>JAGDQO010000534.1:0-364338 GCA_018342035.1 Solanum appendiculatum
GAAGACCGATGTGATTAGAAATTGGCCTAGGCCATTGACCCCGTCGGATATTAGGAGCTTCTTGGGCTTAGCGGGTTACTACCGGAGATTTGTGAATGGTTTTTCTTCTATTGCTTCTCCCATGACTAAGTTGACACAAAAGAAGGCTAAGTTTGAGTGGACCGACGAGTGCCAAAGGAGTTTTCAAACCTTGAAAGATAAACTTGTGTCCGCTCCTATATTGTCACTACCGGATGGGCTTGAGGGATTTGTTGTGTATTGTGATGCTTCTAGAGTTGGCTTGGGTTGTGTCCTAATGCAAAATGGTAAGGTGATAGCCTATGCTTCTAGACAACTCAAAGTGCATGAAAAGAACTATCCTACGCATGATCTTGAATTAGCCGCGGTGGTGTTTGCTTTAAAGTTTTGGCGTCATTATTTGTATGGGGTACGTGTCGATGTGTTCACCGATCATAAGAGCCTCCAATATGTCTTCACCCAAAAAGATCTCAACTTGAGACAAAGAAGGTGGCTAGAATTTCTTAAAGATTATGATATGAGTGTGCATTATCATCCCGGCTGGTAAAGCCCTTAATGTGTGGCGGATGTTGAGTAGGGTTGTCTATTGGGTAGCCCTGGCTCATGTGATATTGGTGATAGGGAAAATGCGCTAGGGAGGTACATCGGTTGGCTAGGTTGGGGGTTAGGTTGGAGAGGTTGGGGTAATGGTTGGTTGTGGTCGTTGTTGATGGTGCTAGTCTTCCTTGCGTTGATTGAAGGTGATAGCAAAACAAGATCTTGATTCCTTCCTTGTTGATGAATTGAAGGCCTTGGTGAAAGAGGGCAATGCGTGAAGTTTTCTCCCAAGGGGGAGATGGTTGCCCTTAGGTTACAAGGTAGGTTGTGTGTGCCTTCGTGTTGATGGTTTGAGGGAGAAAATTCTTGAGGAGGCTCATAATTCTTCTACTCCATCCACCCGGTTCCCACCAAAATTATAGAGATTTGAGGGATGTGTATTGGTGGAGAGGCATGACGAAGGACATTGCCAAATTCGTCTCCGGTTGTCATAATTGTCAACAAGTCAAGCCCGAACATCAAAGGCCGGGTGGTCTAACCCAAGACATAGAGATTCCTACTTGGAAGTGGGAAGAAATTAATATGGATTTTGTAGTTGGTTTACCCAAGACTAGAAAAAGGTTTTGATTCTATTTGGGTGGTGGTTGATAGGATGACAAAATCGGCTCATTTTCTACCGGTAAAGACAACATATGGGGCGGAAGATTATGCAAGGTTATATATTCATGACTTGGTAAGGTTGCATGGGATTCCTCTATCCATCATATCGGACCGTGGTACTCATTTTACTTCACACTTTTGGAAGTCTTTCCAAAGGGGTCTAGGTACGAGAGTCAAGCTTTCTACGGCCTTTCACCCGCAAACGGATGGACAAGCCGAAAGGACTATCCAAACACTTGAGGATATGCTTAGGGCTTGTGTATTGGAACTTAAGGGTAGTTGGGATGATCATCTTCCGTTGATTGAGTTTGCCTATAACAATAGCTATCATTCTAGCATCGGTATGGCTTCTTTTGAGGCTCTCTATGGGAGGCGTTGTAGATCACCGGTTGGGTGGTTTGAGGGTGGTGAGGTGGCCTTGTTAGGACCAGACCTAGTTATGGAGGCTCTTGAGAAGGTTAGGATGATTAGAGAAAGGTTGAAGGTGGCCCAAAGTCGCCAAAAGTCCTATGCCGATGTGAGGAGAAGGGCTCTTGAATTCCGAGTTGGTGATTGGGTTTATGTGAAGGTGACACCCATGAAGGGTGTGGTTCGTTTTGGTAAGAAGGGAAAGTTGAGCCCAAGATACGTGGGTCCTTATAAGGTGATGAGGAGAATTGGCAAGGTAGCTTATGAGTTGGAATTGCCTAGCGAGATGGATTTGGTTCATCCGGTATTTCGTGTGTCTATGTTGAGGAAGTGTGTGGGTGATCCGAATGCCATTGTGTCTCTTGATGTTGTGGGTGTTTTTGAAGATAATTTGACCTATGAAGAGGTTCCGGTCCAGATTTTAGATAGACAAGTGAAGAGGTTGAGAAACAAAGATGTGGCTTCCATTAAGTCCTTTGGAGAAATCAACAAGTTGAAAGTGCTACTTGGGAGGCCGAAGCGGACATGCAACGGCGATATCCTTATCTTTTCCACTCCACTCGAGCCTAAGGTTATTGATCTAAGCCCTTTATAAAAATCTCAGTCTTTAAGTTCAGCCCCCATGTCATTGCATACATTCATTGTTTAACGTGACAAGTTCATTGTGTTTTACAACGTATGTTGATGGTTGTGAAATAAGGTGTAAGTGCATTGTTGCATCCTTAGTTGTGGGCTGAAATTGCCAGTTTGTGTCTCTTCATGTACGTTTTCTTTAACATTCGGGGACGAATGTTCCCAAGGGGGAGATATTGAAACGACCCCAAAAAAAAATGCCCGAAAATGTGCTTCGGAAACACCTATAATTGTAATTACCATATATCTCAAAATCCGTGCATGATTTCAGAAATTCGACTTCATATTCTTATTTGTGGGGTCCAATTGAGTGGGAAATGGGTCTAACCCGAATTTTAGAGCAACCGTATCAAAATTCGAAAATCGCAAAAATTGCGATTTGGAGGGTCAACTTTAAAGGGGCATATCTCTTAGCACACAAGGAACTGGAAGGGCTGCAAGCTATCAAATTAAAGCTCTTTGAGTTAGCTTTCCAACGCACTTGGTTTCACCTTTAGTCGAGTTAGGATGAGGAGTTATGACCATTTTCGTAAAACCTGTCTGTGCAGATTTGCAATTTCCAGTGAGCAGTTTTTTTGAGGCGGGTTGGAGTCATTTTTTATAAAAAGGGGATATGTCCCATACTTAGTCATTTTCTGAACTCCAAAAACACTCTCTAAGCCCTCTCCAAAAATTCCACCAAGATCTTCAACCAAATTCAAACATCTCAAGCTCTAATTCCGGATTCAAGACTCAATCTCAAGCTTCGATTCTCTATTCCAATCTTCATCAAGGATTCTCCAAAGTTGAGGTATGTGGGTTTGATTGTGGAAACCTTCCTTTCCACAAGTCCAACCATTTATCCTCTATTTCTACTTCAAGTTTATGGGTCCTTACGATTATTTATGAACTCTTGAATTATGCGAATCAATTACTACTACACACCCTTATTATGGTCCATTTTTGCATCATTATCATGAAATGGAATATTATTGTGAGTTTATGGTTTACATGCCTTCCATGATCAAATTTAGAAGGTTGATATATATATGTTATGTTGTTGGGTGGGGCTGATTTTATATGATTTTGAATTGGTTGCGACTTAGTATTCTTGAAAATTACATGATTTCATTACATGAACAATTGCCCACCCTTGTGTTGATAAAATGCCCATTATAGAATTCTTAGGAAAGGGAAGTCCAAGGTACGTCCTATGAAGTCGGAGTGGTTATGTTAATTACTGAAATGATGATGAAATGGCACATGTATATGATTTTCCCTAAATAAGTGTTGTGAGTCGACCAAGCCTAGTACGGGGGGTAGTAGGCCCGTATAACCGCATCGAGGGGTTGGTACCTTGGTTGCCTAGTACGGGGGGTAGTAGGCCCGTATAGTAGGCCCGTATAACCATATCGAGGGGTTTGTACCTTGGTCCCTAGCTCGGAGGGTGGTAGGCCCGTGTAACCATATTGAGGGGTTTGTACCTCTTTCGCCTCTCCAAGGGGGTGGTAGGCCTTGGAAATACTATATTGATGGTCACTCGCCACACATGTACTACGTCCCACTAAATATGATTTTTATGTAAGCATCATTATACATATCCTTTCATTAATATGCTATCTATTGGGTATGATTACGCATTTTTCCTATGATGTCCATCTAATGTAGCCTTGCATTGCATCCCATATACTTAGTACATTCAAATGTACTAACGCATACTCTATGCCTACATAATGTCACCATGTAGGGACCGGGGCACCGCTTGACCATCCTCCTCCGCGTGGCTAGTACGAGTTTCTATAGTGGTTATTGGTGAGTCCTCCATTTCGGGGACGTTGCTCATGATCTTTTGCTATGTATAAAACTTTTCCTTTCTAGTTATGTTTTGACTATGAGGGTGAGCCCGGTAGTTTGTCTTGGCCCCCGCTAAGTACTCATGTTTAGAGGTGGTGTTGGACAAGTTGTGTATTATGCTTGAGCTTGACTCATCTATGGTATTTATGTATCATTTCTTTTTTTTTTCTTTCTTGCTCCCTTAGTCCCGATTTCCCCCTTGATTATGCTTATCGCTTATGGTCATTTAATTGCTTCCGCGACCAAGGATGTGTAATGATACGCTATGAGGCTTGTTTGGGGTTCCTTCGGGCTCCCCATTCGCCGGTCACATCTAGGCCCTAGGCTTGGGTCGTGACACCCATCTACACCCGATTCTTTTAGAACTTTCTGGTAATTGAACGAGATCCCAGACTTTGTTATATTCCATGGATTTTAAATCTTCTTTCATGGCATCAAATCATTTATCAGACTTAGTGCTTTCTATGGCCTGTGAAAATGAAACCGGATCTTTGTTAAGCCTAATGTCAAAATCTGACTCTTGTAAATAAATCACATAATCATCTTAAATGACCGATTTTCTTTCTCTTTGAGATTTTCTTAATGGCACTATTTGTGGTTCATTTGCATCAGATATTTGTGAGTTAGTTCCTTCTTGAAGTGTTTCACCCAAATGTTGTTCAACATTATCAAAATGTTCTTCAACAAGAGGAACTACATTTGTTATTGGTGCAGAAGTAGGTACATTCATTGGCAATGAAATATTTACCCTTACTTCATTAATTTTCACACTTTGTCGTTCAACACTCTCGCTAACTTCACCATTCTCAATGAATTTTGCATTACCGGTTTCAACAATTCTCGAACTATGAATTGGACAGTAAAACATATACCCTTTAGATTTCTCTGGATAACCAATAAAGTAATTAATCACTTACTGTTTGAGAATCTAATTTCTTTTCATGTATAAACTCTAGCTTCCGCTGGACAACCCCAAAAAATCTAGTGTCTTAAACTAGGCTTCCTTTCAATCCACAGTTCAAAAGGGGTCTTTGAAACTGCCTTACTGGGAATCCTGTTTAATAAGTATACAACGGTTTTAAGAGCATACATCCATAATAATTTGGGTAATGAGAAATTACTCGTCATACTCCTAACCATATTCATAAGTGTGCGATTACGCCTTTCTGCAACACCATTTTGTTGAGATGTTCTTGGCATAATATATTGTGCACATATGCCATGTTCTTCGAGGAACTTTGCAAATGGACCTGGATATTGTCCTGATTCGTTATACTTTCCATAATATTCACCACCTCTATTTGACCTAATGATTTTCACTTTCCTATCTAATTGTCTTTCAACCTCATTAACGTACACTTTGAGAGCGTCCGTTGCTTGAGATTTTTCTTTCAACAAATAGATAAATTCATAACGTGAAAAATCAGCGATAAAAGTGATAAAATATTTTTCTCCACCAAAAGATGGAACATCAAAGGGTCTGCAAAATATCAGTGTGTATAATTTCAAGAAGCTGAGTGCTCCTTGTGGCACCTTTCTTAGTATGCTTGGTTTGCTTTCCTTTAATGCAATCCAAACATATATCAAGATCAACAAAATTTAAATTCGGAATAATCTCATTCTTTATTAATCTTTTTAACCTTTCTTTGGATACATGACCCAAACATCTGTGTCACAAATAAGCATAATTTTCATTTAGTGAACTACATTTAATTCCAACATTTTGATGAATAATAAGAAGGGATTCAGAAAAAATGTTATCGAGTTTCAATCTATATAAACCATCAATAAGAACACCAGAACCATAAAAAATAGTATTCTTATATAAATTGAAACATTCATGTCCAAACTTAAAATCAAATCCAGAAACATCAAGTCTTGAAAGAGAAATTAAATTTCTAGAAACTGAAGGAACATAAAGAGTCTGTAATAGATCAAGGTGATGTTCAGTCTCCAAGATCAAACGATAAGTTCCTATGCCTTCAATTTGAGCCTTCATATGATTTCCCATGAACAAGAAATCCTTATTTGGATTTGTGGTTTGGATCGTAGTGAATCCATACAACATAGTGGATACATGAATAGTTGCACTAGAATCAAGTCACCAAGTATTGTTAGAAACTTCTACTAAATTTTATTCGAAACATACAAAAGCACTAAATGTACCTTTCTTTTCAAACCAAGCTTTACGTTTCTGGCAATCTTTCTGATAGTGTCCTTCCTTTTTACATAAACAACACACATCAGCCTTGAGTTCCTTATGAGCATCCTGTGAAACTTTAGCATGTGTTTTCTTCTTCTTAAACTTGTTGGCCTTCACTTTAAGTCCTTTACCAGCTCCTTGGCCCACGAGGTTAATGGAATGACCTCCTTGTTTCTTAAGTTTTGACTCTTCTTGAGTAAGCATACTGGACAATTCACTAACATCCCACTTATCCTTAATAGTGTTATAATTAATTTGGAATGGTCCATACTCAAGAGGTAGTGAATTCAGAATAAACTGAACCAAGAAGGTGTCATCCACTTTCATCCCCAAGGTCTGAAGTATTGTTGGAATGTTAGTCATCTCGATGATATGATTTTGTATACTACGTGACCCATCAAACTTCATGGTCGTGAGTTTGCCATTAGTGTACCAGTGAGAGACTTATTAGCAGAACGAAAATGTTCTTCCACAAACTTCATGTATTCCCTGACACTTTTTGTTTGTGGAATAGTACTCTTAATGTTGTTAGCAACAATCATTCGCATGAACATAAGTCTCAATCTGTTAGAGCGCTCCCATGATTTATGAAAAGACTTCTCATCTTCACTGCTCTTATCAGTAATGACAGTAGGTTTGTCATTCAGTAGAGCCAAGTCAAGATCCATCACACCTAAGTGGAACTGGACTTGTTCATGCCGTTTAGAGAAGTTCAATCCATTGAACACAGTAACAGATGAAGCATGCGAATGAAGAGGAATAACTACAAAATAGATATATAATATATTTTTGTCTTTATTAGGCAATTAAATATTTTTAATCAAACATATGCGGTATCTTTAGATATACAATATATTTTTGACTGAAAATATTAATTTACCTCATAATGTTCACTATTCGTAGAATGATAGATTCACCTTTGGGTAAATTTTTAAGTTCTAGCAATAGTGAAAGTCAATTTATCTATTTATTTTCAATATAGGCATTTCATTAATTTTCATAGATAAATGACAATTTTATGAATGCATATTTTTCTTAACCATACTAGTTTGGTCACTTTGGTGATTAACAAACTAAATGAATACAAATACACACGTAATATCATAAAATTTTTGTGTTTGTGAATATTTTTTTTTATACATTTTTTTTGGTTTGGCCACTTTGGTGACTAACAAAACTATAAAAAAATTAGGCCTCCAAAATAAAGCTAGTTACATACCCTATCAATTAGTCAAGCAATTAATCAAGATTTTACTCAATTTCAATGATGTATAAAATAGGAAAAAAATTCTCTAGCACCATGAAAAAAAAAGGTTAACTATTATATAGGCCTCCAAAATAAGGCAAGTTACATACCCTATCAGTTAGTCGAGCAATTAATCAAGATTTTACTCAATTTCAATGATGTATAATAGCAAGAAAATCCTCTAGCATCATGAAAAAAGGTTAACTATATATTATATAGGCCTCCAAAATAAGGCAAGTTACATACCCTATCAATTAGTCGAGCAATTAATTAAGATTTTACTCAATTTCAATGATGTATAATAGCAAGAAAATCCTCTAGCATCATGAAAAAAAAGGTTAACTATTATATAGGCCTCCAAAATAAGGCAAGTTACATACCCTATCAATTAGTCGAGCAATTAATCAAGATTTTACTCAATTCATTATTAGGGTGAGGGAATCATTGCTGAATTTTATAGGGGTGATAGGCAGTGACTACTCTTTATCACTTTACCAAGGTTGATGCAGAAGATATACGAAGATTAGTTGCTCAAACAATCCATTCTCGGATGCCACATGTAAGATTAAATACTTTAATACACATCAGGATCTTGAACACGAAAATCTTACATAGAGATCGTTAAGGGCACATTCCTGATGAGAAAGACATCATCACAGAGAGAAGCGGAAGCGTTAGTCGTAAATTGGTTTCTACCTCCTTGCCCTAACCTTTCTTTACCACAACCGTTAGAGATGGAATTAATGTAGAGAATATGTGGTAACCCTAATGGGTGGAGGGAGGACCAATTTATAAAGGTTGAGACTTAATCCAGTACGTCCATCAAGTAACCAATGTACGGACGAGATCTATTCTTCATTAAATATTATTTATGGTATTACTTGGGTCATAAGTAAGAAATTATTCTTACATGGGTGACACGCTTCTCGAGGTAGTCAAGAGAGTTTAGTGCTAGTTTTACTCGTTTGGAGGTTCTTAAGTAAAAGAGTTCACTTTAGTCAACATCCGGAGAATTTGATGTCAGATGAGATGTCCGTCAGTTCCATCAACTCCCAAAGATTCATTTTAGTCTAGTAGGATGGTTGATTTGGGTCCCGAGCCCTTCGACTCGAGTTTGAACCGTTAGGCGAAATAGCTTTGAAAGTTTGACCAAAGTTTGACTTCAATCAACATTCTTGGTAAATATGCTCGGATGAAAATTCAGTCAGTACGATTAACTTTGAAATACCAAATTTGGTCTAAAACTATCTTTGGTTCGAATCCCGGGGTGATGAGACTTTTGTGAAGTCTTCCATGCTGCGACTGGCTTTTAATGGATTATTAACAAACGCAAAAAGTCATATAACTCGGATTGATTTTTAATTAAGAAATGAAAAAAATTAAGTGCCAAATGCCTAGTGTATTGGCAAGGTGTATGTCGGTTCACTCGTGGAATTAGTTTCCATTCACTACTTCTTTGAGACAATAGTTTAGGATATTCGTGTTTTCAAAAATTCTAACTATATACATATAACTTGATTGAGCTAATACTCTAAAATAAATAACTATCCTCCTTTTGCGATGTTCCAAAACTCCTTAAAAATATCATTATACATTTGTGGACTTTTTGCCAAATAAATAGAACCAACATGGGTAAATATTGATAATGTCATTAAATATTTGTCAAATAAAAAAAAGTATAATTCCTTTTTAGACCGACTAAAAAGAAAGTATATAGTATAAATTGAGACATGGGAAAATAGTTTATTCGGTCTAGCTTAAACGAAGAGCTTTTTGCCCTAACTTACCTGTCTCACCAACCAACTTTCATAAAGAGAACCAACTGATCTTGGTTCAAATTTAGTCTTCATTTTGACCATATATGCTTTGCTATATATATAGTTCATATCCTTTGGCTTACTCAACATCATCCCCAGCAGCTCAACTTCTCTTCTTTATTAACAAAACTTATCAATATGGCTTTTGCTAATGCACAAGCATTTCTCTTACTTGCAGTATTGTTCTCTTACATAAATTCTAGGGCTTCAACTGAATCTCTTACTTTTCTTAAAAACAAGTATATTGTGCATCTGTTGATCATTATTTTTTGAACATTACTTTATGCATGCATTGTTGAATTTTGAATTTCTCACAAGGGAAACTTCTAGTGTACAACGACAACAATAACGTAGATCGTACCCCCTACCTCGTGGAGGTAGAAGTATTGTGTAATGGCAAAAATTTCTTAAGGTTCCAATCTAAGAGCCTGTTTGACATTACTTTTGGGAGGTCAAAAGTTTTTTTTTTAGAAAAAAACATTTTTTAAAAAAAAATTAAGTGTTTGGCAAACCCTTAAAAGTACTTTTAAATAGAAGCAGAAGCAGTTTTTCTGCTGTTGGAAATAAGCTAAAAATTTATGCTTCTTAAAAAAGTAGATGTAGAAGCAGAAAATTATTTTTTTGAAGACTAAAATATCCCTTATATATACATATTTACCAATATATCCCTTATTAATTAATTAACATATCTCATAAGTTTCATTTAAGAATTTTATTTTTTATTTTTATATAATAAACCTTTTATTTTATTTTATGTTTCTGTATTATTATTTATATTTTATATATTATTTTATGTATTATTAGAAGTAGGTAACAACAATATTTTTGAATGATTTTAAAAAAATAACAATTAAAGATTTCAGTCCTCACAAAAAAAGTAACACATAAAAAATTTCTTTTCTTAATTAACGTACTATTTTATTTTAATTTAATTTTTTTTTAACTTTAGAGGATTATGACCGAAAAAAAGATAATAGCTAAAGATTGAATTCAAAAAAAAAAAATAGGTAACAAATATTAAAAAGATTGTTCTTCTCAATATTTTTCAACAATGCTTTTGTAAAATTTGAATAAATAATTAAAAAATAAGAATTAAAGATCTTCTACTACTATGCAAATATTGCATGATAAAATTAGGGAGGAAATCATTGAAAATTTTTGTGATATATGAAGAACTTTATTTATTTTTGTGGTAAGTTTTTTGTATGTAGTGATTTAATTTGTGGAATGATTTTTAAATTTATTTTGCTTTATATTTTTAATTATATTTAAATCATCATGTTAATATTATATTAATATTTATTTATTTATCTATGTATAATATTGATTAAAAACTTGAATATGTACATTTTAGTTATAAAAATAAAAATTTAATTAAAGTTCTATATTAGATATTTAAAAAGTTTCTCTCTATAAAAATAATCTTAATATTAAAAGCACATTGATACTTGCTTTTTTCGTAATTTGACTATGAGAAACACTTTTTTTTTAAAATTAGCCAAACACAAATTGCTTATCAAAAGCACTTTTCAAATGAATTTGCCAAAACACAAATTATTTATTTTTGAAAAGCACTTAAAAAGCATTTATAGAAATAAACAGTTTTTAGCAGTAATGTCAATCATGTTCTAAATCTTACTAGATTTTTATTAGTATTATTTATTCATGTGAATATTTATACCAAGTTCTACTCCTTAACACAAAATAAATAGTAGATGCAATTCTATCATTTTATCTATACTTATGTTCTGAATAAGCTATTTGTTTATGACATTAGTGTTCAAATATGATACACCAAATGCAAATGGTATCGGATTTTCACACAGTGTTTACTTATTCCCAAATTATTGGAGCTTCATTAAGTGCGACTTCAGAAAGGCTAAAAGAAAAGCAGATTCAAGTTAAGGCGCAGAGGAAGGATTTGAGTTTGTGTTGAACAAAATGCAAACTTACTATTTTGCTTGTGGAGAACACAAAGGCATCCATTGCAAGACTGGAAACATGAAGTTTGCTGTGATGCCTATCAAACATTGGCGTTTCTAAATTAAAAAAAAAGGGCAGCATGTTGTGTTGTGCATGCCCTAAGGCTAAAATTTGAAAGATGCATACTGATTAATTATACTCTTTTTTATATTGCGTTTTGCTTGAATAAAGAGATATACTCTCAAGGTAGCCTTTATAATATTTTCCATTTCAATTAAAATGTAGTACTTGGGAGTTTTGGAATACTTGATACTATAATTTTTTTAATAGTGAAAAGAATGGCTTATCAATATCTGAAGCAAAGATTACAGAGCATCTGGAAACTCACTGAGCCCTTTCCACTTATCGACTTGGGCTATGACTACTTTATTGTTAAACTAGACACAAGGAAGAAAACAAAAACAAGATTCTCCATCTAGGACCACTTTCTCTCAGTCCAAAAATGGATCCCCAACTTTGTAGGGAGTGAAGCAACACAAAACATATCAGCCGTATGGGTGAGACTGCTACATCTCCCAACAGAGTTTTATGACACCATCATTCTACAAAAAATAGGAAATTCTATAGAAAAACTACTGAAGATTGATACTTGTTCCAATGCAACTCTCAGAGGACACTATGAATGCACGACTATGTGTGGAAATCTCACTAGATCAACCAGTTCAACCTTTTATATTGATAGTAAAAAAAAAGGTAAAAGACCAAACCAACAGGTATTGACGTCAAAATCTTTGAGGCAACCTCAGGCAAGTACCTCAATACCCAAAAACTATTTTTCAAATCTAAACAAGTGCAAGCCCAAAAGTATCTGGGACAAAACCAAAGTAAGTTACAGATCAAACAACAAATTTGCTAATCTATATATATATATATATATATATATATATATACTAGATGTGTACGGCCCGTGCTCACGTTGTATATTTTCAGCTGTAATGGATAGAATATATGCGAAAAGGTTGGCGTACACAATAGTAGCTGACAGTTTGGTATGAAATTTTGTCATATTAGCTTAACTGCAGTTCAATACACAGAAAGAGAGAAACAAACTGCCAAACTTTGTTTGATACACAGAAAGGGAAAAACAAAGTTCTAAACCTAATAACATGAGTTTTGGCAGATGTTTTGGCATATAACATGAGCATGTCATGATTTTGCAGATGTAAAGGGCTGAGTCGGAGTTCGTTTTTTAGCAGATAATCTTCTGCGTTCAAAAACCATAGCACAGGGAGCTCTTGAGGTTCCTGAGAAAATTGTGTGCTGTTAGTAAATCTGAAAAGGTGAGGTCATTCATGACGGAAGTGAAACTGTTAGAAAAGTGGCATATCACATAAGAATATGGTATAATGCATTACCTGGAAAGCTAGAATACCAAGTGACCCAAAGAGCTAAATAACTGATTTACTTCATAGGGTCGAACTCCTCAATAAAAAGAAGATAGCAATATTGAGTTTAAAACCCATTAGATACTGAGGCAGATAAGAAACTTACAGCATACTTCATGTCTTCATAATTTGTGTAGTCCACCAAGCCAAAGGTTCCTGATATGGACAAGAAAATTTAGAACTACAGACATAAACACAGTTAGCACAAGAACAGAACACAAATGTCACCTAAAAACAATTTTCCTGAATTTTCAATCTTACAAAAATAAAAATACAACATTCGCATTTTCTTCTTGCACTCCAGTTTTTCTCAAAGGTTTGCTCAAGGCACAATAAAGGCCAAAAGACAAGCGATTTGAAGCATGGCTTCTGCCCCGCCATGTCAGCGCTTTGCTAAGAAGCGCAAAGGTGCTAAGATGTACACCTCATTACAGCCATGCACCGTCTCAAAGAGGGAAAAACTAATAGTGTTGGCAAAGTGATATATTAATCATTAAAGAAACATTTTATGAATGAATAACATAGAAAATAGGAATAAGAAAGTGGAAATTTAACATTAAGAGAAATCCACACTAAATCTGAAGAACTTAGAGCTAATATGCATTTGCATTAGAAATTTACTGTGGTCTTCAAATGGGTGAGATTCTTAGTCTGTGTACTTAAGTTATACTTTCCAATTCTTTTATTCACATAATCAATTCTGGTTTCTCTGTAGCTCTTTGTTTCCTTAAATTGCAAGTGTAATTAATTGTCTTTCTTCCCTCCTTGATAAAAACCGCGCGCTTTAGTTGCACTTAAATTCTTGGCAAATTTTCTGATCTTAATTTCCTTGGGGAGATCAGAGTCGCATACATGCAGTTTTTTCACCACAATTCCAGTATTCTTGAGTATTGTTTAAAATTCACAAGTAAAAGGATCTTGTTAGATATGTCTTTGAGATGAAAGACATGGTCATACCTTCACTGTCACGAGAAACCTCAGCAAAGCACCCATCCCCAGCTTTCCGCATATGATCCTGACACATTTTCCACCAGGTTACTGCAATTGCTACAGATACAAACCACCATAGTGAAATATGTTGCCCACACCCTTCGGGGTGGCCCAGTGGTTTGGGCTTGGGACTTCCATGTTGGACGTCTCAAGTTCGAAACCCCTTGCCAGTGAAAGCAAGGGGTTTGCCTTCTGGGTCGAGCTCGTCGCACCGGGCTTGCCTAGTGCGGGTTACCTATTCTGTGTGGTTTGCGAGCTATTGCATAGTAGCGGGGTTTTACCCTGTGCGCACCCAAAGGGTAGCGGCTGCGGGTTTCCCTTGTCATAGAAAAAAATATCTTGCCCACTTCACTTACCTTCAAATCTTGCCAAGAACCAGAAGATGGAAGACCTCGAATAATAACTGTATATAGATGACAAGAAAAAGTCAAGAGACATCTATATGATCAGGGACAATTACATCTACGGCAATCAAGACAGGAAACGTCAAGAGACATTCAAATAAGTTATAGTGGAACCTCGGTAATCAAAATGCCGAGAAATGCCATGACGCCCTCCACCTCCACCACCACCACCACTGCTACCATAACTGCCTCGGCGATCACTTGAAGATGATGGCCCTCTTCCACGATGAGCAAAGTCAACCTATATCATGCATCTACAATGTCAACTACGTGGAAGCTCATATTTCCTACATAGATCTGTGTATCTATGAATATGAGAGAATCAAGATGAAAATTGTTCTTACCCTCAGCCTACAACCATCAAAGTTGTAGCCATCTCTACCCCTGATGGCATCTTCAGCATCTCGAGAACTTTCAAACTAAAGAATTCGGAGAAGGGAAATGACAGATAATCAGCAGACAAAAGAAGCAATTGACAACCAGAGAGGAGAAAAAAAGTAACCGACAGCAGAAGGTCAAACTTAAAACTACAGAAAACTGTATACATGTAAATATGCTAAATAAACATACCTTCACACGACCATACTGCAATACAGGAGAGAATTTATAAACAGTAAGCACTTTTTAAGCTTAGGATACAGTGTTTCTTTTACAACGAATCTTAGGATACAGTGTTTCGTTTACAAGGAATCTCAGGATAGTGTTCGCAAGAATGATTGCTAAACCAACTCTACATTTCAAGACAAGGCTGAATGCTTCCAAATCAATGCCTCCCAACTGTTTTCTCTCAATCGGGTAAACAGTATACTGGTGGTATTGAGCACCACTGCCTATAGCTTATAGTAGCAAGTATGGAAGAAAGACTGAATCTAAAATAGGAAAAATAAAAGGATGCAAGGAGGATGCAGTGCAGGATACCAAAGAAGAAGCCTCCCTCACCATCAAACTTTGTTTTCAACCATAACTTAATATTGATACTATTACTGCAACAGATTCTCTATATGAGACTACACTTAGGCTTTCTTGTTCTAAAATTTTACAAATAAGAGGCAAATCAAAAAATTCCATCCATTATACAGATGACATTGTAATGAAATTCAGAGAAACAATTGATATCTAACTTCTCCACAAGAAAATAAGCCTTTGCACCTCAGAGTGTTTAAATAAGTGAATGCGACAGACCTTGTAGAATAGATCTTCAACTTCCAGTTCCTTTATATCTGCTGGTAGGTTGCCAACGTAGATTGAGCGTGAAAAGCGGCCAGTCATTCTCAGCAATGAAGGGAGAATTCACAGAAAACTGCAAGCAGATGTAACTTATAAACAATTTTCGAGATTCCAGTTAAAACTGAAGAGAAATAATTAAACAATTATAACGCATAAATTTATATCATTCTGTATTTGACCTGACAATAACAGAATCGAGCAGAAAAATTCTGAAGCAAACCAAGAGAGCAATCCTTCAATTGAGCTGTGCTCCACAAGCTCCATTGCTCAAATGCTCCATGATGCTCCAAAATAATAGATTCAAACAGAAAAACTATGAAACCAAGAGAACAATCCCAAGTTAAGCTAATGCTCCACAAGCTCCATTGCTCATATGCTCCAAAGCAAAAATTATTTGAACTAATAATTGATCTCCTCATCCACTCAAATTTTTTGCAGATGATAGCTCTTCTGAGAGTGAGAAAGAATCTCCAACTATACATAAAACCCGAATACTCCACCCTGACTTGTCCCTCTCCCCCAAATACATCCCTATGTATGATTCCAAAGCTCATTTTTGTTCCAAGCGCTTGAAATCTATCATAAAGAAAGCATTTATGTCATAACTACCATCGAACTTCTTCATCATCTAGGTATATTCCTAGTTGTTTATCAAAAATTGGACCAGAAAAACACTTAAAAATTAATTTTTAAAAACCCCAAAATGGATATTACGATTAAATTTATGAAAATTAGCCCACCACTTCTTATTCTGGACAAAGGAATCCTGTCAAATTCACTAATTTGGCGGAAGATATTGAATTTTTGTATTTGAAAAAGATTTCCGTAGGGATATCTGAAGTAGATGGTGGTTGATAAAGAACTCTTTGATCTTAATTTCCAGTATGAATACTGCGTCGAACATGAAACTTGTGATTGGTAGTAAGACACCGGCCAAACATATATAGTACAATTCATGATACACAGAACAAGTGAAACTTGCAAAGAATTTAATTTTCTGCAACAAAGAAGCTCAAAATAATCGAAGGGGAAAACACCCATAAATCAAGAATCTACCAATAAGGAAATTAATCAAGCAGTAGTCAACAAGCAAACATATCAAACATAAAGCCCACTAAACTTTCACCTCAAAATTCTGCACAGAACCAAATAAAGAGTCCAAAACCCAAACTAAATCGGCATAGAAATAAAATCAAACAACTACAACAAAATGTGTAAGAACAAAGCTAGATACAGCGAAAATTCAATCTAAAATCAAACATGCATGAGCAAATTACCCTTACTTTTAATGATATGCAGACCAAAAAATCCAAAGAAAAATGTAAATAGCCATCATTATAGGTCCTTTTTCAATAGCTGGACACATTAGGAGGGAAAATTAAAATCAAGCGAAATCTTCACCAACACTATGAAGATAGATACATGTTTATTTCTCTTTTCAAACATGCATGAGCAAATGAAATTACCCTTTCAATTAATGACATGCAGACCAAAAAAATTCAAGAGTTGGACAGATTACAAGGAAAAATTAGAGGAAAACTTACTGTAGCTAATGAATACAGCAGCAGGGAAGATCGAATCTGAGATTCCAGAGAAGAGTCTCACAGCTTAGTGTTGTAAAGGATGAAGAAGCGAGGAATCGATAGACATCAGAGGCAAAGTAGAGGCGATGCAAACTATGAAGAGGCAAAAATGGATATATAGGACAGAATATACCCAAAAAGTAATAGTGACTGAAACCCAATTCGAAAATTGAGAAATTACAGTAAATTGGTTCTTCAGAAGAAGACTTTTGAAAAATTTGTTTGTTTTGCTAATTTTTGTTTTGTATGTTCAAATCAGTTACTATAAAGTAGTTTGGAAAAAAAACAAAACTCAAAATTTGTTCTTCAAAACGGAAATTGTAAAAGCTAACCAAAATTTCGAGCCACCTACGGTGGAAACTGGCTAAAGACCTCATATTAAGGGTTTGTGTGGTGGTTGTTGGTGACCTTTGGATGCAAGCTTCTCGCATTTTAGTGGTTTAATGGGTGTTCAGTGGTGTTTTTGGGTGGAGATAGGAGATTGCTGAGGTTATGGCGGAGAAGTGACATAAACGTGTCTGCAATATCTAACAAATGGAACACGTGTTAGCTATTGAAGGAGGGCAAAAGCATAAATTTATCAAAATTACCAATTTGCCCCTATTAGTACTGAATTGTCCAACTCTATAGTACAATTAGAATTGCATTTTGTACAACTATTCATTATTGTGATAGTCCCAACCTTGGCTTATATATAAGAGTAATAATATATAATAGAAGAAATAAAAAGGGCCACATGTCAACACCATGAAAAATAGACTTTTTAAATAATTAAAATTAATTACATGTAAAAAGATTAAATAATAAATTACTATTATATTTTTAAAATTATTATAAAGCAGTTTTAAAAAATAAACGATAAAAAAAATTAAATGATTCTAAAAATATGGTGTTGTAACGTGTGTATTCCTTTTTTTGGAAAGATAATTTTAATTATATTTCACAACCTCCTTATTTATAGCAAAGCAAATACAGATAAAATAATAATAATAATAATAATAATAATAATAATAATAATAATAATAATAATATCTATATTATCTATTATATAATAGGAGAAGTGAAAAGTGTCACATGTCATCACCATAAAAATATAATAATTATTATAAAAAAAATAAATTAACAACTGATTGTAAGAAAATAACTAAAAGGAAAAACGATTGATTTTCGTTAGGGAATTGGGGTAGTTTTTTTTTTTGTTTTTAAATTTACTAAATTATATCCGGATAACATACCCAATTTAGTAAAAGGCAAAATGGTCTCTGTACTTGTATGAGTTTGTATTATGGACCCTTCTACTTAACGCTTTATCAACTGAACTCTTAAACTCAATAAAACACATTTTATTAAATCCCTCTAACCATTGACCAGGCTTATGTGGCATTAAGATATATGTGTGAACTCACGCACCTAGGGCGAGTGAGTATCATATTTAAGTTTAAAAAATATTAGTAAAAGAATAAAAATAATTAAAAAAACCCCTTCTTCTTCACCCACTCCACCTCCTTCTTCTTCACCCACCCCACCTCCATTTTCAGCCATCTCCGTCCCTGCTCAATCCATTTTTCTTTTTCTCCACACTCTTGTCGTCTTCTTTAAGAGATCTTGGCATTGGCACCTTCTTGAGTTCACTGATTCGCCGGTGGAGCCGCGGAGGGAGAGAGCGGCGGTTGCGGCGCTCGCCAGAGACCATTGATTCGTAGTAGAGTGAAAGAGAGATGGCGTTGGTCAGTGAAGAGGAGAACGAGGCGAGTGAGGGTGGGAGGATCTAGTCACGACGGCGAAGAGATTTTTCGGCTAGATCTGGTGCGGCGGCGGCGGCGACGACGGCTTAGGTTGCTGGTTTTGTGGAGGTTGGAGAAGGAGGAAAGGAAAATGGTGAGGGTGTGTGGCAGAGATGAAGACGGGCGAGGGAGAGAGTAAAGGTGGTATCGCCGGTGGCGACGGCGTCTTTCTCTGTAGATTTTGGTTGTTTCAAGGTGGAAAAGAGTTTCAAATTTTATTTTAAAGAATAAATTAAAATTTTATTATTTTACTTTTTATTAAATAATTTTGGTTAATAATTTTAAAAAATAATTAATGAAGATAATTATGATATGTCATTAATTTAGGTGGCATGGATTTGACATGTAATCTATTTAATGACGTGGATTTGACATGTCATCTATTTAAGGGCAAGTGAATTGCACACATGATAAGAGGGGTTTAAAAATCTTCTTTTGATTGAGTCTAAGGGTTCAGTTTATAAATGATTAAGTAAAAGGATCTATAATACAAATGCGTACAAGTATAGGGGTCCATCAGACCATTTCGCCTTAATAAAATAAAGAAAATACTTTCAATCCAAAATAAATAATATAATAAAAATTAAAAATTGATTGTCAATAAAATAATAAAAAATAAAAACGGTGGGTTTTCGTAGGAGAAATGGGTAGTTTTTTTTTTCCTTTTTTAATTTATTAAATCTATCCGGATAACATGCCTATAATAGAAAGAGAAAACTTTCAATTCTAAATAAAATAAAAATCATTTAAACTAATAAAAAAGTAATAATTAAAAACTTTTTGTTAAAAAAATAAAAATAAAAATAAAAAACTATGGATTTTCATAGGGGAAATGGGGTAGTTTTTTTCCTTTTTTTTAAAAAAAATTACTAAAGTCTATCCAGATAATGGCTTATTTTTATTTAATAATGGAAAGAAAAACTTTCAATGTGGATAAAAAAAACAAGGGAGAAGGGTCAAAAATACCCCTCAACTTTGTTTTATTGGTTAACTAAGCCCCCGCCGTTAAAATTAAGTTATTCTTACCCCTGCCGTATACAAACTTATCACATGTACCCTTCAAACTAACGGTTTCCCCCAAATCAATTTCAAATTCTCATTTTCAACCCGATTATCCATTTAAAACAAATTCTCAATCAAATCCGACCCATAACCCATTTAATTTGATCTTAGATACCAAATGCATAAACAAAAAAAAGAAGTAAAATCACAAAATAGATTCACCAAAACCCATTTTAATTCCTAATTGAACAGAGAAATTTCCACCATTAATGAGCTTTTAAGAAGCAATGTTGGAAGCAAAAACATAGGATGAAGATGTATCATCTAGGTTCATGCACAAAAACAAGAACAATGTTGCTATTAAAATAATCCAAAAACCTTCTTTCTCAAAAGTCACTTGTATAGATGTGTTCGTTAGTTCTTCAAATCCGTCGCACACGAGGCAAAAATGGCAGCACAAGGCGGTCGAATTCCACTAGAAAACAACAACAACAACAAGAAATAAACTAAAAAAGATCATGCTACAACAATTTCAGATGGAAAATCATCTAATTACACAAATTCAAATATGTGATTTCAGTTGTGAAGAAATGGGTGTGTTGTTTTCGATTTGGGTATTTTGGGGAAAAAGCTGAAATTATTAATTCTTTGAAGTTGAAACTGCTTGTAAAAACCCAAATTTCGAACTCAAGCTCCAAGCTCCATTAATGGCTATGAAATTTTTTTGGTTGGTTCTTCAAGTTTCAGGCTACAATTCAACAACTAATATCCATAAAAGCTTTTAACAATGACTTCGAATATATTTACACAACGAGCCACAACTACAAGAAATGCCTGGACTTCTTCCTTTTCGATTTGACGTTTACTTATTTGACATATTAGTATACACAAAGAATCAATTAATTCGTTAACTTCATACTGATGAAGAAGATGAAGAATACAAAAAGAGTTCAACGAGAAGCCAATACAAAAAGAGAAAATCGGGTTCGGAGTAGAGATGAAGAAGATGAAGAATACAAGAGAGATAGATTTAGGGTTTTAATTTGATACGAATTAATTTGGTTTAATTTAGTGGGTCGGCTTCGAATTGAAAGAGAAAACCGGGTCATTTTAATCGAAATTGGGTAATTTTAGTTGATTTGGGGCTTTCCATCCAATTGAGGGGCACATATGATAAGTTTGTAGACGGCAGGGGTAAGAATAACTTAATTTTAACGGCGGGAGCTTAGTCAACCAATAAAACAAAGTTGAGGGGTATTTTTGACCCTTTTCCCAAAAAACAAAGAACTCGCGTCCTTTTTAAAAAATGCTTAAAATTAACTATGATACGATATTTATATAAATATTTTAATTTCAAACAATACTAATCTTATCCCTAAAAATCATCTAAACGTCATAACCAACATCTTTGGAAAATAACTACATCATCCACACCTTCTTAAACCAACTCTTCAAAATATGAATCCAAACATGTGTAAAACAAAAATCACATTCAAACAAAAATTTAACTATTGAGAGAAAGTATAGTAGTATATTGTGTGTATATATGCCCTCTCTCTTAATTGTTTGATCTTAAATTGTTTAATTATGATTGAAGGGAAAGAAAGAAGAAACTAACGATAAAGAAATGAAGGAATTCTGAAGAATTTTACGGCAGTGGATCATGTACGCTACCTTTCAATATTTTTAGTACATAAATTACTACTATGATAATTGTTTCGTCGATTTAGTGACTTTGCATGACATTTAAATTTTTTTCTTCATAAATTAGTCTTTTTCTGTTTTTTAATGCTAATATTAAAATGGTCCCTTTTTATGTGATTTATATCCAAAATACATAGTCATAACTTGGTTATTTGAACAAAATTTATTTATTACTATAATAACGGTCTGAAGGCGAAAGGTGTGGAGCAACAAATGAAAAATTTATAATAATATTTTTTCATGTTAATTTTTATAACTCAAAATTTTTGATAGAAAAAAGCTTTATAAAAAATTTACATATCACATTACATATGATGCAAAAATAATAATGTAGCCAAAATATTGATAGATTTTTTATAAAATAATAGTGAATGATCTTTTATTTTACAAGTCAGGTCAACTTCAAGCCATCCAGGGATCCAAACTCTATAGAACAATACTAAAAAGATGTTGAATTTTGATAACAAATCCCAACATCCTACATTCTCTCTCTAATTTGTATGGCATTTTATTTTATATACTGATTGAAATTATATTTATTGAATTTAAATAATTAAAAAAAATTACTAATGAAATAAAAGTACAACAAATAATAAATAAAACTTTAAAAGTAAAAAAATTGTATAATTATTAACAAAATATTAAAATATGAGTAATTGAAAGGACATATGTGAAAAAAAATATACTTCTAAGAAAACACATGGCAAAAGGTTAACACAATAATGATAGTTATGAATAAGAAAATAAAAAAACACAATAATGATAGTTATGAACAAGAAAATAAAAAAAAACATATAAATAAATAATTTCACTATGAAAATATATTTAAATCCGAAATGGGAAAGCATTTTGAATCATGAATATTGTGTATGTATAATAATACAACAATTATGCATGCTACAAGGTATATCATATTTCTGTTTTTACCAAATGCTATACGGTATATCATTTTATTTTTTTTCAGAAGGAAGATGTATTAGAGTAACATTTGATTGTATATATTTTCAGCACTTTATGTATATTAGAGTTAACACATAAAATAGTTTATTAAGGAGGTTCAAATATAAAAGTAAACACACAAAGAAATTAAGGAGATACAATCCATAATATATATACATAAAGAATAATTTTAATTTTTTATATATAGTGTAATTTTCTAGCTAAGAGATCAATTTTCTTAACTCTACCACTATATTAGAGTAAGAACTTATAAGTATCAAGAGTTCATACCAAGTTATTAAATAAAACGTATATAGAGAAATTAAATTGAAAGCTATACAAATTCGGATAAAAATGACAAATCTTATAATCTCAAAAAATCTATTTCATTATTTTATTTAATGAACATAGATATTATGTTTTATATATTTCTATTTCATACTTGAATCTCAATCAACTTAAAATTTTAATTTAAAAATATATCTGCATTTGAATTTGAGATTATCAACAAAAAATTTATATTGAAATGATTTTTAATAAGTTAATGAAAAATTTAAGGTTTAAAATTTAAATTTAAATTTAATACTAAATAATTTTTGAGATGATTACAAATTTCCCACTTAGACTTATATGCTAAATGAAAAAAATGAGAGTAATAAAAAAGTCTGATCAATAGCTATTATTGTTGGTTATTTATAAATTTCAATGATAAATGCCTTTATTTGATGTGGCTATTAAATAAAATTATCTTTAAAAATTCTAATATAACTTGATGCATAGAATTTCTAAAGAAATTAAGGCTATGAATGTGTTCTTTATTTTTACTTATGGGTTTTTAAAAAAAGAAAAAAATGATTGACATGAAATTTATTTCCATTAAATTTGTAATTTAGTTTTTATTATTATGAGAATTTATAAATATTATAATTATACCGCATATTTTTTTTAATCTTTGTAACATAGAAGGATAAAAATTAATTTTATTTGAATTGAAGATAGGGAAATATTTTTTCATTAATTAAAACCACAAAAGTTATATTTATCTTTTGAGTTGTTGAAGTTTCACTTACAAAATCAAACTATAATTTGCTACTTGAAAATCTTAGCATGAAATTAATGAGTAGTTTACGAAATCAATTCTTAAAAGTATTATACG
Organism: Solanum appendiculatum; assembly: GCA_018342035.1. NCBI lineage: Eukaryota > Viridiplantae > Streptophyta > Magnoliopsida > Solanales > Solanaceae > Solanum > Solanum appendiculatum. The sequence continues at coordinate 23,513 of JAGDQO010000534.1, forward strand.
AATTCATTTATACACTTTGAATATTATTACATATAACACCTAATTTGACATAATTTTAGATAGAGAAAATATTTTTGAATATTATTGATATACCATTAAGTTAATATGATCATGTAAATAGTGATAATGTATTACTATAACTATTTAAAAAAATAAATCAACTGAATAATAAATTTTATAAATTATTTTTAATTTAAAAATTATAATATTTTAAAATATTCGCACAACGCGCGTGGACACGAATACTAATCTGCTTAATGACGATGGTCTCATGAAGCTCACTGCGAGCTCCATCAATTCCAACCCGAATTGTGCTCCGACTCCAACTACCAAATCCAACGAATGGATGACACATGCCTGGGACAATTGTCAAAACCCCCAATACCAAAATCCACCCCCAAATTACTTTCTTCCTATGGGCAAAACCAGCTGTTTAAGCCCTATTTCCCCACAAATGACACTAGTTCACTCTCCTAATAAGCCAGCTGCCCAGCTGTAAAAAACCCAATAACAAAATCAACTCAATTCAAACTCAAACAATGGACATATCTATTTCACTAACTCGTACTTGAAATTACTAAGGAAATTAAGAACCAAAAGGCAAATTGAAGAACACAAGTAGAAGAAAGGGATGAGAAACATAACTCAGAGAGAAGAGATGAGAGGACTATATATTTTTCCCAACAATTTGTATAAACCGTTCTTTCTCATCCGTCGTCCTTTTAGCTAGTTGTTAATTGGGCCTGGATCCCAAGTCCATCTTTGTGAAGGCCTTCCAATTCTGTTGATGGGTATCGACATTGGGCCGAGGTCGGTTCATAACACCAGCCAAGACATAGAAATGACACAAATGGCAAATTTCCCTGGCCAAATGAAATCCACTGATGAGTTATGTTATGAAGTACACTACACAAGAAGAGTGGGGGAAATACTATTGCAGATGTCTTATCTAGGGCATAGCTAATTGCAGTGTGATCATCCAAGTGCAACCTAAGTGGATTACGGAGTCATTAAGCAGTTATAAAGGAGATTAAGAAGCTGTCCATATATTAATTCAACTCCATTTTGATCCTGTAGTTGTAGAAGATCTTTTATACAAAATGAACTCCTAAGATTTAAGTAAAAGGATTTTTCCTATTAAAGTGGCGGTTTTGAATAAGAATTATTTTTATTTGTTCAGAGTCGCCAGAGATGTCACACCCCTTTTCCGACGGCGGAAAGGGTTTTTCCACTTAAAGTAACAGTATTGATTGGAGATTATTTTTTATTTTTATAGAGTCGCCACTTGGAATTGAGTTATAGTATTCTAAGTCACATTTTCTTTTTAATCCCTAATCAAAAGGAAATGACTCTTTATTTGGTCTGCGAACTAGAAATTTGGGTAAGAAATTCTGTTAACCGAGGGGAAGGTATTAGGCATCCCTCGAGTCCCATGATTCTAGCACAGTTGCTTTTATCAACTTATACTTACTTTAAACTATTTTTGGATACATTGTGTCTACAGGCTACAGTTCGCTCATATTTTTTATTGTTGAAATTTTATTGGTCTCAACCCGGATGCATAACTGCATTCCTTGGTCTTGACATTTAGAGGCATAACCGCATTCTTCTCTCGAGTGCATCACACCTAATAATTCTTGTTTACACCTCTTAATTTAAATTAAAGATAAATTAATTATTAAAATGAATTGGTCAAGGTGTCTCACCACATCCTTGAATTTCTTTTAAATATTTCAAAAAAGGTGTGTAGTCACATTCTTTTATTGAAACGAGATTTTAAACGTAATTAAATTTGCCTATCAACACTTTTCTTATCCTAAACTTACCTATTTGTCTTCTGTCCTAATCATGCCCCAATTAAATCAATGAAAAAAATATTACCGAAAGTTTTTACACAGATTATCTAAAGTCTATGTTCCCCTTTTTCATAATCACTTTGCAACCTATTTAGTGTTCAATTCCATTATACTGGAGAAAAAAATCATATTCAATAAGTTATAAGAAAAAAATAATTTAGGCGTCAACTTAATCGAACAATAGCCACACTCAAATCTGAACCGTGAAATTCAAATTCATAGGACATAAAAGCTTCATAAAAACATTCATCTAAAATATTCCATGAACCAAATAAGAGGGTGAAGTAATAGAATGGGATCTCTAAGCATGCAAGAAATAATCACCATGTTATATCAATTTTGATTTTAATTTATCGATATAAAAGGTTCAAACAGTTTCAATATTATAATGCCAAAATTAAGCACACATAAATTTGAACAACTGCATTATGTTGGAATTATGTCTTACATAATCATGAAAATTAAATCATACAATAAAAATTAAATGTTACCTTTTGTAAAAATTAATTCACGAGAGGACAAGATCATAATCAAAAACCACGAACTCGAAACCACGAAAAGCAAACCTCGAACTCAACCTTTTGTTTTTCAAATTGCACGTATTGCTTTTTTTAGTTGGGTGGGTATGTTACTGATTGTTTTTTCTTTTTTGTGTTGGGTTTTTTTTCTTGTATTTTCGGGTGTTGCTGGCAGTGTGGGTTTTCTTTTTCTTTTTCTTTTTCTTTTTCCTAATTGTTGTCCGTAGGTGTGTGTGTTTTTGGGTAGTTGGAAGGAAAATGTTTTATTGTTGTTTGCCTTTTTCTTCTTTTCTCGTGTGAGTGGGGTGGGGAATGTTTTCTAATTGTGAGGTGTGTTTTCTTTGGGTGCAAAATGTTGTTTTTTATTTGGTTTGCTGCGTTTTGGTTGTACTTTTTGTTCTGCTGATTCTTTTTGTTTTTTTTTTATTTTAAAAATGATCCAGTTTTGATCTTTCAAAGATATAAAAGTTTATTCTGTGAGATCGAGCCCCATTATAAGATTGCCTACGTATCATGCATAGCAAGAATCAGGTCAAACATAGTTCATGCAGATCACAAATTATTATTTTTTTAATTTTCTTTTAATTTTTTTTTTAAAATTTATAAAAGACATCTTTAAAAAGAATGCTAGAGGATGAAAGAGAAAGAAATGATTTTCATGGTAGAGGAGGTTTTGACTTTAGTTGGGTACCAACAATTAGTGTTATGCATATGAATCACCTTCAACTACTTAAGACAAATTTGAGATCAACTTTGAGTAATCCCTATAGTTTCAAATAGTACCTCAAACATACTTAAATATTTACAAGATCAGTTTATCTTGCATAAATGAAGGGGTTAGAATTATTCATATCCTCATATTCCAAGTGCCCTCACAACAAATAAAGTCCTACTTCACACAAAAATAGAAGAATTTAGATTGTAGAACATTTTGAAAGTCACTCACACTCAGAAAGACGCTCAATGCATGAGATTGAGATACCATATGCTTGGCTCTCATGTAAGTATCCACTAATGTGAGAACACCAAAAAAGGGATCAAATAGGACTTGTCATTGACTTGTAATGTAGGCTTAGGAAAGGTAGGATATTCATTTGGGATAAAGTGACTATTTCCTCCTTAAAAAATGCACTATGCTGTCAAATGTTTTCTCATTTTCGCATTTAACCTTTGTTTTCTTGGAAGCTTCTCCTCATTTATGTGTTTCTTTTTTCTTCTCATTTTCCCTCCTTTTTGTTGGAGGTTTTTTTTTCTTCATTTTTTCTGACTTTTCTTTGTTTATGTATATAATTTTTTTTGAACTTTCACATATTTGACATTTTCATTTTATTACCCAACACAGATCTTTGATACTGTGTAGATAATTGATAGTGTGCTCATGGAGGTGGGACCAAGGGATAGTGCATTTATGCACTTAAAATGATATATGCTAAAGATGTAGTTATTCAAATAAAATGGTTTCAGGCTCAAAATGAGAGTTCTATGAATTACATGTCATTTGGTAGGCTTCAAAAGCACAATCAGATCAAAGAAAGCCTACAATCCTTTCCCAAGTTAAATGTTGCTCAAAATTTCCCCTCAACCAACATTCGGGCCAAGTTCTAGATCAACAAAGTCATGCCATTGAAATTTATATCTAAAGCTCACCACAGAATGCACATGAAACAATAAGGTCGAATTTATTTTAAGCCTTACCTTTAAGAAAGATAATTTCTCAAGTGTTACATAAATATATCAAGAGGTACCAAAAGAAGTCTATAGGTCACAACAAAGTTGGTCTATCTTACCAAATAGTTTAACATTTTTTTTCTCGTACGCCTACTCCTAAGTATGTTGGTACCAACCAAGTCAAGAATTTTTTTTTTAAAAAATAAAATAAAATAAAATAAATGAATAAAAATCCTCTTAAAGAAATATCGTACCCTAAAAATTTTCTTATATCTCCCTTTTTTAGATTTTAAAATAAGGAAGAGAAACATTTTTATTTGAACTTTGAACAAAAAAAAAAAAACTTTGTTTTCCCCCAATTTTTGTGATGAGGACTTTCTAGATTTTTTCTTGGTTGGACCGAACCTCAAGATAAGGCTGTCTACATATCTTGTCAATGCAAGAATCAGGTCAAACATAGTTCAAGAAGTTTTGATATATGAAGTAAAAACTTTTGTTTTATTTTATTTTTTGAAGAAGTGTAAAAATCCTAGTTTTTTAGAGAGGATAAATAATTTTTTTTATTTCTTGAATAAGGATTAAGGATTTTTTTTTGAAATTTTAAGTAAGGATCACCGAACCCGGGGAGGGTTGCCTACGTATCTCATTGAGGTGAGAATCAGGTGTGCGTAGTTCGTTCAGATTGGACAATTAAGAAGAGCTTTGAAGATATTGAAACATGACTTGACAAATGCATTATTTTTTAAAGTATTTAGGAATTTTTTTTTTACGAACAATACAAAAGAAACTATAAGAAAACTCTATTTGTGATCTTTATTAAGAAGTAAATCTTTTTTGGTTAAATTTCCATTTTAGATGCATAAGAACAACTAAAACGAGAATTCATTTTTTTGTGTGTTTTCTCCCTCTATTTTTTATGTAAAAATTAAAGGTCAACCTTTTTTTTCATTTCTCTAATCAATATAAAATTGGTCAATATGCAAATACCTTACAAATAACATTTACAAATAGCATATAAAATGCACATGTTGGTCAAAAAGAGGGACTCCTGTCCTAGACGGATCCGACCCCTGTGTCGATGTCACACCCCGAGCCTACACCCTGGACGTGGCCGGCACTCGAGAACCATCGCTGGTCCCCAAGTGGACCCTTGGCTTGGCTGACTACTTAGTGGAAGACTTACTCAAGCAAACATATGGACTCCAAGTGCATAATTAAACTTAACAGTCTCAATTAAAACCTTACTCAAATGAAAATCAGGAAATACTTAATAAAAACATAAGTAGTCGTCTCAAGATCTCAAAACATCTCAACAAGGAAAATAGGGAGAGACTCCTCAGCTCTAGCAATCTATGAAGCCTCTAGTACTAAGATAGATGTCGGGATAGAACCCACGACAACATAACAAAACCGAAATATAAGTTTGAAGCCCTCCGAAAAGCAAGGAGGCTCACCAAAGCTAGCTGGAGTGCTATTGGTATCAACGAAGCGCCTGCTGATGACCTTGAACACCTGTATCTGCATCATAAAACGATGCAAGTCGAATGACGTCAGTACATTGAATGCACGAGCATGTAAGGGGAAAACTAAAAACAATAGACAACTGAAATGATAGGACTGGAAGACAAACTTACCTCAGCTCAACTCAACTCAATGTAAATCATAAATAGAGATAATATCATTTAAAGCTTCACAAAGTATAATGTAATAACTCAAAGAAAATTGTATGTGAAAATACAACGAAAGTACAATTTACTCCATTTGAGAGTTTTTCTAACCGACAACCATCACTATGAGCTACGTGATGATATAGCATCTCACCCACGCTGCCGGAACTGACCTTTACCTTGCTGGGGTATAGGACACCTCAACTAAGTAGATCCACTAAGCTCTACCTGAAGGCACTAAGGAAATCATCTAAAAAGTATGAATCCTTTACCCATGTTGGCATACATGGTTTATGGGGGCTGTGAGTTGTCTGAACTTTCCCCCATATCGGTGCTCAATACTACTCCTAATAAATATATATACTCATGATCAATATTTAAAACATTCTCTTTTCTCAATTTGAGGTAATTACTCAAAAGATCCTCTTAAAAAAGGTAACTGCTCTGAAGTATCTCTGTACTTATAACTCATTTAGAAATCAATGTTTCTCTATTTTAAATGTAAAAATGTTACATTTGGGAATACTTAGTTCCCTTATACTCTTTTTTTTTCAATCATGGATACAACTCTTCTCATTCTCATATTTACTTTCTCAAGACTTAGTTCAAAACCATTGTTAATTAAAAAAGAATTCTCAAAACGACTCAAAAGATCTCTTGAACTTTCCTCTTAACTTTCCTCTTAAACTTACTTTAGTTTGGAATGTAAATTAAGACATATGAGTAGGATAATACATGAATTTTCAATGGTAAATGGAGCATATAGGAGCTAATATAGAGTGGGGAAGCATAGCCACAACTTAAAGGAACACGCCCGAATGAACAGAGAAGAAATGGGCCCTCGCGACCCCTGTCGTACTGTTGACGTGAGGCGCTAGGCCCTAAACTTCAGAGGAAAGTTTGGGGCGTATTGCTGGCGTGGGGCCCCAGGCCCCAAACTTCAGAGGGCCAACTCTGGCGCTTTCATGGCGTGCCACGCCACACCCCTACCCAGAATTTTGACGATTTTTCTTGCTTAATTCCAAGTCCTAACTCATCTAGAATCAATTGATTTCTTTCAAACTCTCTTTGATTCACAAACCTCACATGAGATTATTAAAATCTCACTCAAATTCTATCAAGAATCACCACTCATTCGCAAAACCCTCACCTCAAGAACTCAAAACCTCCATTGATAAAGAATGAAACTTAAAACTCAAGAACTCTTCAAGAATGTTCACATAAACGATTATATAGGCGAATTAACGAAATGATTACATGATTGGCGTGAGGATGAACAAATCCATCACTATGGGAAACCTCAAATACCTGGAAAGTAAGATAATTCTTGGCGAAATTCCTCAACCCTTGAATGAACGTTTGAAAATCCTCTTTTCCTCTTCTTGAAACTTCGCCCTAAAATTCTAAGTGTTTAAGAATATGAAAAATAACTTACCGTCTGATTAGACTCCTAAATTGGGTGAGTAAAAACATGGGTAGGCCTATAGGGGTCAGGAAAAGACCGAAATACCCTTTCCCTAAACGGATGAAAGGCCATAACTAGAGAGGCTTTACTAAAATGACCATAACTTTTCACATCGAGCTCGGAATTTAGTAAACTTGGCGACGTTGGAAAGAAAACTTGAAGGCCTTCGATTTGATACCTCATGAACCACCTAACTGTTTATGTGCTAAAAGATATAGTCATTAGAATTTGACCCAAAACTGAAAACTGATCGAAATCTGAGGTGTTACAATCTCTCCCGCTAGGGAACATTCATCCTCGAATGAGATCACACTAAGTAGAACAGGGGGGCAATATCTAATCATCCAACTCTAGCACAAAACATGCAAATAGCACAAGCTTAACATTTCAACTCAAAGAGTACTTTACAAAGAGTTAGTACCTTGGTTTGGAATTTCTCCAGAAGGAAAGAGATGTGGGTATCTCCTCTTCATATCCTCCTCAGCCTCCAAAGTAGCTTCCTCAACGAATTGATTCCTCTATAAGACCTTGACAGATGCAACCTCCTTGGTTATCAGCTTGCGAACCTGATGATCCAGAATCTAAACGGGCATTTCCTCGTAGGACAGGCTGTCCTTGATACCAATATTCTTGGTAGGCACAATAAGTGAAGGATCGCCCAAACACTTCTTAAGCATTGAGATATGAAACACCGGATGAACTACTGCTAACTCGGACGGTAGCTCCAACTCATAAGCTACATTGCCAACTCTCTTGGATATTCGGTAAGGACCAATGTATTGGGGACTGAGCTTTCCCTTCTTACTAAACCTCATAACACCCTTCATGGGTGAAACTTTCAGATAGACCCAATCATCAACCTCAAATTCCAAATCTCTTCTCTTAACATCGGTATAGGATTTTTGATGACTCTGCGCTGTTTTCAACCTCTCTTGAATTGTCTTCACCTTCTCCATGGCTTGATGAACCAAATCTGGTCCTATCAACTCAGCTTCACCAACCTCAAACCAGCCATTGGGAGATCTACATCTTCCCCCATATAGAGCCTCATACGAAGCCATCTGAATGTTGGAATGGTAACTATTATTGTATGCGAACTCGATAAGAGGCAAGTGGTTATCCTAATTACCTTTGAAATCCAGAACACAAGCCCTCAACATGTCCTCTAAGGTCTGAATGGTATGCTCTGCTTGACCATCAGTCTGAGGATCAAAAGTGGTACTAAGGTTCACCTTCGAACCCAAACCTTTCTGAAACGACTTCCAAAATTGCACGGTAAACTGAGCACCCCTATCTGAGATAATGGACAAGGGAACTCCATGTAATCGAACTATCTCACGAATGTACAGGTTTACATACTCTTCTGCTGTATTGGTAGTCTTTACTGGTAAGAAGTGGGCTGATTTGGTCATCCGATCCACAATCACCCAAATGGAATCATGCTGTCTGCGAGATCGCGGTAAACCTGTAATGAAATCCATATTAATCATCTCCCACTTCCATTCTGGAAGAGCTATGATCTGAGCCACACCACCGGGTCTTTGGTGGTCTACCTTGACCTGCTGGCATTTTGGGCATTTAGCAATGAACTCTGCAATGCACATCTTCATACTACTCCACCAATAGACTTCTCTCAAGTCATGATATATTTTTGTGGAGCCAGGATGGATCGAGTATCTTGAACTATGTGCCTCGGCCATGATCCTCTCTTGGAGTTCATCCACCTTTGGTACACACAATCTACCTTGATATCTCAACACACCATACCCCCCTTGTTCAAAAGTCAGCACCTTTTGCTTATGAACATTTGCTTTCAGTTCAAGTAACATAGGGTCTTGGTCTTGTTTCTCCTTCACTTCAGACACTAGTGATGATTCAGCCCCATTCATCACCACAATTCCACCTTCGCGGGAATCCAATAGACGGACTCCCAAACGGGCAAGTCTATGAACTTTCTTACCCATTTCCTTCTTGCCTTCCTCTACATGGGCAGTACTTCCCATAGATAACCTGCTTAAAGCATCAACAACAACATTAGCCTTACCTGGGTGATAGAGGATACTCATGTCGTAATCCTTGAGCAACTTTAACCACCTCCTCTGTCTGAGATTTAGCTCTTTCTGACTGAAAACATATTGAAGACTCTTGTGATCGGTGAACACATCTACATGGACACCATAGAGATAGTGGCACCATATTTTCAAAGCAAATACTACAGCAGCCAACTCGAGATCATGACTTGGGTAATTCTTCTCGTGAATCTTGAGTTGCCTGGAGGCATAGGCTATAACCTTGCCAATCTGCATCAATACACAACCAAATCCAACTATGGATGCATCGCAATAAACAACAAAGACTTTTGGACCCTCTGGTAGAGTCAACACTAGGGCAGTAGTTAATCGGGTTTTCAATTCCTGAAAGCTTTTCTCACAAGCTTCAAACCATTGAAACTTAACTATTTTCTAAGTCAACTTCGTCAATGGGGATGAAATAGATGAAAACCCCTCGACGAACCTTCTATAGTAACTAGCCAATCCCAAGAAACTCCTTATGTCAGTTGGAGATATGGGTCTGGGCCAGTTCTGCACTGCTTCAATCTTCTAAGTGTCAACTCGAATCCCTTCACCAGATACAATGTGGCCTAAGAATGCCACAGATTCAAGCCAAAACTCACACTTAGAAAATTTAGCATACAACTCTCTATCCTTGAGAGTTTGGAGAACTATTCTGAGATGACTAGCATGGTCCTCTTTATTCCTTGAATAAATTAATATGTTATCAATGAACATGATAACAAACATGTCGAGATACTGCTTAAATACTCTGTTCATAAGATCTATGAATGTTGCAGGAGCGTTAGTCAAACCAAAAGACATAACAAGGAACTCATAATGACCATAACGAGTCCTGAATGCTGTCTTCGGGATGTCACTTTCTCTCACTCTCAACTGATGATAGCCAGATCTGAGGTCTATCTTAGAGAAACAAGTAGCACCCTGAAGTTGATCGAAAAGATCATCAATTCTCGAAAGAGGATATTTATTCTTGATGTTGACCTTGTTCAACTTGTGGTAATCGATACACATCCTAAGAGAACCATCTTTCTTTCTCACGAATAAGACCGGAGCGCCCCAAGGTGAGACACTTGGTCGGATGAAACCCTTATCAAGAAGATCTATCAACTGCTCTTTTAACTCTTTTAACTCAGCTGGGGCCATTCTATATGGCGGAATAGAGATGGGTTGAGTGTCAGGAATAATATCTATTCCAAAGTCTATTTCTCTCTCAGGAAGGACTCCGCGAAGATCGTCTGGAAAGACCTCTTGAAACTCACTCACAAATGGAACTGACTGAATAGGCGGTGTCTCAACACTAGAGTCATTAACTCGAACTAAGTGATAGATGCACCCCTTAGAAACTAACTTTCTGGCCTTAAGGTATGAAATGAAACGACCATTAGGTACTGCTGAATTACTCCTCCACTTTAAAACTGGCTCATTAGGAAATCGAAACTTGACTACTGGAGTTCTACAATCGATTGAGGCATAACAAGCATGAAGCCAGTCCATACCTATAATAAAATCAAAGTCCACCATGTCTAGCTCAAATAAGTTAGCTATGGTGTCCTTGTGATAGACAGATATGGTACAATCACGATAGACTCTTTCTGCTAGGATAGACTCACCAACAGGTATGGAAACACTGAAAGGCTCAAGAAGTTGTTCGGGGGAAATACCGAACCTCATGGCCACATAAGGAGTCATAAAAGCCAGACTCGCACCAGGATCAATTAAGGCATACACATCAAAAGTAAAGACTTTAAGAATACCAGTGACAACATCTGGTGAGTTTTCCTGATCCTGGCGACCAGCTATAACATATAGACGGTTTGCTCCTCCGTCTTTCCCTGAAGCTCCTCTCTAGGTATTTCTATCTGCTGGAGCTGCTGAAGAAGATTGGGCTCTATTGCCCCCATTACCCTGCTTGTTCTTAGGGCACTCTCTCATGAAGTGACCTATCTGACCACACTTGAAGCAGCCACTTAAGTCATCACGACACACTCCTGGATGATTCCTACCACACTTGGTACATGTGGGGGTCCAGTTAGCACCTTGTGCCATACTACCCTGAGACTGAGTAGGTCGAGCTCTGAAATTCTGGGAGTTCTGGTTCCTGAATTCATTTCTGTTCTTTGGTGCAGGCGCATTAGCTGACGATGGAGCAGGTCCAGGTGACCTTTGCTGAAAAGATGATCGATTCACATTCCCGGTCCTCTGTTGGCTGGATTCATGATTTGTTGTCTTAGCCCTCTTACTGCGGAACTCTTCCCTGTCTTTCGGCTTGTCCTCTTCAACCAGCTGCACATGGATCATGAGTATGGCTATGTACATGTCCCCTATCAACATAGCCGCCTTACCTTTCTTACTTGAGAAGCGGGATAGTCCAGACACAAACAAACTCATCATGCTCTTCATATCTGCCACCATTTCCGGAGCATAGCAGGACAGCTGAGTGAACTTGAGGCTGTACTCCTGCACACTCATAGACTCCTACTTCAGATTCAAAAATTCTCTTACCTTAGCTTCCCTTAGCTCGCGGGGAAAGAAACGTCCCAAGAACGCCTCTTCAAATACAGCCCAACTCAAGAGTGGTGCCCCCTCTGCCCTTCTCTTCTTCCACTGATCATGCCATATTCTAGCAACACCTTTGAGCTGATATGAAGCTAACTCCACACGCTCTGCATCAGCAACACGCATAACCTCAAACACTTTTTGAAGTTCCTCCACAAAGTTCTCTGGATCCTCTGTGATATTCGACCCTGTGAACTCTGGGGGATTCATCCTCAAGAATTCATGGATCCTGGAAGAATCAGCCACATCCTGATGACCCACTCTTTGTTGGCCAACCCGATTTGCCACAACCTGAGTCAGCATCTGAATAACTTTCCTAAACTCAGCATTGGTGACATCTCCTTGAAGGGGTTGCACTTCTGGAGCATTAGGAACCTCTGGACCTTGAGGATTAACATTCCTCCTTGTAGGACGTCCTCGGATGGAGGAAGAAGGATTTCGAGGGGTAGGCTTTCCTTTTCTCCCTTACACGAGGCTCTCTCCCCAAGCAAAGAGAAATGCAGTACCGGCTGTGATCACACGCTGGGCGCAAATCCGAGAATCTTATGCGCTCTTTGTGGAGGCATGATCTGAAAAGACACACGTAAGGACGAGTTATAGGAAACATTTATAGAGTTGAACTCTATCACACGAAAATAAGTAAGAAGAAAGTGAATTGTTCCTAAATGTGGTAGCCTCCTCATTATAGATGTGACGCGCTTCACACCGATAAGAAGGACTCTACGGACACGACTTCATAGAAACCCTAGGACTCTTGAACCTTGTGCTCTGATACCAAGTTTGTCACGCCCCGAGCCAACACCCTGGACGTGGCCGGTACTCGAGAACCATCGCTGGTCCCCAAGCAGACCCTTGACCGAGCTGACTACTTAGTGCAAGACTTACTCAAGAAAAAATAGGGACTCCAAGTGCATAATTAAACTTAACAGTCACAATTAAAACTTAATTCAAATGAACATCAGGAAATACTTAGTAAAAACATAAGTAGTCGTCTCAAGATCTCAAAACATCTCAATAAGGAAAATAGGGAGAGACTCCTCAGCTCTAGTTATCTATGAAGCCTCTAGTACTAAGATAGATGTTGGGACAGAACCCACGACAACTTAAAAAAACCGGAATATAAGTGTGAAGCCCTCCGAAAAGCAAGGAGGCTCACCAAAGCTAGTTGGAGTGCAATTGGTATCAACAAAGCGCCTGCTGATGACCTTGAACACTTGTATCTGCATCATAAAATGATGCAGGTCGAATGACGTCAATACATTGAATGTACGAGCATGTAAGGGGAAAACTAAAAACATAGACAACTGAAATGATAGGATTGGAAGACAAACTTACCTCAACTCAATGTAAATCATAAATAGAGATAATATCATTTAAAGCTTCACAAAGTATAATGTAATAACTCAAAGAAAATTGTATGTGAAAATACAACGAAAGTACTATTTACTCTATTTGAGAGTTTTTCTAACCGACAACCATCACTATGAGCTACGTGATGATATAGCGTCTCACCCACGCGGCCGGAACTGACCTATACCTTGCTGGGGCATAGGACACCTCAACTAAGTAGATCCACTAAGCTCTGCCTGAAGGCACTAAGGAAATCATCTAAAAAGTATGAATCATTTACCCATGTTGGCATACATGGTTTATGGGGGCTGTGAGTTGTCTGAACTTTCCCCCATATCGATGCTCAATACTACTCCTAATAAATATATATACTCATGATCAATATTTAAAACATTCTCTTTTCTCAATTTGAGGTAATTACTCAAAAGATCCTCTTAAAAGAGGTAACTGCTCTGAAGTATCTCTGTACTTATAACTCATTTAGAAATCAATGTTTCTCTCTTTTAAATGTAAAAATGTTACATTTGGGAATACTTAGTTCCCTTATACTCATTTTTTTTTCAATCATGGATACAATTCTTCTCATTCTCATATTTACTTTCTCAAGACTTAGTTCAAAACCATTGTTAATTAAAAAAGAATTCTCAAAACGACTCAAAAGATCTCTTGAACTTTCCTCTTAACTTTCCTCTTAAACTTACTTTAGTTTGGAATGTAAATTAAGACATGTGAGTAGGATAATGCATGAATTTTCAATGGTAAATGGAGCCTATAGGAGCTAATATTGAGTGGGGAAGCATAGCCACAACTTAAAGGAACACGCCCGAATGAACAGAGAAGAAATGGGCCCTGGTGACCCCTGGTGTATTGCTGGCGTGGGGCGCCAGGCCCTAAACTTCAGAGGAAAGTTTGGGGCGTACTGCTGGCGTGGGGCCCCAGGCCCCAAACTTCAGAGGGCCAACTCTGGTGCTTTCATGGCGTGCCACGCTACGCCCATGCCCAGAATTTTGATGAATTTTCTTGCTTAATTCCATGTCCTAACTCATCTATAATCAATTGATTTCTACCAAACTCTCTTTGATTCACAAAACCCACATGAAATTATTAAAATCTCACTCAAATTCTATCAAGAATCACCACTCATTTGCAAAACCCTCATCTCAAGAACTCAAAACCTCCATTGATAAAGAAGGAAACTTAAAACTCAAGAACTCTTCAAGAATGTTCACATAAACGATTATATTGGCGAATTAACGAAAGGAGTACATGATTGGCGTGAGGATGAACAAACCCATCACTATGGGAAACCTCACATACCTGGAAAGAACGATTGTTCTTGGCGAAATTCCTCAACCCTTGAATGAACGCTTGGAAACTCTCTTTTCCTCTTCTTGAAACTTCGCACTAAAATTCTAAGTGTTTAGGAATATGAAAAATAACTTAACGCCTTATTATACCCCTAAATTGGGTGAGTAAAAACGTGGGTAGGCCTATAGGGGTAAGGAAAAGACCGAAATACCCTTTCCCTAAACGAATGAAAGGCCATAACTAGAGAGGCTTTACTAAAATGACTATAACTTTTCACTTCGAGCTCGAAATGTAGTAAACTTGGCGGCGTTGGAAAGAGGACTCGAAGACCTTCGATTTGATACCTTATGAGCCACTTAACTGTTTATGTGCTAAAAGATATGGTCGTTAGAAGTTGACCCAAAACTGAAAACTGATCGAAATCTGAGGTGTTACAGTCGAGCCCCACTAAGTCAAATGCAAATGATGCAAATTAGCGGAGCCTACTAGGGATGAGCATGTCTGTGTTTCTTTTTTACTAGGTTTAAACTTGAAGGAGATAGGTGTCTAAACTGGCTTACCCAAGTAGACAACTCGAGCCAGGGAGGGGCAACTTATCAGTAGCAGCGCTATTTCAACTTCATTGCTGGTCCAATCCCGCCTAACATGTGTTACTAACAATTCTTCACCAGGTGCCAAATCACTCTGACTTTATCTCAATAGAAGGTAGGATGCATTACTGCATTCATGTGAATGTGTGTGAAGTGTTTTGAGAGATTCAGAGGAGGTGCGTGAGAGAAAACAATTAACTATATAGTTCAATAATATCAAAGCGATAAATGAGCAGCAAGTACCACATTAGGCCATCATACACAATATATCCAAAAAAAATAAAATCAAGTAAAAATCAATATTATAAAGCTCGAATTCTTGTTATTTCCCCAGTGAAGTCGCCAGAGATGTCACACCCTTTTTTAGCACACGGCGGAAAGGGTTTTTCCAATTAAAGTGACGGTTTTGAATAGGGATTATTTTTATTTGTTCAGAGTCGCCACTTGGAATTGAGTTATGGTGTTCCAAGTCACCTTTTTTTTTTATATCCCTAATCAAAAGGAAATGATTCTTTATTTTGGTCTGCGAACTAGAAATTTGGGTAAGGAATTCTGTTGACCGAGGGGAAGGTATTAGGCATCCTTCGAGTCTCGTGATTCTGGCACGGTCACTTTTATTGACTTATACTTTCCTTAAACTATTTTTGGGATATATTGTTATAGGCTACAATTTTGCTCATATTTTTTACTGTTGAAATTTTATTGGTCTCAAACTAGATGCGTAACCGCATTCTTGGTCTTGACATTTAGAGGCATAACTGCCTTCTTTGCATCACATCTAGTAATTTCTATCTATGCGTCTTGGTTTAAATTAATAAAAATTAATTATGTTATTGGACAAGGTGTGTCACCGCATCTTTGAGTTTATTTTAATGTCTCAAGAAAAAGATGTGTAACCACATTCTTAATCGAAACAAATTATTTTAACGGATCATATATCCTAATATTTACCTATTGCTAAAAAGCTTAAGCGTAATATTAATTAGTGATTAAATTATTTTTTTACTATTCATATTCATGAACACTATTTAAATGATAAAAGTTTAAAATTTTAAACAAATAGAAAGTTATTTCATATTTAAATTCGATATAGATGCATTTACATTTGAAGTATACTTACAAGTTATGACAAAAGGCATAAAAAATGAGTAATTCTTCATCTCTTAATTTTTCTAAAATAAACATTTTTAATTTTAGATTAATTTGACTAAACAAACTATTAGAATAATTCTTTCAGATAGTTGGTTATTTTGGTTGGATACAAGAGATACTTAATTGATAATGACATACGGTACAAGATAAAAGATAACGTAGAATAAAACAAATAAGAAATGTTTCAATACTATTGTGCCAAAATTAAACACACATAAAATTTAAGCAACTTCATAACATTGGAATCAAGTATTATATAATCATGAAAATCAAATTATACAATAAAAATTAAATGGTACCTCTTGCGAAAATCAATTCACGAAAATAAAACAATCTCAATAAGAAACCACGAACTCGAAATCATGAAAGCAAACCTCGAACTCAATCCTTTTTTTTTCAAATGTGTGTGTAAGTGAAGTTGTGAGCGGGGAGTGTTGTTTTTTGTGTTGATGTATAGTAATGTATGTGTGTATGGTAAGGGGCGGAGCTAATGTATTGGATGGGGGTTCGGACGAACCCACTGGCTTTTCCGTAGACGCTATATTTGTATTTAAATATCAAATAGAATGTGTATATTAATTTCCTGTGAATCCACAATCATGTTGAGGCCGGTGTCCCAGTTGTTTTTGTGCATCCAGCGAATTCCTGTAATTCGCGGGTTGTGGGTTCGAAACTCGGCCGTTGCTGAATTTTTTGGGATTAATTTCTAAGATAAAAATAAATTTTTTGGGATTAATTTCTAAGATAAAAATAAAAACATACGTAGGTTTTATTAATTAAAAAAAACAGAATAAATATTTTAAAGAAACAAGAAAATTGGTAAATGGAAAAAATTGAATAATATTTTTTTTTAAAAAAAAACTGAAAATCCAAAAATGAAAAAAAAACAGAAAAACAGTGTTTGTATCATACTCTATAACAATATCTCACTTATTGATTTCTACTCAGACATTCAAAAAAATTTAATCCAAAATTTATTTTCAAAAGTTAGGGCTTTAACTTTTATTGTTGATCTGATTGATACCAGCCGACCTCTAGCCTCCGGTATATACTCTCGCCTCTCCCTTTTCATTTTTTTCTTATTTGTTTGCTTTTAGACCGTATAATTATCTATTCAAAAATTGATTTTTAATCTTTGATTCTAGGGTTATCCCACAAATTGACAATTGATTATATTAAAATAATTGTTGTTTTTTTAAAGTGAATTAATACTTTTTTGTTAATTTGACGGTTGTTACTTTAGGTTAAGATCATTTTTTCTAAAAACAATTAAAATTCGTATTTATTGTTAATTTGACGGTTGTTACTTTAGGTTAAGATCCTTTTTTTAAAAAAAAAATTAGAACCCACGGGCCTGGAATCCTGGCTCTGCCTCTGTGTATGGTGTGCTAAGTGTGTTTGGAAGTAGAATATGGGTGTGATCTTTTTTTTTTGGTATGGCTGATTGTTTGTTTTTTGATTGTGCGCAGATGTATGTATGCGGTGATCTTCTTCTGTTGCTTTTGTGAGTGGTATATATAGGGGTGTCTATTTGTGTCTGTATGTGTAGTTGGGGTGAGGGCATGATACAAATATAGTGTAGTACGTGTGTGTTGGTGTGGTGGGGAATTATGGTGAAGTGGGGTTAGGGTAATGGGTAAGTTTTTTTATTTTTATTTTTTTGTTGTTAATAAATAAAGTATAATAGTAATAATATTAACTAATTATTTTGAATTAATAAAAATATAGAAAAGTTAAATAGCTAGATCTAAAAATGTAATTAAGAGAATATTTAAATCACTAATTTATTTATTAAAACTTTGAATTAAATTAAAAATTAAAAACAAAATGTACCTTAAAGTGTGACTCTATTTTTGTTGTTTTCAAATCTGTTAAAATAAACTTAATAAAATAAGATACAAATTAAAACATTTAATTTAAAATTTTAAAATATTCGAGCGCTAAAAATGGTAAAGTTCGGAAAAAAATTACGTGTGTGTCTACACCCATCATGAGGCTGACTCTATTCTCTCAGCTTCACCCTAGAGAATCAAAATCATATTCTATTGGCCTTCAATGATAGCGGATATTCAAAGAGTGGTACTAGAATGTGATGTTTGTCAAAAGAACAAGAAAGAGCAAGAAAAGCCCTAGAAACACATCACTTGAAATATAGAGGGACTACCCAAATTTGAAGGCAATGATACCATATTTGTCATTTTGGGCAGATTCAGTAAGAATACACATTTCTTGTCACTCACTCATCTATTAAATGCAGTACAAGTAGCTAAAGTATTCATGAATAATGTTTATAAACTGTAAACTATTATAGTGAGTGATAGAAATAAGGTGTTCCTCAATATCTTTTTGAAGGAACTATTAACAAGATTGAAAACAGAATTGAAGTTTAGTTCAACATATCATCCCACACTGATGGACAAACTGAAAGGGTCAATAAATGTATGAAAAATTATTTGAGATGCATGTTTAGTCATATATCAGGTGAATGGAATAAGTGTCTAGCCTCGGCTGAGTGTTGGTATAATTCCAATTACCAATAAGCTATCAAGATGTCCCATTTCAAGATTTTGTATGAACTTGTTCTGAATATGTGTATTGCATGTATATCCCTATTAGTTAATATCAAATTTTTTTAATGCAATTTCAACTGATATATTAGATGATAAAAATAGAAATGAAAGTATATCAAAAATACAAGTTTAAGGTAGTTTTGATACTATTTATAATAGTTACTTTATATTATATATGCATATATGTTACTCTCTGATTTTAAAGAATACAATGTTTTTTTAAAATGTATTTTATTATAGAACATTCCACACAATTTTATATTAGATTTGAGATGTATTTGTCTACCTAAAATACAATTTTTCTTTAAAATGTGTTTTGTTTTGTAGAACATTCTATACAATTTTTATATTAGATTTGAGATGTATTTGTCTACCTAAATAATAATTTAGACGTAAATGCTTCCTTATCTACCTAAAATGCCAATGTAATTAGTATTATATGTGGTATTTAGTGGTTATTTGGCCTTTTGCCTTAAAGATATTGCTACGTGAAATTTACTTTGCGAGGATTTTATCAAGTCATTGAGGCAGTAAATATTTATAAAAAATGGTGAAAAACATGCAAAAATGTGATATTATGATTCATTGTAATGTAATTTTTCATTTAGGGCATTTCCACTTGTAATGTGATACATGATTTATTATTTAATAATTAATTAAATAATTTATAATATTATAATTTAGTGTAAGGGTAAAATAGTAATTCAACTTTTTATTTTTAAGCTTCCTACTTTAATAATACTAGTTTTTGAATATGTGCGTTGCATGTGTATCTCACGCTAATTAGTATTAATGTTGTAAAGTGATATAAATAATGTTGAAGTATGTATGTGATGAAAATTGTTGGAGGAAAATACAAGTGTGAATTGATGAATGATTTGCTACAATTTGTTCATTAACTCTTTCTTGTGTGATACCTCAAATTTCATTGAACTTTGAACTTATTCAATTATTGCAAATTACACTTGAGATTTTTTAAGAAGAATAAGAGTAAAAAAACTTAAAATATTTGTAGTTTAAAAAAGAGAGGAAACCCCTCTATTTATAGCTAACAAATGGTAGTATGAATATATGTTAATTGTGCCTTATCAGAAAAGTCACAACCCTTCAAGAAAGTCACAGCTCATCGAAAAAGTCATAACACTTTGGAAAAGTCACAACCCTTAGCAAAAGTCACAACTCATAGGAAAAGTCACAACCCTTTGAAAAAGTCAGAACCCTTCGAAAAAGTCACAACTTATCGTATAAGTCACAATCCTTTAGAAAAATCACAACTCATCGAAAACGTCACAATCCTTCAATGTGAAAAGGTGTCTACTTTTAATATAATATAATTAAATAAATAAATATAAAATATAGAATGTTATAAAATTAAACTCAGAACAATATAACTATAAAGAGAAGAAGACAAGATATGTAGATGAAAGAGATAACTTTTCTTCTATTCAAGTGTCTTCAAGTATCTCATAATGGCCAATGAACAATCCTATTTATAAGTTGAAACATTACTCCAAAAGTCACCATATTAAATGTCATAATGAATAGATACATTCTTATCCAAAATGGTTCATAGAACCTAGGAAATATATATACATGAATGTAAGTAATTCATGTATTGAGTAAATGGACAATTCACTAATTCAATGGATTTATAACACTCCCCCATGGATGTCCATAGAAAATGTGCCTCGTTAAAACCTTATTAGAAAAACCCAATGGAAAAAATCCTAGTGAAGAAAAAAGAGTACACATATCTCATAATACGCCTTGAATGTTGCCTCATTACAAATCTTACCAGAAAAATTCAATTGGGACAAAACCCTGATTAAGGAAAAGAGTACAATGCGTATTTCACTTCCCCTATTTATAGATTGAGAAATTACTCCAAAAGTCACCATATTAAACCTCATAATGAATACATACATTCTTATCCAAAATGATTCATATAGAACCTAGGGAATTAATATACATGTATTGAGTAAATGGATAATCCACTCATTCAATGGATTTATAACACTCTCCCTTGAATGTCCTTAGGTAATATGCCTCGTTAAAACCTTACTAGGAAAACCCCAATGGAGAAAAGCCCAGTAAAGCAAAAAGAGTACACATATCTCATAATACGCCTTGAATGCTGCCTCATTAAAAACATTACCAGGAAAACTCAATTGGGACAAAATCCTGGTTAAGGAAAAGAGTACAACACGTATTTCACTCCCCCTGATGAAAGTTTTACTTGATATTTCAGAGATGATGTATTTCAATCTTATATCACAACTTCTCAAATGTTGATGTTGGCAATGCCTTAGTGAATAAATCTGCAATATTATTATTTGAACAAATCTTTTGAACTTCTATCTCACCATTTTGTTGAAGATCACGTGCGAAGAACTTTGGTTAAATGTACTTTGTCCAGTCTCCTTTGATGTATCTTTCCTTCTAGTGAGTTTTACATGCAGCATTATCTTTGTACATGATGCCTAGAATATCCCTTTTCCAAGAAAAATCACATATTTCCCCACATCTACATAATCAATAATATGTATCTACATCAATTTCACTAATGCGTGATATTTTTCAATCATTTTCATAAGATTGGAATTGATCTTTCTTTATGTTAAGCAATCTCACACCCATTGAGGTACTCAATGGAATTGCTTTAAGATCTTTTAAATTCTTCAACAATTTTTATATAACCTTCATCGTCTAGCTATGATATGACAATCATTCATTACATATATTCAAGCATTTCATCTATTACCAAACTGAAACAAGTTTCATTGCGTTCACCACAAGAGAGTATATCTCCATTTAATAATGTCAGGATTTTTGTGAAAACCCTTTATGCCCTGAGTCACACACTGTGTTTTATATCTTACGGTTATACTTTCGCACAATGATTCATTTGTACCCCACTGACATTACATCTTGATCTATGGACTATAAGCCCAAAACATCAGTTTTCTAAGTGAAACATTATATACTTGAATTGTACATTTTATTTGGCCAATCATTTATCTGTCCACATTAAATGACAAATTTTAATTCAAGATCTTCGTCATTATATGTAGCATTGAGTGCTACTTCATATCAAAAATATCATCGATGACCATTTGACTCGATTCTAATACGACATAACTTATCAAGATCTCTTCATTTTTTATCATTTCAGGTGCTTGAACCTTTGTCAAGGTTTTACGAAGTGTTATGTCGTTGTACTCCTTTTAAAGCACTCACCTCATTATCATGATCATCTTGATTAATTTCTCCCCTCCTTCCTCAAAGAGTTTTATATTTGGAATCGATTGGTCTATCATGCTACAAGTGTACCATAGTTTCTATTCTTCAAGGACTTCTCATTGGAGCATTTATAGCTGAATTATAATATAGGGTCAACAAATTCATCTGACAATTAATTTGCCATATTATGCAAATGAATTATCTCTTGAACTTCAAGTTCATTTTTTTTAATGAGGATCTAGATAATTCATTCCACTCATAATTTTCAACTTTCAATCATCTCTCCCTCTAATGTTATAAAATCTAATATTCCCCCTAACTTTATTTGGGGATCCATCTTTGTGCGTGGTGGAGCAATTAAATCAGATAGCACATTCAAACTTTAGATGAAAATTATTTGGATCCTGACCCTGAATAAATTATGATGAGAAATCTTGTTGTCTTGATGTATACATGTTAAATAAACTTATATCATATCAAATTTCATTTGGGAGTTTTATTCTCGTACCAATGGTTTAGCTATAATTGGAGGCATACAATTTCTGCTAAACCAATCAGCATTATCAATATAATTTCACAATTTCAAACTGTGCTCTTAATTTAACAATTCAAGCAGATAATCTTACAAATTAATTTGTAAGTTCACAGCAAAGCATATGTGACCATTTCATAGATGCAACTAATAAAATCATATAGTTGTAAACGGTCTACAAGGCAGGTGAACAAATCAATATTAACCTTTTTATATGTTCCAAAACCTCATGGAATACAATTCCAACCTTAGCTGGTACAATGATCATTTTATCATGAGAACAAGCAATATAAGTGAATTTTTGAAGAATCTTTTATTTCTTCAACATGTAGCCACATGAATTCTCAATTACTTTTGCATCACATTTGATCCAGAATGGCCAACCGATCATGCCAACTGATCTTTATTTTTCTCAAACCTCCCATAGAGGTGAGTTGTGACATATATCAAATCCATGATAATTTTATCACATCTTGACTCATTCACTTTCAGAAGGATCGATCATTCATGATAATCATCACAATTCACATTCTCTTCAAGGAATGGACTAATTATTTATTTGTGTTTCATAAATTTACATTATAAGCTCATTGTCATGCCTTTAAAATTTATCAGTTTTACATGACCCACCTCAACGTCACTTTGAAAGGTCACGTGTACCACTACTTCATCTTTCTTTTTTTTATGGAGGATTTATAAATTTATCAAATTATTAGGTCGCCCAACGACCATGGGTCCAATGACCTTTTATACCATTATGATGATAAAAATTACCTTCACATTTTGAAGGACTATTTGGAAAACCCACAATGTTCTTCCTTTTATAATTATCACAATGATGACTATTATAATTTTGTCCCTCCACGCCCTTATTCATACATTCAGTCACTTGTCATCTTTCAAACTTATTATTCACCGCTACTACATTCATACGATAGAATGAAGAAAATCAATTGGGCGGATTTCAAACTTATCATGTACTGCTTCTACATTCGATTTGGGGAATAGAGAAAATTCAATGGGATGAATTTCATGACTTTTCTTCGAAGTGTTAGTTTTCATTATATCATCAGAATGATGCATTTAGACTCAAACTCAATCTCTTATCCATATAAGGCGCGTTAGGCCATAATTTTTTGAGACTCAAACTCAATATCTTATCATCAAGGTGCATCAAAATCAAATTGATGTCTTACCCTCTTGGTACGATAGAACTTGAATCTACCGTCTTACTCTTAAACATTTTTTATTATGGTGCATCTAGACTTTAACCTGATGTCTTACCCTTTTGGTGCGATGGAACTTGAATCCACTGTCTTATCTTCAACAAATGGTATAATAGACAGAAGTATAACATGACTCACCCTTTAAGTCTTTAAAAAATATTTAAATAAAATTCATAAAATATATTCACTTATGTCAACTAATGCCTTCGTCAACATAAATAATTGTAATGAAAAATATAAAATTTACCCTCAAGATTAGCGTAGTAAAAATATTACTCTATCAATTATCTCCATTTTTTAATGAGAAATAAATAGAAATGTGACTCACCATGCTTTCAATTTTTCCAGAGAGCTCTTTTGTAACAACTCAGACTTCGAAAAGGACTAAAGAGGGGTAACGGGTAAGTCCACGAACCCAAAAATAGACCATGGACTCTTCACGGCATCCTAGATAGCCTGTTTAGGGGTCCACGACCCGTTTAGGGCATGGTGGATGACCGTCCAAGGCTTCCAAGGTGGGGGTCACCTAGACGGGACCCTAGACAGCCCGTGGTGACTTGTACGGTCCATTTAGGGGTCCGTACAAGTCACCCATCAGTTTTTAAGTTGTGTGTCAACTTCAAATAATCATATCTCTCAGCACATAATGCACTAGGTGGCACATGACCTATCAAATTAAAGGTCTTTGAGTCTTCTTTCCAAGTTTGTCGCAATACAAGTTCGGAGTAAAAAGTTATACCCATTTTAGTGAAGCCCTATCGGGCATGTGAAACTTCACGGCCGACTATACGGCCCTTGAAGTGTTTCACGGGCCGTAAAGCCTTAGACAGTCCGTGAAACATCCCTTTTAAGGCACCTTGACAATTCTAAAAGTTGGGGTCATTTTGGTCTTTTTTCTATGCGTTTGGTACTTAAATTACGTCGTTTTAACCCTTATTCTAAATCTAAACCACGACGTTTTACATCTAATTAAGGCCTTAGAAAGTGTTAATCAGTTTTTTTACGTTCATTAACACTTCAAGCCACTAGAGCAAGGTTTCAAGAGGAGAAAATCTAGGGTTCAAGCGTTCTTCAAGTTTCTTCGATTTCGCCAAAGAACTTCATTCTTCCAGGTATATAAGGCTATCATAGTGTTAGACCAGTTCGTCCTCACGCCCTGCATCTACTTTCAAATCAGTAAAAGAGTAATCTAGGGTTCTATCCTTAGATTTGAGTATCCTTGAGGTGAGTTGACATTGAGTTCTTAGTTCTTGAGTTGTTGATTATTGAATTCCTATTCCTAATCATTGAATAGTCGTAAATTTTGTATTGCGATTATTGAGTTGATTGTTCATGTCTATTTTTCAGCATGAACCCTATTCTTGAGTATTCATTGAATTCTTATTGAGAATCTTTTTTTAAAAAAATTATTGTTTAAACTGAGTTTTGAAGAAGTAAAGAGGAGTTTGAGAAACAGTATAAGAGAACTAAGTATTTCCCAGATGTTTAGTTTTTACCTGAAGAAAAAGAGTAGACTTTTTTTTTAGAAAAGTTAAAAGAGTTTTCAGAAAGATTAAGTACAGAGCAGTTACCTCTTAAAGAGGCCCTTTTTGAGTAATTAATTCAACCTAGAATGTATTTTTACATTGAGCACAGAGAAACCTTATTTTCTAAATGAGCAATGAGTTTTAGAGATATTTCAAAGCAATTACCTCTTTTAAGAGGTTAGTTTGAGCAATTACCTCAAACTAGAGAAAGAGTAGGTTTTTATACATTTGAGCAAGAGTACATATTATTGGGAGTAGTATTGAGCACAGATATGAAAGAGAGTTCAGACAACTCACAGCCCCCATAAACCATGTCTTGTCAACATAGGTACAAGATCATATTTTTTAGATGAATTCTTAGTGCCTTCGGGCAGAATTTAGTGGATCCACTTAGTTGAGAGGTCCTATACCCCGACACGGTATAGGAAAGTTCTAGCAGCGTGGGTGAGACGTTGTATCATCAGGTAGCTCATAATGATGGTTATCGGTTAGAGAAACTCCCAAATAGAGTTAAAATATATTTTCATATATCACTTTTTATGTTGAGTTCAGAGATGAGTACATATTTTGTAAAGTTTTAAATGATTTAATTCATTATTTCTTTACATCCAACGTGAGTACATTTTATCTATTACAGTTCTTTCATTCAGTTATTTTGCTTCGGCTATATTACATACTCATATATTTCATGTACTGATGACATTCGACTGGCATCTTTTTATGATGCATATACAGGTGTTCAGGATCATCAACAAGCGCTTCGTTTAGATCACTTAGCACTCCTAGTTAGCTTTGGTGAGCCTCCTTTCATTCGAAGGACCCCGCTTTTATTTTTGTTATTAGTTGGTTGAGGTGTCAAGGGCCTTGTCCCAACATCTATCTTAATGTTAGAGGCTTCACAGATAGATAAAGTTAAGAAATCTGTCAGTACTTCCTTTTTCTTTGAGTTGTTTTGCAAATTAATGACATTACTTTGAGTATTTTCCAAACCTTATGATATGAGTACTTTGAGTTTTTGAGGATTTATTTTATTTTAAAGCTTTATTCTGCTTGAGTAAGTCTTCCGCTAAGTAGTCAGATAGACCAAGGGTTCGCTTGGGGACCAGCAATGGTTCTCGAGTGCCGGCCACGTCCAAGGTGTAGTCTCCGGGGCGTGACATCTTTATTCTTTATATGTAGTTAAACACACTCATGCTACCAAAATTTTATACCTTCTCCCATTTATGGAATTTTGTGGAGCAAAATATATTCAACCAGTAGAAGTATATACCTTTGGTTACTGGTCAATGTTAGTGGCTCAACACTACTGTATCGTAGAGTATCAATTGAAACTTATTTCTAAATCATAAAAGTATTCTAGAAAATACATACCTTATTTTATTCATAGAATATTATTGATTGCAACAATTATCATTTTCCCTTCTCGATGCTCATAATGAGATCAATCATAACATGAGCTAAAGAAAAATTAAAACTCAATTTCAATTGGCAAGAGTCTCATGCTGATAATGTGTTATACAATTAAGCTCAGAACAATATAACTATAAAGAGAAGAAGACAAGATATGTAGATGAAAGAGAAAACTTTTCTTCTATTCAAGTGTCTTCGAGTATCTCATAACGGTGAATGAACAACTATATTTATAGGTTGAGAAATTACTCCAAAAGTCACCATATTAAGTAGGCGTTTGGACATGCGATATGAAATCGCGATATGAAATCATGAGATGAAATTCCATATTCTCCAAAAATCATGATTTGGAAATTTCAAATCAAGATTTAGAATTTTTCAAATAAAAAAATTGACCCACAAGTTTATATTTTAAAAACAACCCAACATTTATATCTACTAACTATTTATTTCATATGTAAATAAAATTTATAATTCAT
The DNA here is from genome assembly GCA_018342035.1 of Solanum appendiculatum. Taxonomy (NCBI): domain Eukaryota; kingdom Viridiplantae; phylum Streptophyta; class Magnoliopsida; order Solanales; family Solanaceae; genus Solanum; species Solanum appendiculatum. The sequence goes on from JAGDQO010000534.1 coordinate 50,701, forward strand.
ATCATTAATTTTTAAACCATTTACATCTCATATAATGATTATTCTCACTAATATAGAATTTATTATTACTTCAAATCAATTTCTACTTTACCATTTATATTCACCAAATTCTTTATTTTTTAGCAAATTTATTTACCAACCAAATTGATCAACAAATGGCTCAAAGTAACAACGTTTGTTCGTCTTCTTAGTCATATGAACGAGAAATGCAAGTTCAACGTGAGAAAATTGTCCGTACTATGTGCGAGGACTATATTAAAGACTAGTACACCAAAACTTGTATATGTTAAATATTTTTTTATTGAATTAAAGTTTGATCAATAAATATTGTATTTTTTAAGAATATATTTGTGATAGTGTATTATGAGATTTTATAAATTTTTATTTATTTGGTAAGATTGTATAAAAAAAATTGGGACAATTTTAATAGTTTTACAACTTATGGATTTTTATGTTTATAAGAAAACATACAACATAAAAAGTCAAAATCGCATGTCCAAACAAAACTTCAACTTCATCTCATGATTTCATATCACATGGCCAAACCGGCCCTAAATGTCATAATGAATAGATACATTGTCACGACCCAAGCCTAGGGCCTAGGTGTGACCGGCGAATGGGGAACCCGAAGGAACCCCAAACAAGCCTCCTAGTGTATCATTACACATTCTTGGTCGCGGAAGCAATTAAATGACCATAACCAAGAAAAAAAAATGATACATAAATACCATAGATGAGTCAAGCTCAAGCATAATACACAACTTGTCCAACACCACCTCTAAACATGAGTACTTAGCGGGGGCCAAGACAAACTACCGGGCTCACCCTCATAGTCAAAACATAACTAAAAAGGAAAAGTTTTATACATAACAAAAGATCATGAGCAACGTCCCCGAAATGGAGGACTCACCAATAACCACTATAGAAACTCGTACTAGCCACGCGGAGGAGGATGGTCAAGCGGTGCTCCGGTCCCTACATGGTGACATCATGTAGGCATAGAGTATGCGTTAGTACATTTGAATGTACTAAGTATATGGGATGCAATGCAATGGCTACATTAGATGGACATCATAGGAAAATGCGTAATCATACCCAATAGATAGCATATTAATAAAATAATATGTATAATGATGCTTACATAAAAATCATATTTAATGGGACGTAGTACATGTGTGGCGAGTGACCATCAATATAGTATTTCCAAGGCCTACTACCCCCTTGGAGAGGCGAAAGAGGTACAAACCCCTCAATATGGTTACACAGGCCTACCACCCCCCGTGCTAGGGACCAAGGTACAAACCCCTCGATATGGTTACATGGGCCTACCACCCCCCGTGCTAGGGACCAAGGTACAAACCCCTCGATATGGTTACACGGGCCTACCACCCCCCGTGCTAGGGACCAAGGTACCAACCCCTCGATATGGTTATACGGGCCTACTACCCCCCGTACTAGGCAACCAAGGTACAAACCCCTCGGTCGACTCACAACACTTATTTAGAGAAAATCATATACATGTGTCCATTTCATCATCATTTCAGTAATTACATAACCATCCGTCTCATAGGACGTACCTTGGACCTTCCCTTTCCTAAGAATTCTATAATGGGCATTTTATCAAACACAAGGTGGGCAATTGTTCATATAAATGAAATCATGTATTTCAAGAATACTAATTCCAACCAATTCCAAAATCCATATAAATCAGCCCACCAACAACATACATATATATATCAACCTTCATAATTTGATCATGGAAGCATGTAAACCATAAACATCACATAAAAATTCCATTTCATGATAATATGCAAAAGGACCATAATAGGGTGTGTAGTAGTAATTCCGTAATTCAAGAGTTCATAATTGATCATGAGGACCCATAAACTTGAAGTAGAAATAGAGGATAAATGGTTGGACTTGTGGAAAGGAAGGTTTCCACAATCAAACCCACATACCTCAACTTTGGAGAATCCTTGATGAAGATTGGAATGGAGAATCGAAGCTTGAGATTGAGTCTTGAATCCGGAATTAGAGCTTGAGATGTTTGAATTTGGTTGAAGATCTTGGTGGAATTTTTGGAGAGGGCTTAGAGAGTGTTTTTGGAGTTAAGAAAATGACTAAGTATGGGACATATCCCCTTTTTATAAAAAAAGTCTCCAACCCGCCTAGAAAAAAAAGGCTCACTGGAATTGGAAATTCTGCACAGACAGGTTTTACGAAAATGGTCATAACTCCCTCATCCTAACACGGAATAAGGTGAAACCAAGTGCGTTGGAAAGCTAACTCAAAGAGCTTTAATTTGATAGGTTGCAGCCCTTCCAGTTACTTGTGTGCTAAGAGATATGCCCCTTTAAAGTTGACCCTCCAAATCGCAATTTTTGCGATTTTCGAATTTTGATACGGTTGCTCTAAAATTCGGGTTAGACCCATTTCCCACTCAATTTGACCCCACGAATAAGAATATGAAGTCGAATTTCCGAAATCATGCACGGATTTTGAGATATATGGAAATTACAATTATAGGTGTTTCCGAAGCACATTTTTGGGCATTTGGGTCGTTTCAATATCTCCCCCTTGGGAACATTCGTCCCCGAATGTTAAAGAAATGTACATGAGAGACACAAACATGGCATTCGGATCACCCACACACTTCCTCAACATAGACACATGAAATACCGGATGAACCAAATCCATCTCGCTAGGCAATTCCAACTCATAAGCTACCTTGCCAATTCTCCTCATCACCTTATAAGGACCCACGTATCTTGGGCTCAACTTGCCCTTCTTACCAAAACGAACCACACCCTTCATGGGTGTCACCTTCAAATAAACCCAATCACCAACTCGGAATTCAAGAGCCCTTCTCCTCACATCGGCATAGGACTTTTGGCGACTTTGGGCCATCTTCAACCTTTCTCTAATCATCCTAACCTTCTCAAGAGCCTCCATAACTAGGTCTGGTCCTAACAAGGCCACCTCACCAACCTCAAACCACCCAACCGGTGATCTACAACGCCTCCCATAGAGAGCCTCAAAAGAAGCCATACCGATGCTAGAATGATAGCTATTGTTATAGGCAAACTCAATCAATGGAAGATGATCATCCCAACTACCCTTAAGTTCCAATACACAAGCCCTAAGCATATCCTCAAGTGTTTGGATAGTCCTTTCGGCTTGTCCATCCGTTTGCGGGTGAAAGGCCGTAGAAAGCTTGACTCTCGTACCTAGACCCCTTTGGAAAGACTTCCAAAAGTGTGAAGTAAATTGAGTACCACGGTCCGATATGATGGATAGAGGAATCCCATGCAACCTTACCAAGTCATGAATATATAACCTTGCATAATCTTCCGCCCCATATGTTGTCTTTACCGGTAGAAAATGAGCCGATTTTGTCATCCTATCAACCACCACCCAAATAGAATCAAAACCTTTTCTAGTCTTGGGTAAACCAACTACAAAATCCATATTAATTTCTTCCCACTTCCAAGTAGGAATCTCTATGTCTTGGGTTAGACCACCCGGCCTTTGATGTTCGGCCTTGACTTGTTGACAACTATGACAACCGGAGACGAATTTGGCAATGTCCTTCTTCATGCCTCTCCACCAATACACATCCCTCAAATCTCTATACATTTTGGTGGAACCGGGGTGGATGGAGTAGGAAGAATTATGAGCCTCCTCAAGAATTTTCTCCCTCAAACCATCAACACAAGGCACACACAACCTACCTTGGTACCTAAGGGCACCATCTCCCCCTTGGGAGAAAACTTCCACCTTGCCCTCTTTCACCAAGGCCTTCAATTCAAACAAGGAAGAATCAAGATCTTGTTTTGCTATCACCTCATCAACCAAGGAAAACCTAGCACCATCAACAACGACCACCCCACCATTACCAACCTCTTCCAACCTAACCCCCAACCTAGCCAACCGATGTACCTCCCTAGCCATTTCCCTATTACCAATATCAACATGAGCTAGGCTACCCATAGACACCCTACTCAAAGCATCCGCCACCACATTAGCTTTACCGGGATGATAATGCACACTCATATCATAATCTTTAAGAAATTCTAGCCACCTTCTTTGTCTCAAGTTGAGATCTTTTTGGGTGAAGACATATTGGAGGCTCTTATGATCGGTGAACACATCGACACGTACCCCATACAAATAATGACGCCAAATCTTTAAAGCAAACACCACCGCGGCTAATTCAAGATCATGCGTAGGATAGTTCTTTTCATGCACTTTGAGTTGTCTAGAAGCATAGGCTATCACCTTACCATTTTGCATTAGGACACAACCCAAGCCAACTCTAGAAGCATCACAATACACAACAAATCCCTCAATTGTTCTTTCAACTCCTTTAACTCCGCCGGGGCCATACGGTAAGGGGGAATAGAAATTGGGTTGAGTATCGGGGAGGAGGTCTATGCCAAAATCTATTTCCCTTTCGGGAGGAACACCGGGAAGGTCATTAGGAAAGACATCAAGGAATTCATTTACGACCGGAACCGACTCTATAAGAAGGGTTTTGGACTCCACATCCCTAACCCTCACGAGGTGATAGAGACACCCCTTAGAGATCAACTTACGGGCTTTAATGCAAGAGATGAATCTACCCTTGACTACCACATTTTGGCTTTCCCACTCAAGAATGGGTTCACTTGGGAATTGGAACTTGACCCTACGGGTTCTACAATCAATAGAAGCATAGTATGCATGCAACCAATCCATCCCAAGAACAACATCAAAATCGACCATGTTCAATTCAACAAGATCACAAGGCAAATATTTTATGCAAGATGCAAATAGGACAATTTCTATAGACCTTCCTAGCAACAATATATGCACCAATAGGAGTAGACACCTTATATGACTCACGCAACAAGTCGGCTCAACATGAAACTTTTTGGCAACAAAGGGGGTGACAAAAGAAAGAGAGGCACCCGGATCAATTAGTGCATATACATCAAAGTCAAAGATTTTCAACATACCGGTAACGACATCGGGGACTTCATCGACCCCTTGCCTCCCATGCAAAGCATAAAATCGATTGTGCCTTGGGGCACCATCTTGTCGGCCCCCTCTCCCCAAAGGAACCGCATTGGCACCTTGTGGACGGACCTCCTTACCCTTGTTGCGATTTCGGGGACAATCTATTGCCTTGTGCCCCATTTCCCCACAACTGTAGCAAGCACCGGTATTTCTCAAACACGGGCCACCATGGCCCTTACCACACTTCGGACATACATCACTAGAACCCATACCACCAACACCTTGGGCCCTTGGAACTTCATTGGCAAACCCCCTATGGGGCGCATGAGAAGACCCTTGGCCTTGATGAAATCGGCCTCCCCTTTGATTTTGGAACTTGCCCTCAAAACGGGCCCTCTTGGCCTCATGACCCCTCCTCTTCCTCAACTTCTCCTCCTCCATTTGTTCGGCATAGACCATCAAGCGGGACAAGTCCATGTCACTAATCAACATTGCGGACCGGCATTCTTCACTCACTAGGTCGGACACACCCATCACGAATTTATTCATTCTAGACCGTGAGTCGGCAACCAAGTGTGGAGCATATCTTGAAAGTTGGTTAAACTTGAGGGCATACTCCCTCACACTCATAGATCCTTGTTTTAAATTCATGAACTCCACCAATTTGGCTTCCCTAAGCTCTAGAGGAAAGAATCGATTAAGGAAAGCCGTTTTGAACTCTTCCCAAGGCACCACATAGTTTGCCCCCTTCTCTCTCTTCCATTGGTTGTACCATATTTGGGCCACTCCTTTTAGTTGGTAGGCCGCCAACTCCGCCTTATTTTCTGAACTCACGCCCATGATAGCTAATATCTTGTGGACTTCATCAATGAACTCTTGAGGGTCTTCATCTAACTTAGACCCATAGAATTCTGGGGGATTCATCCGCACGAAGTCTCTCACCCTAGATGCCGGGGTAGGAGCCTGAGGGGCTTGGGTCCCGTGGTTGGCTTGATTAGCCATAGCTTGTGCAAATAAAGTAAGAGCATCCCGAAGATCCCCATTGGGCGGTTGTTCCTCGGGTGCGCGGGCTCGTCTTCCTCTTGTATTAGACATGATCTTGCATAGCAAAGAACAACCGTTAGGGAAGAACTTAATTCAACTCTACAGCACGACTTAGAACATGGAGAAGGGAAACATTTCCTAAAACGTCTCATAGCCTCCTACTCATAGTTGTGGTGCACAACACAACCATGAATCGGACTCTAATCAACGCGGTGTGTTGGACTCCGAGGATCATTCAACCTAGTGCTCTGATACCAAGTTGTCACGACCCAAGCCTAGGGCCTAGGTGTGACCGGCGAATGGGGAACCCGAAGGAACCCCAAACAAGCCTCCTAGTGTATCATTACACATTCTTGGTCGCGGAAGCAATTAAATGACCATAAGCAAGAAAAAAAATGATACATAAATACCATAGATGAGTCAAGCTCAAGCATAATACACAACTTGTCCAACACCACCTCTAAACATGAGTACTTAGCGGGGGCCAAGACAAACTACCGGGCTCACCCTCATAGTCAAAACATAACTAAAAAGGAAAAGTTTTATACATAACAAAAGATCATGAGCAACGTCCCCGAAATGGAGGACTCACCAATAACCACTATAAAAAACCGTACTAGCCACGCGGAGGAGGATGGTCAAGCGGTGCTCCGGTCCCTACATGGTGACATCATGTAGGCATAGAGTATGCGTTAGTACATTTGAATGTACTAAGTATATGGGATGCAATGCAATGCTACATTAGATGGACATCATAGGAAAAAATGCGTAATCATACCCAATAGATAGCATATTAATGAAATGATATGTATAATGATGCTTACATAAAAATCATATTTAGTGGGACGTAGTACATGTGTGGCGAGTGACCATCAATATAGTATTTCCAAGGCCTACCACCCCCTTGGAGAGGCGAAAGAGGTACAAACCCCTCAATATGGTTACACGGGCCTACCACCCCCCGTGCTAGGGACCAAGGTACAAACCCCTCGATATGGTTACACGGGCCTACCACCCCCCGTGCTAGGGACCAAGGTACAAACCCCTCGATATGGTTACACGGGCCTACCACCCCCCGTGCTAGGGACCAAGGTACAAACCCCTCGATATGGTTACACGGGCCTACCACCCCCCCGTGCTAGGGACCAAGGTACAAACCCCTCGATATGGTTACACGGGCCTACCACCCCCCGTGCTAGGGACCAAGGTACCAACCCCTCGATATGGTTATACGGGCCTACTACCCCCCGTACTAGGCAACCAAGGTACAAACCCCTCGATATGGTTATACGGGCCTACTACCCCCCGTACTAGGCATGGTCGACTCACAACACTTATTTAGAGAAAATCATATACATGTGTCCATTTCATCATCATTTCAGTAATTACATAACCATCCGTCTCATAGGACGTACCTTGGACCTTCCCTTTCCTAAGAATTCTATAATGGGCATTTTATCAAACACAAGGTGGGCAATTGTTCATATAAATGAAATCATGTATTTCAAGAATACTAATTCCAACCAATTCCAAAATCCATATAAATCAGCCCACCAACAACATACATATATATATCAACCTTCATAATTTGATCATGGAAGCATGTAAACCATAAACATCACATAAAAATTCCATTTCATGATAATATGCAAAAAGGACCATAATAGGGTGTGTAGTAGTAATTCCGTAATTCAAGAGTTCATAATTGATCATGAGGACCCATAAACTTGAAGTAGAAATAGAGGATAAATGGTTGGACTTGTGGAAAGGAAGGTTTCCACAATCAAACCCACATACCTCAACTTTGGAGAATCCTTGATGAAGATTGGAATGGAGAATCGAAGCTTGAGATTGAGTCTTGAATCCGGAATTAGAGCTTGAGATGTTTGAATTTGGTTGAAGATCTTGGTGGAATTTTTGGAGAGGGCTTAGAGAGTGTTTTTGGAGTTAAGAAAATGACTAAGTATGGGACATATCCCCTTTTTATAAAAAAAGTCTCCAACCCGCCTAGAAAAAAAAGGCTCACTGGAATTGGAAATTCTGCACAGACAGGTTTTACGAAAATGGTCATAACTCCCTCATCCTAACGCGGAATAAGGTGAAACCAAGTGCGTTGGAAAGATAACTCAAAGAGCTTTAATTTGATAGGTTGCATCCCTTCCAGTTCCTTGTGTGCTAAGAGATATGCCCCTTTAAAGTTGACCCTCCAAATCGCAATTTTTGCGATTTTCGAATTTTGATACGGTTGCTCTAAAATTCGGGTTAGACCCATTTCCCACTCAATTTGACCCCACAAATAAGAATATGAAGTCGAATTTCCGAAATCATGCACGGATTTTGAGATATATGGAAATTACAATTATAGGTGTTTCCGAAGCACATTTTTGGGCATTTGGGTCGTTTCAACGTCAGTTAAGGCTCACTTCCCACAACAATGAACTAAAGTGTCTTTATGATGTTTCTCAAGTGTTTTAAGTATGTTTAACTTGCATTGACTATGATTTATGACTTATGATTTCTAACCTTTATCATGTTTTATCTTGGTCATTGCATGTCATGAAAAATGTCCCGTTTTAGCATGTTTTAAATGATTTTGTGCATTGCTATCATACTTGGTACTTTATTGTACTAACGCATACTCTTGCCTACATTGACTTGTTAATGTAGGGCTTGGCAACTCTCCATCTATTCATGGCTAGAGCTTAGTAGAAGGATTGTTGAAGACTTGGTCAGTCCTCATCCATTCGAGGACATAGCCTAGTTGTTCTTACTTTTATGTTCTTCATTATCGACATTGTATTGGGTTACGTCCCAAATGTTATTTTTCATTCGTATTTTAGATTGGCTTTGAGACACTTGATGTAGACTTCCGCTATTTTCTTAAAAGCTTTGATATGAAATTGTCTTTTGAACTCTTAAATCTCTATGATCTTGTATGTATGTATGCTAAGTGGCTTGTATGGGGCCTTTCGGGGTCTTGTACACCATGTCACGTCAAGGGGGTACCTTGGGTCGTGATAATATCTACATCTCTTCCATGAGCTTATGAATTCCCTACTATCTTGTTTGCTAGAAGTACTCTACATGATCAATCTACCATGTCTATGTGTTTCTTAATTATTGTATCCATTGTTGTATGCATGTCTCCATATCAAGTTCACAATATCTTCTTATCAATTACGTATATTGTTATAAATGTCCTAAATGGTACAGCTCTATCTTAAGCTATGAATTTGAATAAAGAACGTTTACAATCCCGAAAGAGACAAATGTGCCTTACTCCAAGAATGACAATCCTTATAAGCTTTGTAAGCTAAATGCTCAAAAGACTCATGTAATAAGATCCAAGAGGGGTCCAAGTTCTATAAATTTTAATCCCGTTCCATACTATGCAATCCATTAAGCAATATTTACTCTCCATAACTATAATGCCCATAGAGGTTTTTGTCCTTCCCTTTAGGTGCTCCCATACGATAATGTTATATGTTTGCATCTCTAGACTCCCTAATTGTTTGTGAATAACAATGGTCGGTATCCTCTTTATGAATGCACTTATTTTTATGCATATCTAATGGAACCATCCCTACGTAATATAACCTAGGTTAATGCATAATGTACCCTAAAAAGGCTAAGGTAATGTAACCCAAAGTGTATACATATGTTCGTAGCCTCTCTTATAAAAAACCTAAGTTTCCCATGTTGCTCTTAAATAAGTTTCCCCCAATAAACATATGATGTAAAAGGATAGTTCAAATGAGAACAGTTACAAAAACTATCAAAGTAGACTAAAGAAACCCTAACGAAATATGCTAAGTAGAGCCATGATCTTGAGTTAGGGGTGAAGTCTGAGCAACTCATTTGAGTTTTTACGTAGTACATGAGTTGGTCCTATGATGGATTGAGTGACATCATTCCTAAGGGTAAATTCATCATTATATGAATTCTTTGATTTATGGTTGTAAAAATTGCTTGAGTAGCATCCATGAATATTGTTAGAAAGCTTTGAATGAATGGTCTCTTGTGGTGAGGTTGAAATTGAGAATGAGAGGTAAGAATATGTTGAATGCCTTGCTTGTGTTTCTTGACGGTGTCCAATAATAGATGGGGTGACGTCCTTTATAAGGGAAATCATCAAGATTAGTCAAAATTAATTGTGAATCATTCGGAGAAGTCTGAGTACCCTTTTGACATGTTTGTTGAATTGTTGGGTTGAAATTGGACCACTTTTGGTCGAAGTGGCCAGTGAAGTGTATTAGATTTGAATAAACGGTGCCCTGCATTTCTCAGGTGCAATGTTGATAGAGTAAGGGATCTAAAATTTTCACTTGCTTAAACCGGTGTAACGTTGGTTGGCCCAAAATGTTGCCAGGCTACTATTTGTAGCCGTTGTTTGCATCAGCAGTGTACAATTTTGCATTTGCGATGGCCAGTCAAACACCGATGCTAATGTGTACTGAAAGTTTGAAATTCTTTTTGCATCTCATTTCTTGTTATTCTTTTTCTTTTGTTAACTTGTTTTAGTTATTTCTTTTACCTCCTAATAAAAATTACCAAAATTTATGCTTGTAGTTTGTGGCTCATAATTTCTTTGTATAACATGCGTCAAAGAAAACACGTAGCCCCTAAGCCTACTCGGCAAGCCTCAGCCTCTAGAAACATGGGAGAATGTAGAACCCCACAAGAAGAGGAGCTCGTCAAATTCAGTGTGTGGGGAATGAATGAATATTACACCCTATTCATAGCCAAGATATCATTCACACTGGAGAGACAAGTGAATTTGGAGGGGTTAGTAGATGTTGTTCCTGGGGTTGTGCACCAAATCACTGATCAAATGTGGTTCTCAATGGGTGAGATACCTGGGGACTATTATCCTGATGTAGTACTGGAGTTCTACGCATCCTACCAAGCAAAATAGGATGCTCAAAAGCATAGAGGGAGTATGGATACCTTTCCATGCTTATTATCTATGGGAGTTCGAGGAGTTGACGTGGACATCATACCTGCTCAATTAATTCATTATTTTGGAGTGCGTCAATTAAACTAGGAACTATTTTTGCTCAAAATATTGCTTCCAAGAAAATTTTTTCAAATGGGTAACAAGTGTGATTTGTGGCGATAAACTGTCTTCGGAGTCCATGGGACATGACCTCTCGTATCAAGATATGTCTTTTTAAGCCAAGATATGGCTTAACTTGATTTGTGCCTGAATCATGCCGTCAAAGAATGATCAAAGAGTCCCCGATTAGGTAGTTATTCTTATTGTCTTTTTAATGGAAAGCATTTACATCAACTATGGAAAGATAGTGGTGGTTCAAATTAGAAGAAAAGCTAGCCAACAAAATCTTTCAATGCCCTTCTCGGTGCTCATAGGCTAGTTATGCGATCAAGCAAGGATCAATACTTTAGCTCTGATAGGTCTACCAATGTTGTTTGGGTAATAGCTATTGACAAGAAATGGGATGTTGAGGTCCTAAAAGTGAAAAAGGTGAAGATACAAGAATTTGGCGTGAGCCAAGAAGAGCCTTCTGAAAATGAACCTACTCCCACGGAGACGGAAATTCCCCAAAGGAGTAAGAAATAGAACCACCTCATTAGTCTTCTACCTTTGCCTATGGAAATAGTGCCCACCAGTTATTGTTGGACACTACCTAGCAAAATGAATGTCAACTCACTCAATTAGCTGCTGCATTGCCCAAAATGATAAATAATCTAGCAAAAAGTGCTAAGAAGGGGTTGGTGAACAAGGTAAATAACTTGTGCAGATGGGCTAATGTGTTGGAAGGTGCAGTTACGACCATGAAGGCTGAGGTGAACAAACAGAAGGGAAAGGCACCCATGACCTCTAAGGATGAGCCTACTGGGAGGATGTGAGTAATACTCCAAGGACAACACACGATGCCATTGATGAGTTGATCTCAAAGATGGGTGTCAATGTGGCGGATGAGCTGGATGGAGATGAAGATTCTAATGATGTGAGTTGTTCTCGAGTCGTTATTTTGGTGTCAAATCGGGTGAGCATTTTCCTATGATAGATTGAGAGGAGACTTAATTAAGGGAAAATGCCAATTTTTAGTTTTTAGCTTGAGTCTTGTGTCATAATTCTTGCAAGAGTGACCACCAAAAAAATTTATTGGCAAAAGAAAAGTTGAAAAATGAGGGAAAACGTGAATTTAAGACAATTTCTTGTCATGGTTTATACATTTTCTATTGGCTTTGTGATTTACAAGCGGATGTTGACTCATCCCATTATAATTTGTCAAAAGTCATTCAGTTCAATTGATTTTGTGACTAACTTGAGACCTTGTTGGGTTGTGATGCCTTGTGTGGTAAGGTTTTTGCTTAATTCTTGTGTATGCATATTGTCTAGAACTTGCCTAGGTTGTGCTTCAAGGTGAAATTCTAGATTTGACTAGTCTTGAAAGATGAACCTAAACCCTTTTTGATTTGTCTCTTTACCCAAAATTTTCCTTACTTTAATATTGATCTTAGTTAGTCCCATTGAGCCTTACCTATTTTATTTGTCACCATGTTGTACGCCTTCATTGTTTTGAATTCTTTATTTTGGCACTCTCATAGCTCTAATTGCTAATGATGAAAATATAGGCAAAAGCCTAATTTTAAGGGTGTGTGCATCAAGTAAAAAAAGAGGAATGAGCAAAAAATAGTTTAGAACACCATAAGATTCAATTAAAAAGTGCTTAGTGAACTCATGGATGAAAGAATAAAAATAAGGAAAAAAAGAACTTGGTGCTAGCTCGAGTGTGCACATGCCTCATGTAAAATGTAACACCCCAAGCTTCCAAGGGATTTTAAAATGCAGAACTCACCTGAAGACAGTGACCTACGGAGGCCACCTACAGGCCGTAGATAGATTGACGGGCCGTAGGTGGGAACCGTCAATAGCACTGTGAAATTTCAAGATTTCCAAGTTTCTGAACTTTGACCTACGGAATAGCTGGATGGTTCGTAGTTCAGTTAACGGGCCATAGATTGGTTCAGTGGATGCCTTCCAGACTTAGCCAAATTTTCAGCACAAAATGAACTTTCTGAATCAATTGACGGAAGAATAGGACGGTCCGTCAATTGATGTACGGACCATATATCCTGCTGTCGATTGGCCCCGACATATTTTAATTAAGGGATTTATGGTCTTTTCCCTAATTGTTTACCTATTAAGCTAAGTCGGTTATACCCTTAATCTAAGACCTATAAATACTTTCTAAGCCTAATTCCTTTCATTCTAATTCATTCCAAAACTCTCCTCTCTCAAATATTTCTCTCTCTAAAAAGAAACTCTCAACTCTCAAGGAAGAAGAAGAAACTTGAATCCTCCATTGAAAACCTTCAATCTTCTCCAATTCTTGTGGATTGCTTTGAGGTATAATAGTGTTCACTATTAGGAGTCCTTTCCTCCAATGGGCCCTTCCTCTTCTTCATGATTTTCAAAGGTTTACTCTAACCCAATTGAATTAGGGTTTGTGATCAATCATTGTGGGTTCTTCAATTATGATTCCAATTATTGATTTTATGATTTCCTAGTGCACGATTTAGCGTGATAAAGTAACTTAGTGCACGAATTAGCGTGAATTACATGATTTGATGTAAAGATTGCATGAACCCCCATGATCCCAAGCTAATTCTCCCCAATTTGATAATCTATGCTTTGATTGTTGGGTTGAGTTATGATTTAATGAAGTTTATGAATTCTATATGAAATCAAGCATGAATTATGAATGAATTGAGGATAATCTTATGAATTCAGCATGATCAAGTCAAAAGTATGATTTTCCTCTATCATGTGAGTTCCTTCAAGTATGGGTAAATTGTCTTAATTATGGCTTTCTCAGCATGAGCTTGCATTGAATTGCATGATATGAGTTGAACTTGCATGAACCCATATGAACTCTATGAACTATGAAATATGAGCATGATGAATTAAGGGTGCTTGAGAGTAAAGTACCAAAGTTATGATATGATGATGCTATGGTTTAGTTGTGAAAGGTTTTCTCACATGATACTCCCAATATAATAAAAGAAGAACAAAGAGGCGATTACCAATGTTCTTAAGGAGCTATTCTAATGATGTAAGCTTGGACAAGGTCCATGAAAGATGAATATCTATAAGCATGATTTTAGCTTGAATTGGTAACCCTAGTTGTACTTTTAATGCTTAATGATATAAATATGTTAATGACTAATCCATGGGAATTATGCTTAGCACCGAGTGGATATTGAGATGGAAGCCCTCCCGTTAGTAGAGGCCGAGTCTTCTAGTGAAAGCTCTCCCGTTAGTAGAGGTCGGGTTTTCTAGATGGAGCTCTCCCGTTAGTTGAGGCTGAGTCTCCTAAAGCAATCTCTATCCCATAAACTATGTTGCCATCATAGGATGTTGTCTTTAAGTAGACATTAGCTAGTGGATCCACATAAGCTAAGAAGTACATGGTCTTACCTTGGCAAGTAAGACACCCTTTTTTCGGTGTGGGGTAGACACCGGATTCCATGTTGATAGCTCACATGGTTTTACATGTCGGTTAAGGCTTTTCCCCACAAGTTAATGAACAAGTGTTCTCATGATGGAGTAAAGAAAATAAGTAAAGATGGTTTAGCTTTCTTTGGCCTTGATATATGCTTTATGTTTCATGTTTCTCATGTTTATAATGTTTTAGCTTGGCCATTGCATGTCATGATTATGTCTCTCTCTAGCATGATTTATGAGTTTATGTGCATTGCTATCATACTTAGTACTTAATTGTGCTAACGAATACTCTTGCCTACATTAACTTCTTTGGTGTAGGATGTGGCGATTCACCTTCCACTCGTGGCTAGAGCACTGACTTAGAGTTGAGAAGAAAACTTGGTGAGTCCTCATCCATCCGAGGACATAGCCTAGTTGGATTTTACATTTTATGTCTTTCCTTATGTTGGATATTGTATTGGGCTGCGTCCCTATCACTTTTATCCGTATTCTATGATATTAGAAGGCTTTGAGACAAGAGTTGTAGACTTTCGTTGTTTTGAGTAAAGCTTTGATATAAAAATGCTCTTTTGAACTCTTATTTCTCTATTATCTTGTATGTTATGTATGCTAAGGGCTTGTATGAGGCCTCTCGGGGTCTTGTACGCCGTGTTACATCTAGGGGCTACCCTGGGTCGTGACAAACTTGGTATTCAGAGCGCAAGGTTTTAGAAAGATCCTAGGATGTCTCATATGTCGCGTCAAGTAGAGTCTTGTTCATGAGTGTGAAGCACGCCACATTTATGAATGGGAGGCTATAAGACGTTTAAGAAATTCCACTTCTTTCATTATTCTTAAGTCGTGCCATAGAGTTTAACTCTATATATCTCTCTCCTAATCCCTATCCTACACGTTTCAGGATATGGCTACCCGAAGAGCTTACACTAGAAGAAACATGGGAGAGAATGTGGAACAAGAAGCTCCTCCTCAAGCTCCTCAAGTTTCGGTCGACCCTTTGGCGGAACAAGTGACTAATGCGGAGTTTAGGGCTGCTTTCCAAGTGTTGGCTCAAGCCGTGACGGCTCAAGCCAATAGAGAGGTGGTGGCTCCCGTGAACCCAAATGTGGGTACGGCGGCATCAAGAGTGAAGGACTTTACAAGGATGAATCCTTCGGAATTCCATGGCTCTAAGGTCGAGGAAGATCCTCAAGAATGCATTGATGAAGTGTACAAGGTGTTGATGATCATGGGTGTGACGCCAGAAGAAAAGGCAGAGTTGGCAGCTTATCAACTCAAGGGTGTTGCCCAAATTTGGTTCAATCAATGGAAGAGTGAGAGGGCGGTTAATGAGGGTCCTTTTGATTGGGAGAAATTCAAGGTTGCTTTCCTTGATAGGTTCCTCCCTCTTGAAAAGAGAGAGGCTAAAGTGCTTGAGTTTATCAAACTTTGACAAGGAAATATGAGTGTGAAAGAGTATGCATTGAAGTTCAAACAATTGGCTAGATATGCTCCATCCATAGTTGCCGACCCAAGGGCAAGAATGAGCAAATTTGTGTCGGGAGTGTCCGATATGTTGGTGAAAGAGTGCCGCACCGCCATGCTTGTGCGTGACATGGATATTTCTCGCCTCATGGTTTATGCCAAACAAATTGAAGAAGAAAAGCTTAAGGAAAGGTCTAGGGAGACCAAGAGGGCTAGGATCGGAGATGGTAACTCTTCGTATGCAAGGTCCGATGGACATGGTCGTCCTAGATTTCGACCAAGGTTCTCTAACCAAGGCTCATCCAATGCTCCTATGAAGTCCAACAATGATAGGGTGTCTAACCCCAAGCCTCAAGGAGGGTATAATGATGGTTCTTTATTGGCTCCTTGTGCCAAGTGTGGGAAAAAGCATGAAGGTAGAAGTCTACCCGGTACTGATGGATGTTATAATTGTGGAAAGAGTGGTCACAAGATGAGGGATTGTCCATCTCTCACGGCCAAGGGAAGAGAGAATAAGCAAGCTCCACCTAGAGGATCGGGTTCGAATGCTCGGAAGCAAAACCGATTTTATGCACTTCAGGCTCGTCATGAGCAAGAGAGCTCTCCCGATGTGGTTACGGGTATGTTAAGAGTTTTCCATTTTGATGTTTATGCTTTGCTTGATCCCGGTGCTACCTTGTCTTTTGTGACGCCATATGTGGTTATGAGGTTTGATGTTGTTCCGGATGTGTTGCTAGATCCTTTTCGTGTTTCTACTCCGATTGGAGAATCTATGATGGCTAAGAGAGTTTATAGAAATTTTCCCATCTCCTTATCCCATAGAGTCACTCTTGTTGATCTTGTAGAGCTTCATATGCTAGATTTTGATGTTATTCTTGGGATGGATTGGTTGCATGCTTGTTATGCCTCTATTGATTGTAGGATCCGAATGGTCAAGTTTCAGTTTCCAAATGAGCCTATCCTAGAGTGGAAGAGAGGAAATTTTATGTTTCGAGGTCAATTTCTTTCTTATCTAAAAGCTAGAAAGATGATCTCAAAGGGTTGTATTTACCATCTTGTTAAGGTGAGGGATATAGATTCTGAGACCTCTTGAGTCGGTCCCCGTTGTTAATGAGTTTCTGGAATTGTTTCCCGATGACTTGCCCAGTATTCCTCCCGAAAGGGAAATAGACTTCATATTGACCTTCTCCCATATACGCAACCTATTTCTATTTCTCCTTATAGAATGGCTCCGGCGGAACTTAAGGACCTAAAAGAGCAGTTGAAAGGCTTGTTGGATAAGGGTTTCATCCGGCCAAGTATTTCTCCATAGGGTGCTCCGGTCTTGTTTGTAAGAAAGAAAGATGGTTCACTCTGTATGTGTATCGACTATCGCCAATTGAACAATGTTACCATTAAAAATAAGTATCATCTACCAAGGATAGATGACTTGTTTGATCAACTTCAAGGGGCAAGTTATTTCGCTAAGATCAACCTTCGTTCGAGCTATCACCAATTAAGGGTGAAAGAAGATGATATTTCGAAACGGCTTTCTGGACTAGGTATGGTCACTACGAGTTTTTGGTAATGTCGTTTGGGTTGACAAATGCTCCGGCCGCATTTATGGACTTGATGAATAGAGTGTTTAAGCAATACCTTGACATGTTTGTGATTGTGTTTATTGACGACATTTTGATCTACTCAAAGAATGAGGGTGAACATGTTAATCATTTGAGGATTGTGTTGCAAGTCCTCAAGGACCAACAACTCTTTGCGAAGTTTAGTAAATGTGAGTTTTGGTTAAGATCCGTGGCTTTTCTTGGTCACATTTTTTCCGGTAAGGGCATTGAGGTAGATCCTAAGAAGACAAAAGCGGTTAAGAATTGGACCAGACCTTTATCACCTTCGGATATCTGTAGTTTCTTGGGTTTAGCCGGTTATTATAGGAGGCTTGTTGAACGGTTTTCATCCATTGCTTCTCCGTTGATGGCTTTGACTCAAAAGAAGGTTAAATTTGTGTGGTCCGAGGCATATGAGAAGAGTTTTCAAGAGTTGAAGGATCGACTTACTTCGGCTCCGATATTGACTCTACTGGAAGGATCCGATGGTTTTGTGGTTTATTGTGATACATCGAGAATTGGGCTAGGATGGGTTCTTATGCAAAATGGAAAAGTCATTGCTTATGCTTCAAGACAACTTAAGGTGCACGAAAAGAACTATCCTACTCATGACTTGGAATTAGCAGCAGTTGTGTTTGCTTTGAAAATATGGCGACATTATTTGTATGGAGTACATGTAGATGTCTTCACCGACCATAAGAGTTTGCAATATGTGTTTAAACAGAAAGACTTGAATCTCCACCAAAGAAGGTGGGTCGAGTTGTTAAAAGACTATGATATGAGTGTTCTCTATCACCCCAGTAAGGCTAACGTGGTGGCGGATGCTCTTAGTCGATTATCTATGGGTAGTGTTGCTCATGTTGAGGATGGTAAGAAGGAGTTGGTTCACGATGTCCATAGATTGGCTCGATTGGGTTTTAGATTGGTTGATTCTACTAAAGGTGGTGTTACGGTTCACAAGGGTTCTGAATCCTCTTTTGTGCATGGTGTGAAAGCTAAGCAAGGTCTTGATCCTAACTTGGTTGAACTAAAGGAAGCGGTACTTAAGAAGTCCGTAGAGGTTTTCTCCCAAGGGGGAGATTGTGTGCTTCGATATCAAGGTCGTTTGTGTGTTCCCAATGTAGAGCGCTTAAGAGAGCAAATTTTATCGGAAGCCCATAGTTCTCGATATTCCATCCACCTAGGAGCTACCAAAATGTCTCGTGATTTGTGGGAAATTTATTGGTGGAACGGAATGAAGAAAGATATTGCAGAATTTGTGGTTAAGTGTCCTAATTGCCACAGGTGAAAGTTGAGCATCAAAGGCCGAGAGGTTTGACCCAAGATATTAGTATTCCTACTTGGAAGTAGGAGGATGTGAATATGGATTTTATTGTGGGTTTGCCTCGCACGAGGCGACAATATAATTCGATTTGGGTTGTTGTTGATAGAATGACAAAGTCAGCCCATTTCATTCCCATCAAGACTTCTTATTCGACGGAGGATTATGCTAAGTTGTATTTGAGGAAGATGGTTAGGCTGCATGGAGTGCCTTTATCCATTATCTCCGATCGTGGTGCACAATTTTCTTCTCAATTTTTGAAGTCGTTCCAAAAAGGTCTTGGTACTCGTGTTAAGCTAAGTACGGCCTTTCATCCCCAAACCGATGGGCAAGCGAAGCGTACTATTCAAACCTTGGAAGATATGCTGAGAGCTTGTGTAATCGATTTCAAGGGTACTTGGGAAGATCACTTGCCTTTGATTGAGTTTGCTTATATTAATAGCTACCATTCTAGTATTGGTATGGCTCCATTTGAGGCTCTCTATGGTAGGAGGTGTAGATCTCCTATAGGTTGGTTTGAAGTTGGTGAAGCTGCTTTGATAGGCCTGGAGTTGGTGCATGAGGCTATGGAGAAAGTTCGACTTATTAGGGAAAGGCTGAAAACGGCTCAAAGTCGACAAAAGTCATATGCCGATGTTAGAAGAAGAGAATTAGAATTCGATGTGGATGATTGGGTTTACTTGAAAATCTCACCCATGAAGGGTGTAATGAGATTTGGGAAGAAAGGGAAGCTTAGTCCCCGTTATGTAGGCCCATATCAGATTTTGAGACGTATTGGTAAGGTTGCTTATGAGCTTGATTTCCCTAATGATTTGGCATTAGTGCATCCGATTTTCCATGTCTCATTATTGAAGAAGTGTGTTGGTGATCCGACCATTATAGTGCCATTAGAGAATCTTGGAATAAAGAATAGTCTTTCTTATGAAGAGGTTCCGGTTGAGATTTTAGACCGGCAAGTTCGGAAGTTAAGGAATAAGGAAGTTGCTTCCGTGAAAGTTCTATGGAGAAATCAATTGGTTGAGGGTGCTACTTGGGAGGCCGAGGCCAATATGATGTCCCGATATCCTCATCTCTTTCCTTCCGATCCTAGTCTAGCTTGAGGTATCTTGATCCTTATGGTTCATTCTTTTGGTCTCATGTGTCATAGTTGATTTCCATGATTCCTTGATTATGTATGTTCATGAAGAGTCTTATATGATTATGTGCATTTGAGTATGAGTTGCATAAAGTCTTCATGATATGATGTGTTGATCATGCTTTAGCTTGGAGTTGAAGTTTCCTCCTCGGATATGTGCATTTATGTGATTGCATGCTAGGTTGGGTTGTTAGTCCGTGTCTATTACCCTTCTCAAGATGTCTTGATTCTCATTCGAGGACGAATGTTCACAAGGGGGAGATATTGTAACACTCCAAGCTTCCAAGGGATTTTAAAACGTAGAACTCACCTGAAGATAGTGACCTACGAGCCGTAGATGGATTGACGGGCCGTAGGTGGGAACCGTCAATGGCACTGTGAAATTTCAAGATTTGCAAGTTTCTGAACTTTGACCTACGAAATAGCAGGACAGTTCGTAGTTCAGTTGACAGGCCGTATATGGGTTCCGTAGATGCCTTCCAGACTTGGCCAAATTTTCAGTCCAAAATGAACTTTCTGAATCAATTGACGGAAGAACAGGATGGTCTATCAATTGATGTACGGACCGTAGATCCTGTCTGTCGATTGGCCTCGACAGTTTTTAATTAAGGACTTTTTGGTCTTTTCCCTAATTGTTTACCTATTAAGCTAAGTCAGTTATACCCTTAATCTAAGACCTATAAGTACTTTCTAAGCCTAATTCCTTTCATTCTAATTCATTCCAAAACTCTCCTCTCTCAAATATTTCTCTCTCTAAAAAGAAACTCTCAACTCTCAAGGAAGAAGAAGAAGCTTGAATCCTCCATTGAAGACCTTCAATCTTCTCCAATTCTTGTGGATTGCTTTGAGGTATGATAGTGTTCACTATTAGGAGTCTTTTCCTCCAATGGGCCCTTCCTCTTCTTCATGATTTTCAAAGGTTTACTCTAACCCAATTGAATTAGGGTTTGTGATCATTCATTGTGGATTCTTCAATTATGATTCCAATTGTTGATTTTATGATTTCCTAGTGCACGATTTAGCGTGATAAAGTAACTTAGTGCACAAATTAGCGTGATTGGTTCCAATCTTTGAGTTGAAAGTTGAGAAGTTTGGTAAATTTTGAGTTTGAAAGGCTTAAGTTGCGCAAAAGTGGTTTTCGGAGTCTTTTGGAGTTTCGAGTGTCGTAGTGGAATTTCGTCAATTCCATTAGTTCCAAATTGTTAAATCTGATTCGTGGGAGTTGTCGGTTTCAGATTCTGAGTCTTTTTGAGGATTTGATGTCCTAAGTTGTGAAATTGTAGAATTTTTGCTTTTGGGTTGACTTTGGTCAATATTCATAGTTTGGATGCTCAGATCAGGATTTCGAGAGTTCCATTGGATTTGGAGGATGATTTTAGGCCTAGGTGAGGTCTTGGTTGATTTTTAGGAGGTCCCAAGCTTATTTTAGCCTTTTTTTGGTGTGAGTTAGTTTCTTGTAGTTTTCACAAATGTCGGGTCAAGAAAACCTCGGTTTCATGTTTTGACGGTTCCATTGAGTCCAGAACATCAAGTATTATCAATTTGCATATCTGGTTTGTGTGTACGGGGTTCCAAACGAATATCGAGGGTCCTTTTGATGATTTTTGAGTTGGCCGGTTTTTTAGTGTTCTAGTGCAAACCTCCGTGTTCACGGAGTTTTTGGCGCGTTCGCGGAGGGGAAGAGATGAGAATCCCGCATTCGCGGAGTCTCAACCGTGTTCACGAGAGGTCAAGGTGTTGACCTTCCGCATTCACGGGAGATCTGCCGCATTCATGGAGGTCCAATTCATTAAGTCCCGTGTTCGCGGGCAGGGGTCCGCGTTCGAGGAGGACCCCTGACAGTGTTTTAATTCCAATTTTGGAATTGCTCTCCCATTTTCCATTGTTGGAGTTTTGAGAACTAGGTAGAGGTGATTTCAAGTGGGTTTTTCAAGATAAAATTATTGGGTAACGTTTCTTAACTCTAAACCTTTGATTACCCATTATTATTATTGAATTTATGTGTTTAAATCAAGATTTTGGATTGATAAAATTGAGGGTTAGGCATGAACTTGAGTTTTAATCTAAAAAATGAGTATATGCACTGATTTTATGTCCATCTTTGAAATGATTTTCCCTAATGAGTTCCTAAAGCCTTGAGTAATAATTTCATGTGTTGTTTTACGGATTCAAACCTCCATTTTTGATATTGGGTTTAGAGTTGCTTGACCTATTTCTTTACATAATTGATGTGGGGAGTATTGTGTCTGATAGGTGATTTAGAATACTTGATTATTTTAGATTGTATGGCTTGGGAAGTGATTCGGAAGGGGAAGACTCAACTTTTGGAGTGATTGTTCATTGATTTGAGGCAAGTGGCTTCCTAAACCTTGTATTCTAATTGAATTCGTATGCTTCCTTCATTGATTGTGTATTGGAAGTAATGGGGATGAGGTGAAGGGTTCGAATTGTCCACTTGTTATATCCAAGTGCATAATAAGGGGTTGAAATAAAAAAGGCTATGCGTTGATCATGATGATGTGAATTGCCTTATTGTAACTCTTGTTGATTGATTGATGAAATGCTTGAAAGCACGAATGTGGACTTAACTTGTGTAAATTGTTGTCTTTTCTACGTGGTGTGATATTGCTTGTGTATGCATTGATTGTTGAACACCGTGATGAGAAATGTGATGACTTACGATGTCGCGGTCTTTGTCGGCAATTGTTTTTATGCCGAGGTCTTTGCCAGCAAGTGTTGTGATGCCGAGGTCATTTTCGGCAAGTATTTATAAAGCCGATGGGAAATGGTTCCGGCTAGTGATGTGAGACCAATCCAATGGGAAATTATTCCGGCTAGTAATATTGTGCCGATGGAAAATGGTTCCCACAAGAGATTGACTATTGTGACTTGATGCATTTAGTGCTTATGCATGATTTACTTGATACTTTATATTTATGTACTTGCTGCGTGTGACTGATCTGCTTGTCATTGAGATTGACTTATTTGAGTTGTTTGATTATTGAATTGTGAAGATTGAATTGTGAGTATTGGGGCTGTGAGCCATGTATTGTAGAATTGCTTGGTTGAGCTGATTTCTGTGCATGTTGTAGTTTGAGGAGGTTCGGTTGGAGTGTAAGGGGTATTCGATTTCTAGCTAGTTGCTTTGTTTAGTGGGTTGCTTGCTGGGTACCGTGTTGTTGGTACTCACCCCTTACTTCTACACTTGTGTTCGTTCCAAGCCCGAACCCGTGTGATCTTTTTCTTCTTCTTGTCCTGATTTTTTGAGACTTGTCAAGGACTGAATAGGTAGCTTCTTGTCACTTTGGTGGATCCTCTTTTTCCCTTTTCTTTAAGATTTGTTCTACTTGAGAAACAAAGACTGAGACTTGTAATTATCTTTCAAATTATGTATTTACTTAAAAGCTTGTACACGTGACAATCTGGTTTTGGGGTTATGTTTAGAATGAATAAGTTTTCCGCCTTTGTTTTATTCTTGCTTTTCTATTTTCCATATTTCTGTCACTTTCATTGGGTTGAGGCTGACTTGTTTTGGTGGGAAAAGACAAGTGCCATCACGTCCATTTTTGGGTCGTGACAAATGGTATCAAAGCCCCAGGTTCATAAGTCTCACATGTATACGATCCAAGTCTAAGTAGAGTCTTGAGGATCGATACGGAGACATCGGTACTTATCTTCGAGAGGCTATGAAGACTTCTAGGAAACTTTCTTTTCCTTTTCTTATCGTGCATGGTTGCCTTCGTTGGTGCTGAGTTGTCGTGTATTGTTTTGGCAGATACCGAGGACTAGAGCATCTATTTCCACTGGTAGAGGAGAGGCAGTCCATGAGGCAATTATTGAGACCCCAGCTAGGGATAGAGGTGGGGCCTGAGCTAAAGGCCGTGCTCATAGAGTAGCACTGGCTAGAGGCCGTGCTCGTGGAGTAGCGCTAGCTAGAGGTCATGCCCGTGGAGCGACACCAGCCAGAGGCAGAGGTAGAGAGGCTTCTCCTGAGCCACAGGTTGAGGTTGCTGAGGACCAGGCACCTTAAGGGTTTGGAACTTCCTTGTTTAAGGAGACCTTGTTGAGGATGCTTTGTGTGATGGAGAACTTTCCTCATAGTGGTGCTACTGGTACACCACATGGTTCTCAGACTGGATTAGGAGCAAAAACTCCAGATCAGCAGTAGACTCCAGGTATTCAGGATCAGGTGGGTCAACCACTAGTGGTTCTAGTACCGATTGTGGGTGTTCAGATTGCTCTTGATGTTATTTTGATGACAACTGAGCAGTAGTATCATGAGAGGTTACAGAAGAGGAAACCACCCCAGTTTCAGGGTGGTAAAAGCGAGGATGCTTATGAGTTTTTGACTTTGTGCCATAAGATGCTTGAGGCAGTGGATATGGTGGATGCTCGAGGTGTTCATTTTAATGCTCTTCAGCTACGTGGACACGCCAGAGAGTGGTGGAGGACATTTGAGAGGTCTAGGCTAGTTAGGTCTCCTCCGATAGAGTGTGATGTGTTCTAGGCATGAGGGAGGAGAGTCGACTGAGATTTGAGGATCTGAGACAGGGTAGTTTGTCTGTGACTGAGTATGAGGCCCATTTTTGTGTGCTTTCTAGGCGTGCTATAATAATTGTTCTTGATGAAGCAGACAGAGTTTGCAGGTTTGTGAGAGGGTTGCCTTTCTCCACCAGGTCGTATGTGTTTCGAGCAGCTAGAAAGGGGGCTTCCTTCCAGTCCATTGTGAGCACCGCCAAGGAGGCATAATTGATGCTTATAGAGGAATTTGGAGAGCCTAAGAGGGCCCGTTCTTCTGGTAAATTTTCTGGTGCCTCATATGGAGGCAAGGGTTCACACCGAAGTAGCAGTTCCTTTTAGCACTGTGGACTGATTCATGCATTCATGCGAACAACTTAGAGTGGGTAGTTAGCCCAAGAATCTTATGGTTCTAGCCATGGTGTCCATGGTAGCTTATCTAGTTCACAACAACAGTTATCTGTACTGAGGTATTGCTTTGGTTGTGGGGATTCAGGTCATATGATTTGGCAATGTCCTCTATAGACTCACTCAGGACCCCAACGTACTTATTCAGCTACTCTAGCTTGAAATTCAGCACCTCCGACCAGGGGTCGAGGCAGAGGTCAGACCGGTAGAGGTGGAAAGAATTCTTGTAGGGGTGCTACAACTCCATAGGGTGGAGGTAGAGGTTTTACTCTAACTGCAGGTGGCTGAGATGGCCAGTGGTTTCCAGGTAGACTTGAGGATGAGACTTCTGATGCTGTGATCACAGTTATTGTTCCCATTTTCTATTGACCTACGTCTCTATTATTTGATCCAGGGTCTACTTTCTCATATATGTCTACCTATTTTGTTGCTGGGTTTGATATGATGTTGATTGCATGCCTGTGCCTATTCATGTTTCTACACCATTAGGTGAATCCTTAGTGGTGGATCGAGTGTATCGATCATGCCTTGTTTGTTTGGCCGGGTATGACACTTGGGTAGACTTGATCATTTTGGGGATGGTAGATTTTGATATTATTTTGGGTATGGATTGGCTCTCCCCGCAATATGCTATTCTGGATTATTATGCTTAGACTATGACCTTAGTGATGCCAAGTGTCCCAAGAGTTGAGTGGATGGGTGCTAGTGGTTCTTACCCTAGCAAAGTTATTTTTTTCATTCGAGCTCAGAGATTGGTTGATAGAAGGTGTTTGTCCTATTTGGCTTTCATTTGGGATACTAGTGTTTAACCACCTCTCATGGATTCTATGCCCATGGTTAGAGAGTTTTTAGATGTGTTTCCTACTGATCTTCCAGGTGCTCCTCCGGATAGGGATATTTATTTTGCGATTGACTTAGAGCCGAGCACCAAGCCCATCTCTATTTCCCCTTATCGTATGGCTCCAGCTGAATTGAAAGAATTGAAGGATCATTTACAGGACCTGTTGAGTAAAGGATTCATTCTCCTGTGTTGTTTGTGAGGAAGATGGATGGATGGATCTATAAGGATGTGTATCGATTATCGATAGTTGAACAAAGTGACCATAAAGAACAAGTATCCTCTTTCTCGTATCGATGATTTGTTTGATCAACTTCAGGAGGCATCTCTGTTTATCATCACCTGAAAATTAGGGCTTTGGATATCCCTAGGACAGCTTTCAGGACTCGTTATTGGCACTATGAATTTCTTGTGATGTCTTTTGGTTTGACTAATGCCCCTGTAGTGTTCATGGACTTGATGAACGGGGTGTTCCGACCGTATTTTGAATCTTTTGTCATAATTTTCATTGATGACATCTTGGTGTACTCCTAGAATGAGGATAATCATGATCGACATTTGAGAATTATGCTCTAGAGATTGAGGGAAGAGAAACTTTATGCCAAGTTCTCGAAGTGTAAGTTTTTGCTTGATTCAGTTGCATTTCTAGGACATGTGGTGTCAAAGGAGGGTATTATGTTGGATCCATCTAAGATTGATGTAGTTAGGGGTTGGACCAGGCATACTTTAGTCACTGAGATTTGGAGTTTTGTGGGACTTACAGGCTACTATAGACAATTTGTTCAGAGCTTTCCCATTGTTACATCTCATTTGACCAGATTGACTCGGCAGAGTGTGAGCTTCTACTAGTCTGATGAGTGTGAGGAGAGTTTCCAAAAGCTCAAGACCTTGTTGACTTGAGCTCTTATTTTAACTTTACCCGAGGAGGGTGTAGACTTCACCATTTATTGTGATGCTTCTGGAGTGGGGTTAGGGGGTATTCTGATGCAGAAAGGTAAAGTGATTGCCTATGCTTCTAAACAGTTGAAAACCCATAAGAAGATATACGCTACCCATTCTTTAGAGTTGGCAGTTGTAGTGTTTGTGTTTAAGCTATGGTGACATTATCTTTATAGGGTGCATTGTGAGGTCTTCACAGACCATCAGAGTCTTCAATACATCTTCAGTCAGAGAGAGCTGAACTTGAGGCAGTGTAGATAGCTTGAGCTACTGAAGGATTATGACATCACTATCTTGTATAATCTAGGAAAGGCAAATATGGTGGCCAATGCTTTAAGTAGGAAGACTTCGAGTATGAGAGATCTTGCATCTAACAGTGTTGAAGAGAGACCATTGGCTAGAGATGTTCAGAGGCTAGCCAACAGTCATGTCCGATTGCAGATTTCAGAGGAGACGGGTGTTTGATTTCTTTCATTAAGGCTCGTTCTTCCTTAGTTGAGCGAATTTTAGAGCACTAGTTTGGTGATGAGAAATTGTGTCTCATTCGAGACAAGGTGTTGAGAGGGGAAGCTAAGGAGGCTGTCCTTGATTCTGATGGTGTCTTGATGATTGGAGGCAAGATTTGTGTGCCCAAGACGAGCGAGTTGGTTAAATTGATTCTTGAGGAGGCCCATTGTTCTCGATATTCTATTCATTTGGGAGCGGTGAAGATGTATCATGACCTTTGCCAGTATTATTGGTGGTGTTGTATGAAGTGAGATATTGCACACTTTGTTTCTAGATGTTTGACTTGCCAACAGGTCAAGTGTGAGCACCAGCGGCCTGGAGGTGTGTCTCAGAGGATGACTATTACTACTTGAAAGTGGGAATGGATTACTATGGATTTTTTTGTGGGTTTGCCTACCACCGTGGGTGGTTATGATTCCATTTGGGTTGTGGTTGATAGATTGACCAAGTCCACTTCATCCCGGTTCGGGAAAAGTATACGGCAGTGAATTTAGCCGAGCTTTATATCAGTCAGATTGTGCGATTGCATGGAGTTTTGATTTCCATTGTTTCTGATCGAGGTTCCCTATTCACCTCCTATTTATTAAAGGCTTTGTTGCATGGTTTGGGTACTCGGTTAGATATGAGTACAACTTTTCATCCTCAGACGGATGGTCAGTCCGAGCGGACGATTCAGGTGTTGGAGGACATGCTCCATGCTTGTGTAATTGGGTTTGGTGCTAGATGGGATCGACATTTGCCCTTAGCAGAATTTACCTACAATAACAATTATCATTCTAGTATCTAGATGGCCCCATTTGAGGCGTTGTATGGCAGGCGGTGTAGATCTCTGATTGGCTGGTTTTATTCAGCTGAGATGGATTCATTAGATATAGACTTGCTTAGAGATGCTATGGAGCAGGTTCGTATGATCCAAGGTAGGCTATTAACAGCCTAGAGTTGACAGAAAAGGTTAGCCCTAGATTCGTTGGACCTTTTGAGATTTTGAGGTGAGTGGGATAGGTGACCTATAAGTTGGCCTTGACACCTAGCTTGTCAGCTGTTCATCTAGTGTTTCATGTCTCCATGCTTCAGATGTACGTGCTGGATGAGTCCCATGTACTTTCCGTTGATTCAGTTGAGTTGGATCCAAATTTGTCTTTTGAGGATGAGCCTATAGCCATTTTTGATAGGCAGGTCCAGAAGCTTAGGAGCAAGGAGATCGCTTCAGTGAAGGTGCAGTGGAGGCATCATTCCGTTGGTGAGGCGACTTGGGAGACAAAGTCAGATATGCGTGCCAGATATCCTCATCTCTTTGAGGATCCATGTACTCTCTTTTGCTTTATGTTCAAGGACGAACATAATTTTTAGTGGTAGATAATATAATGACCCGGTTGGTCAGTTTTGGGTTTCTTGTGTAATTAACCATTTTCCCTCTAAATTTTCCCCTAGTTGTTTCTTGATTGAGTTTTAGAAGTTGGTTCCAATATTTGAGTTGAAAGTTGAGAAGTTTGGTAAATTTTGAGTTTGAAAGGCTTAAGTTACTCAACAGTGGTTTTTAGAGTTTTTTAGAGTTTCGAGTGTTCAAATGAAATTCTATCAATTCCATTAGTTCCGAAATGTGAAATCTAATCTGTGAGAGTTGTCAGTTTTTGATTTCGAGTCTTTTTGAGGATTTGAGGTCCTAAGTTGTGATATTGTGGAATTTTAGCCTTTGGGTTGACTTTGGTCAACATTTGGAGTTCGGATGCTCGGATCGGGATTCTGAGAGTTCCGTTGGATTCGAGAGATGAATTTTGGTTTAGGTGAGGTCTTGGTTGATTTTTGGGAGGTCTTGAGCTTGTTTTAGCCTTTTTAGGTGTGAGTTAGTTTTTTGTGGTTTTCGCGAATGTCGGGTCAAGGTGACCTCAGATTCACATTTTGACGGTTCCATTGAGTCCGAAACATTGAGTATTATTGATTTACATATCTGGTTTGTGTTTACGGGGTTCCAAACGAGTCCCGAGGTCCTACCGATGATTTTTGAGTTGCCTGATTTTTCTGTGTTTTGGTGCAACCCTCCGCGTTCGTGCAGCTTGTAGCGCATTTGTCGAGGGGAAGGGATGAGAACCCCATGTTCGCTAGAGGTCAACACCTTGACTTCCGCATTTACGGGAGACCTATCACGTTCGCGGAGGTCAAATTCATTAAGCCCCGCATTCGCAGGCAAGGATCCGCGTCACGGAGGACCCCTGACAGTGTTTTAATTCAAATTTGGGATTTCTCTACGATTTTCCATTGTTAGAGCTTTGATAACTCGGTAGAGGTGATTTCAAGTTGGGGTTTTAAGACAAAGTTGTTGGGTAAAGTTTCTTAACTCTAAACCTTTGATTACCCATTATTATTATTGAATTTATGGGTTTAAATCAAGATTTTGGATTGATAAAATTGAGGGTTTGGCATGAACTTTAGTTTTGATAAAACAAAAGTGAGTTTATGAACTGATTTTAAGTCCTTTTTCGAAACGATTTTCCCTAGTGAGTTCATAAAGCCTTGAGTAATGATTTCAAGTATTATTTTTTGGATTAAAATCTCTATTTTTGATATTGGGTTTTGAGTTGCTTGATCCATTTCTTTACATAATTGATGTGGAGAGTATTGTTTACGATGGGTGATTGTGAATACTTGATTATGTTAGATTGTTTTGCTTTGGAAGTGATTCGGAAGGGGAAGACTCAACTTTTTGAGTGATTGTTCATTGATTTGAGGCAAGTGGCTTCCTAAACCTTGTATTCTAGTTGAATTCGTATGCTTCCTTCGTTGATTGTGTTGGGAGTAATGTTAATGAGGTGAAGGGTTTAAATTATCCACTTGTTATATCCAAATGCATAATAACGGGTTGAAATGAAAAAGGTTATGTGTTGATCATGCTGATGTGAATTGCCTTATTGTAACCCTTGTTGATTGATTGATAAAATGCTTGAAAGCACAAATGTGGACTTGAATTGTGTAAATTGTTGTCTCTTCTACATGATGTGATATTGCTTGAGTGTGTATTGATTGTTGAACACCGTGATGAGACATGTGATGACTTATGATGCCAAGGTCTTTGCTAGCAAGCGCTATTATGCCGAGGTCTTTGCCGGCAAGTGTTATTATGCCGAGGTCTTTGCCGACAAGTGTTGTGATGGTGAGTTCATTTTTGGCAAGTGTTTATATAGTCGATGGGAAATAGTTCTGGCTAGTGATTTGATATAAAGCCGTTGGGAAATGGTTCCGGCTAGTGATATGAGGCAAAGCCGATGGGAAATGGTTTCGACTAGTGATATTGTGCCAATGGAAAATGGTTCTGGCAAGAGATTGACTATTGTGACTTGATGCATTTAGTGCTTATGCATGATTTGCTTGATACTTGATATTGATGTACTTGCTGCGTGTGACTGATTTACCTGTCCTTGAGATTGACTTATTTGAGTTGTTTGACTGTAGAATTGTGAAGATTGAACTGTGAATATTGGACCTGTGAGCCGTGTATTGTAGAATTGTTAGGTTGGGCTGATTTCTATGCAAGTTATAGTTTGAGGAGGTTCGGTTGGAGTGTAAGGGGGATTCGATTTCTAGCTAGTTTCTTTGTTTAGTGGGTTGCTCTCTCGGTACCATGTTGTTGGTACTCACTCCTTGCTTCTACACTTATGTAGGTTCCGAGCCCGGACCCATGTGATCTTCTTCTTCTTCTTCTCCTGATTTTTTGAGACTTGTCAAGGACTGAAGATGTAGCTGCTTTTCACTTCGGCGGATCCTCTTTTTCCTTTTTCGTTAAGCTTTGTTCTACTTGGGAAACAAAGACTGAGACTTGTAGTTATCTTTCAAATTCTGTATTTACTTAAAGGCTTATACACGTGACAACGAGGTTTTGGGGTTATGTTTAGAATGAATAAGTTTTTCGCCTTTGTCTTATTCTTGCTTTACTATTTTCAGCATTTTTTTCCACTTTCGTTGGGTTGAGGCTGACTTGTCTTTGTATGAAAAGACAAGTGCCATCACGTCCATTTTTGGATCGTGACATTAGTGTAACACAATTCAGATTCAAATCAATAATATCTTCTCTCCTTTCTTACCCTTATTTCTTCTCATGTTCATCAATGGTGTATTGAGCTCACTAGCTCACATTCTATCAACTTCAATAAAGGCCAAAATTGTACCACCTAAAAAGATTATGTGATACATTTGGGTCGAATAAACCCTTTTAAACTAATACCTCTCCTTGCTCTTTGATCTATTAAACACATAATGGATTTATTTTGCCTTTTTTGTGTAACATTATAACAGGCTAAAAAGATATCACACTTTTTTCTGCCTTTTTTGTGTCACGTTATAACATGATAAAAGATATAACGCATATTCTTTTTCTTGATTTTTGAAATTAAAATTTAACAAAACTGTTATGTTGGTATTTACATGAAAAATCCTCTTAATTTTGTAGGTCATAAGTTGGCAGTTTCATAACGGAAAATGTTTGAACTTGTGATTTAAAATAATGTCAGAGAATAAACAAAAAAATGACTTGAGTGGTATTATAACTTTTAATTTTAGACTTCCTTTTATTACAATTTATCCCCATTTATTTTTATAGTTATGTAGTTTTAAATGTTATAACAATTTTTGTGGATATAAAAATATATTACTTATGTTAAACTAAGTACTTTAATATTAAATTATTTTAAAATATTAATAAGGGACTCTCTTTTAAACACTTAAAATATAATATCACATAAAATGAAATAAAGGAAGTAATAACTACCTGAATTTCAATTATTTAAAGCTTGTATAAAGTAGTGTCAACAAATATTTAAAAATATATAAATCAAATAACAATGTCCAAATAAAATACTGCATAATTTTAAATGTAATTGTTGGGCCTATACTCAACACGAACAACTAATAACTAGTAATATGGAGACATATCAATAGATATTTAGTTTATTGGATTACAAATGGAAATATATATAGGATATAAAATAAAATAAATACTCGTATTTGGTTAAGTTGGATTAATCCAAATTAACATCTATTTTAATTAACCAAGGGAGATAACGATGTGATAAAAAGGGTTGCAGGATGAAGCCAAGCAACTAAACCTACAACCATGGGAGGAGATATTGTTAGCGACTTACAAACCACAAAGGGTACTGGGGTAAATGCAAGAAGGGGTGGAAAAAGAAGTAAGCGGAAATGGAGAAATATGAAACACAAAAGGCTTTGGTTGCCTAAGAAAAACCATTAACCATCAATGAAAGTGGAGTCCTGGAATATGAGAGGCCTAAACCACGCCTATAAGCAGAAGGAGCTGTAGGTGTTTATACAACATAACAATGTGGGATTTATAGCTTTGATTGAGTATAGGGTAGGTAAGGACATGACACTGCGTATTGTAAAAAAGATGGTACCAAGGTAGCAATGGAGACACAACTATCACATATGAGGCAAGGGAAGAATATGGACTTTATGGGATCATAAATAATGCAATTTTAAAATGCTTAGATCAACTACACAACTTATACATGGGCGATTGAAGATCTATGCAGCTAATATGGAGTTTTATATTACGAGCATCTACGGTCTACACACTATCCAGGACCGGAAGGCTATGTGGAAGGACCTACTGGATATCCCTAGCACTATGACTAAACCTTGGCTTATACAAGGAAACTTTAATGCAATAAGGTATATGAATGACAGGACACTAGGGGCTCCACTGCAAGACTCTAAAATAAAAGATTTCAACAAATCTATGACTGATACGGGGATGGAAGAAATGCAAAGTGTAGGCATGACATTTACTTGGGCCAATCACCATGCCTGTAATAGGATAGACAGATTTATGGTGAATATTGCTTGGATCCAATAATCTCCGCACTTGGAAACTCATATCTTGGACCCTCATTTGTCAGACCACTCTCCATTAAGTATCTCAATAGAAGGGGGACTTGCTATAGGAGAGATGTCATGAACCAAAGTATATCCTAGATGTGACATGTTGTAGAAGACTCCGAGAGGCCCTACACAAGTCACTTGACATGCACATATCACAGTATAATATAAAATACAAGAAATTTAAGTAAGATATCTCATATCATAAAAGAAAAGTTTGAGCATAAACACAAAAGCATAACTATGTATTGACAAGCTATTCTAAAAATTATAAGAGTGGTTGGGACGTAACACATACACCATGTACAAGTCTCAAAGGAAAATGATGAAAGCAATAAAGGTTTTTATGGTCTTGCCCTCAAAGTATGAGGAGTCACCAATCCAAAGCAATGGAGTAACAATTCGAGCTAGCCACGAGCGGAAGGAGATACGTCGGACCCTATATTATAAGATAATAAACACACAAGTGCATTAATACATGGAATGTACTAAGTATGGGGAAATGCATAAAAACATAAAACATGATTGTTTGAGGAATTTAAACATGATATGCATGACCAAGATAAAACATGAGTAAAAACCTTTAAAGAATCACAAGTCATCAATCAAGGTAAATGCATGCTTAAAACTATTTGAAAGCTTTCATAAACCCTTTTGAAGATTAACGTTGTTCATTTTTTGGGATATTACTTTAATCGTCAATAGACTATGTGAGCTATAACATGGAATTCGATGTAACTCCCATATCAAGAAGGGGGAGTCTACTTGCCAAGGTAGAACTCTGTATCATATCACAAAGGTTGTGTGGATCCACTAGCTAGGTCATTTAAGACAATCCTACAAGGGCACGTAGTTTGGAACTCAAGGTTGCTACTAGAGACTACCCTATTTGAGCCTCCACCTCAAAGTTCTCTCGGTGCTAAGTTAAACCCCAATGAAATTTAGTCATAATCATATTCATATCAACATACTTGGAAAGGCACAATTTAAACTACCAATCCAATCATAAGTCATCATAGAGTAGCTCCTTTAAATCATGATTCGTACATGTTTGAGAAAACCTTATACAACTATGATTTCATAATTTGTGAAAAAATCTTTCACAATTCACTGACACTTATCTTAGAAGTATCCTTAGTTCATAAACCTTATTTCCATAAGACATACATAGCTTTTATAAATCATATTCATAAGTTCATAAGCTTTCTTCATAAACTCATCATCATAATAAAGTAAAAGATTGGCTCCTTATGAAATCAATTAAAAACCATGTAACTGAATCAAATCATGCATAACAAGATTGAAATCAAATGAGTGAATCATAATAAATAGGACCCATGGAGATTTGCATGAAACCCTAATCAAATTGGGTGAAATTGAATTAGGAGATTGAGATTCTTTTGAGACCCAATTGATGACTGAAATCCATTGGTGAATTCCCACATACCTTGATAATCAAAGAACTAAAGGTAATGGTGATTAAAGATCTTGAAGCTTGAAATTCTAGCTTTCTTCCTTAAACTTGAGAGAGAATTGGAGAGGATGAACTTGGATGGGAATTGGGGATTTGAGACAATGAGAAGGTTTGAGAAGATTTAGGAATTGAAAATCAGATATGGGGGTAGTTATAGGTCACAAAATGACATAGTATAGGGTTAATTAGGTAGGAAAAGACCAAAATAACCTTCATTAAAACTGCTGGAAGTGACCTACGGTTCTGACCTACGGTCTGTAGGATTTTCTACGGCCTGTACTGGTCAATCGTAGAGTCATTTACTAGGGCCTAGAAATTCTTTCAATTTCCACGAGACCTTTCTATGTTCTGTTGAATTTTCTATGGCTCGTTGAGCTAACTCGTACAACTCTAGTTTAAGCAAAAAAATTCACTAAGTCTGGAACCCTTCTATGAAACCCATCTATGACTTGTAGAACCAACTACATCCCATCCTGTCTACTCATAGGTTCAACATCACAGACTCAACATTTCCAAAAACTCAACTCAACTCTATGACTTCCTTTCTATGCCCCATAGGACTTCCTATGATTCGTAGATTGAACTCGTAGACCATAGTACCAGTGCCAGACTGAACTTTTCCTTGTGAGTCAAACTTTCCAATTTTTCCAAGGTGTTACAATATATCCCCCTTTGAGCATTCTTCCTCGAATGAGACTCAAGGTATAATGAATAGAGTAGGAGAGAAACTAACAACCCAATATGAATACAAATCTCATCATAATGCACGTAAGCAAGGAGAAATCATTCCAAGCTAAATCATAACATAAAAATCAAGTTTTTCATTAACATGCATGCATATGGAAATGTGAGAATGACTAAAACTCATGAATCCAAAAGAATGAACCATAAGGAACTAGTACCTCAAGCTAGAATAGGAGTGGAGGGAAAGAAATAAGTATACTTGGACATCATATCGACTTCGGCCTCCTAAATAGAACCGTCAACAAATTTATTCCTCCATAGAACTTTCATGGAAGCAACTTCTTTGTTTCTCAACTTCCGAACTTGTTGGTCTAAAATCTCAACTGAAACCTCTTAATACGAAAAACATTCCTTAACTCTAAAACTTTCTAAAGGTATTATAGATTTCAGAACTCCAAACACTTTTTCAAAAAAAAGATATGGAATACCGGATGTACTGAAGCTAAATCATTAGGTAACTCTAATTCATAAACAACTGCCACAACTCACAGTACACCCTAGACATGACATGGCATGTAAGACCTCAGGAGGCCCTACAAGAGCCACTTGACATACATTAAACACAATAGAAATGATAAACAAAGAGAATATGTAAAGTAGTCTTATATCATGAAAGAAGAATTTGAAAGTAAGTGCAGAAACATAACTAAGTCTTGACAAACCATTCTAAACATGAATAGAGTAGTTGGGATGTAACCCATACACCACATTCAAAGTCTAAAAGAGAAATCATAAAAGCAATAAAAGGCTTCGTGGCCTTGCCCTCGGATTATGAGGATTCACCAATCTAAAAGCACAGGAGTGATCCAAGCTAGCCACGAGCGGGAGGAGAGATAGTGTCGGACCCTACATTATGAAAAAATGTAGGCACAAGTATGTATTAGTACATGAATTGTACTAAGTATGGGGAAATGCTTGAAAAAACATTATCATTTGGGAACTTTAAATATGATATGCATGACCTAGCTAAAACATGATAAAAAACCTTTAAAGAATCATGTCATTAAACATGGTCAATGCATACTTAAAACATAATGAAAGCTTTCGTAAAAACCTTTGAAGGTAACTTAGTTCTTTTTATGGGATGTTTATCATTAATCGACATAGACCATGTGAGCTATAATATGGAATCTAGTGTCTTACTCACACCCCGAAAAGATATGTCCTACTTTCCAAGGTAAATAACATAACTTCTAGCTTAAGTGGATGCACTAGCTTAGTCACTTAAGACAATCCTACGGGGGTATGCTGTTAGGAACAAAGAGATTGCTTCTAGAGACCTGGTCTGCACTAACGGGAGAGCCTCCATCTCAAAGTCCTCTCGGGTCTAAGTAAAATACCAATGGAATTATTCATAAACATATTCATATCATTATACTTGGAAAGACACAATTAAACCCCCAATCCGATCATAAAGTCATTATAGAGTAGCTCCTTTAAATCTTGATTTGTACATATGTGAGAAAACCTTTCACAACCACGATTTCATAATATGTGAGAAAATCTTTCACAATAAATTGAAACTTATCACAAAAGCATCCTTAGTTCATAAAATATCATTTTCATAAGACATGCATATCTTTCATAAATTATAGTTCATAATTTCATGAGCTTTCTTTCTAAATTCATCATCATAATAAAGTAAAAGGCATGGGTCCACATGAAATCAATTGAAAACTATATAATTGAATCAAATCATGAATAATAATATTGAAATCAAACAATTAAATCATAATAAATAGGACCCATAGAGATTTGCGTGAAACCCTAGATAATTGGGTAAAGTTGAATTGGAGATTGAGATTCTTTTGGGACTCAATGGATGAATGAAATTCATTGGTGAGTTTCCACATACCTTGATGATCAAAGCCTAATAAAGCAAGAAGAAAAAGGAGACTTGAAGCTTGAAACCCTAGCTTTCTTTCTTGCACTTGGGAGAGAGTTTGGAGAGGATGAACTTGGATGGGAATTGAGGATAGAAATTGAAAGGTAGTTATAGGACTTAGAAATAGGGTCAAAATGACATAGTATATGTATTAATTGCATATGAAAAATTCCTAAATACCCTTAAGAAATAACTATCGAGATGTCCTACGGGTTGGACCGATGGTCCGTAGTACTTTCTACGCCCCGTACTGGTCAACCGTAGAATCAAATTTAGAAACCCGAAATTCAATCAACTTCCCACGATACCTTTCTACAATTCGTCATTAGTCTATGGTCCGTTGACCCCTTCCGTAGAACCCAAATTAAAGTCCAAAATTTCACTAAATGTAGAACCATTCTATGGAACCCATCTACTACTCGTAGAACCAACTACTACCCATCATTCCCTTACGGAGGTCTTAGGTTTCAAATCAATTCTCTGAATCCATTCTATGAGTGCCTTTTACGGCTCATCTAACCTTCTACGGTTCGTTCTGTCATATCGTAGGTTAACTTACTGGGACTTAAATTTCCAAAACTCAAATCATGATCCTACGACTTCCTTCCTATGGCTTGTAGAACTTCCTACGGTCCGTAGATAGGATACGTAGTTCCTACCCAGTGCCAAAATATGAAATTCCCTGTCAATCCAACTATCCAATTTCTGAGGTGTTACAACATTCTTCTTTGAATGGAAATTAAGCTAGCATGAGTAGAGCAGGAGAGAAAATAGCAACCCAACTTGAATGTAAATCTCATCATAATGCACATAAAGAAGGAGAAATCACCCCAAGCTAAATCATAACAAAAAATCAAGTTTTTTTTTTATCATGAGTGCATATGGAAACATGAGAATGACTAAAACGGATGAATTCGAAAGAATGAAACATATTGAACTAATACCTCAAGCTAAAGTAGGAGCAGAGGGAAAGAGATGAGGATACTTGGACATCATATCAGCTTCGACTTCCCAGGTAGCACTCTCAACATTTTTATTCTTCCAAAGAACTTTCACGGAAGAAACTTCTTTATTTTTCAATTTCTGAAATTGTCGGTCTAAAATCTCAATCGGAATCTCTTCATACGAAAGACTTTCTTTTAACTCCCAAACTTTCCAAAGGCACTATAGATGTGGGATCTCCAACACACTTTTTCAACAAAAAGATATGGACTACCGGATGTACCAATGCTAAATCATTAGGAAACTCTAGTTTATATGCAACCTTGCCAATACGCCTCAAAATTTGATATGGGCCCACATAATAGGGACTAAGCTTTTCTTTCTTTCCAAACCTCATTACACCCTTCATACGTGAAATTTTCAAGTAAACCCAATCAACAATATCAAATTCAAGCTCTCTTCTTCTAACATTGACATAAGACTTTTGTCAACTTTGAGCCATTTTCAACCTTTAACGAATAAGTTGAGTCTTTTCCATAGCCTCATGCAAGAACTAGGGCCCTAACAAAGTGACCTTATCAACTTCAAATCAACCAATAGGAGACCTACACCTCCTACCATAGAGAGCCTCAAATGGAGCCATCCCAATACTAGAATGATAGCTATTATTATAAGAAAACTCAATCAAAGGCAAATGATCATCCTAGTTATCCATGAAATTGATCACACAAGCTCTCAACATATCTTCCAAAGTCTGAATAGTATGCTCGACTTGTCCATCGACCTGGATGGAAAGCCGTACTAAGCTTCACTTGAGTACCAAGACCTTCTAAAATGACCTCCAAAACTAAGATGTAAATGGAGTACCATGATCGGAGATAATGGACAAGGGAAATCCATGCAACCTCACTGTTTATTTAAGATAAAGCTTGGCGTACTTCTCGGCCAAAAGTGAAGTCTTTACGAAAAGAAAGTGTACTGATTTTGTCATTTGGTCCATAATGACCCAAATCGAAACAAACTAACGGTGAGTACAAGGTAAACCCGTAATGAAGTGCATATTAAATTTTTCCCACTTCCAAGTAGGAATACTAACGTCTTGAGCCAAACCATCTAATTTCTGATGATCAGCTTTCACTTATTGACAATTTGGACACTTAGCCACAAATTCCGCAATACCCTTCTTCATCCCATTCTACCAATAGACCTCCTGCAAATCATGGTACATCTTGGTGGCTCTCGGGTGAATAGAATACTGAGAATTGTGAGCCTCTGTCAAAATCTAATTTCTCAACTTATCAACATTTGAGACACAGAATCAAACTTGATATCAAAGGACACTATCTCTCCCTTGGAAGAAAGTCTCAATGGCCTTTTTGGAAACCAGCTTCTTCAAATCGACTAATACTGGATCAAGATATTGCTTAGCCTTCACATCCAATATAAGAGACAATTCTGAACCATTCTGAACAATCACACCACCTTCATTAGAATTCACCAAATGAACACCCAATCAGGTTAACCTATGAACATCTCGAACTAACTCTTTCTTTCCATTCTCAACATAAGCAACACTTCCCATTGATAGTCGACTAAGAGCATCTGCCATCACATTTTCTTTACCTGGATGATAGAGGATACTCATGACGTAATCTTTCAATATCTCAAGCCACCTTATTTGGCGAAGATTCAAATCCTTTTGGGTGAACACATATTTCAAACTCTTTTTGTCGGTAAACACATCTACATGAACATCATATAAGTAATTCCACCAAATCTTTAAAGCAAACACTACCACCGCTAATTCCAAATCATAAGTCGAATAATTCTTTTCATGCACCTTCAATTGCCTCGAAGTATAAGCGATGACTTTCCCATGTTCCATCAAAACACAACCAAGACCAATCAACGAAGCATCACAATACACCACAAAACCATTCGATCCTTCCGGTAACATCAATATAGGGGTTGAAGTGAGTCTCTTTCAACCTTTGGAAACTCTTCTCACAAACTTCCTACCATAGTAATTTCACCTTCTTTTGAGTCAATGTCGTTAAAGGGAAAGCGATAGAGGAAATTCTTTCCACAAACCTTTTATAATAACCGGCCAAACCCAAGAAACTCCATATATCTTAAGCGGACACAGGTCTAGGCTAATTCTTAACTTCCTTGGTTTTCTCAGGATAACCTTGAATACCTTCACCGGAGATAATATGGCCAAGGAAGGCTGCGAACCTCAACCAAAACTCACATTTGTTAAACTTATCATATATTTCACGATCCTTAAGAATTCAAAACACAATGCTCAAATGCTCAACATGCTCATCCTCACTCCATGAGTTAACCAAAAGATCATCAATAAATACAATCACAAACATGTCAAGATATTGCTTAAAGATCCTATTCATCTAATCCATGAATGCCACCGGGGCACTAGTAAAACCAAAAGACATTACCAGAAACTCATAATGACCATACCGAGTTCAAAAAG
Organism: Solanum appendiculatum; assembly: GCA_018342035.1. Taxonomy (NCBI): domain Eukaryota; kingdom Viridiplantae; phylum Streptophyta; class Magnoliopsida; order Solanales; family Solanaceae; genus Solanum; species Solanum appendiculatum. Next base: position 91,369 of record JAGDQO010000534.1, read on the forward strand.
CCGCCTGCAGAATGTCATCTTCCTTCACCCTCAATTGGTGATAACCCGATGGAAGGTCAATCTTAGAGAATTAACTTTCTCTCTGCAGTTTCTCAAATAAATGATCAATTCTCGGAATATGATACTTTTTCTTTATGGTAACCTTATTAGATTTCTGATATTCATTGCACATTCGGAGGGAACCATCCTTCTTTCTAATGAATTATAGTAGAGCATCTCATGGAGAGATACTTGGTCTAATATAACCCTTATCTAGCAAGTCCTTCAATTGATCCTTTAATTTTTTAAGTTTTGCAGGGCCAAACAGTAAGGAGGAATAGAGAGAGGCTACATATTTGTGAGAAGGTCAATACCAAAGTCTATATCCCTTTTGGGAGGAATACTGAGAAGATCATCGGGAAACACTTTCAGAAACTCATTTACAATTGGAACTGAATCAAGAGTAGGGGTTTTGAAATCTGTATCCCTAACCCTAACAAGATGATAAATGCAACCCTTAGAAATCATTTTCCTAGACTTTATGCAAGATACGAACTGACCCTTAGGAGCATAATTTCTCCCTTCCTATGACATGACAGGCTTGTTCAGAACCTTGAATCTGACCAATCGGGTCCTACAATCTATGGAAGCATAACATACATGAAGCTAATCCATCCCAAGATTAATATCAAAATCTACTAAACCAACACGAGTGACTCTATGAGAAACAGAAATAGGACAATATCTATAGATTCGTGTAGCAACAATAGAATCACCAGTAAGAGTAGAGACATAAAAGGGATTAGAATGGACTTCAGCACCAACATCAAATCTCATGGCCACATAAGGAGTAACAAATGACAATGTAGCACTAGGATCAAGCAAGGCATACACATCAAAATGAAAAACTGTCAACATACCGATCACAACATCTAGAGAACCCTTGTGATTCTATCGAGTCGGAAGTACATAAAACCTTTTCTGACGAGGAGCACTAGAACCAGAACCACTAGGCTGAACCTGCCTACATCTCTTCCCTTAGTAGCATGCAACATATAATCTCTCATTTTGTGACCACTCTTAACACAACCAAAGAAACCATCCGTATCGGCTAAGCAGTTTTCCGAATGACTCTTGCCACACCTTTGGCAAGCGGGAATAGAATATCCATTTCCACCACTACCTTGAGGCTTAGGGTTAGACACCCTATCCTTGTTGAACTTAGGAGCCATAACATTTGAAGAAACTTGACTGGAGAACTTTTGCCGGAATTGAGAACGACCATGTCCACAGGACCTATAATGAGAAAAGTCACCATCACTGATCCTTGCCCTCTTTGTCTCCCTCGATTTCTCCTTTAGCTTTTCCTCTTCAATTTGTTTGGAATGTATCATCAAGAGGGAGATATCCATCTACTTAATCAAAATGGAGGTATGACACTCCTTGACCACCAATTCAGACACACCCGACACAAACTTACTCATCCTTGCCCTAGAGTCGGGAACCATAGTCAGAGCATACTTAGCCAATTGTGTAAATTTCAAAATATACTCTTTCACACTCATATTGCCTTGATGGAGATTAATGAATGAAAGCACCTTTGCTTCTCTCATCTCAAGGGAAAAGAAACGATCAAGAAAAGCTCCCTTAAATTTCTCCCAATCAAGAGGACCCACATCAATAGCCCTCTCTTCCTTCTATTTGTTGAACCAAACTTGAGGAACACCCTTGAGTTGATAAGCGGCAAATTCTGCTTTCTCCGCTATTGAGACTCCCCTAATTTCCACTATTTTATGCACCACATCAATGAACTCTTGAGGATCCTCATTAACCTTTGACCCACGAAACTACGGGGGATTTATGCTAGTGAAGTCCCATACCCTTATTGCCGCCATACCCACATTTGGGTTCGCTAGAGCAACGACTTCTCTATTAGCTTGGGCTATCATAGCTTAAGCCAACACTTGGAAAGCGGCTCGGAATTTGACATGAGTAACTTGCTCAGCCAAAGGGTCAATCAAAACTTGGGGAACCTCGGGCTCCATATTGTCACCCACATTCCTTCTCAGATAAACTCTTTGAGGGGCCATATCCTGAAAAGCATCGAACAAGAGTTAGGAGCAGGACCCTTATATAGATAGACTCTATGGAAAGACTTTGGAGTAGTGAAAGAAGTGAAGTGTCCTAAATGCGTTTTAGCCTCCTATTCATAAATGTGGCGCGCTTCACACTTATGAACAAGACTCTACTTGACGCGACTTGTCAGATATCCTAGGACATTTTCTAAAACCTAGCGCTCTAAATACCAAGTTTGTCACAACCCAAAGTACACCCTAGACGTTACATGGCATATAAGACCTTGAGAGGCCCTACAAAAGTCACTTGACATGCATTCAACACAATATAATAGATAAACAAAGAGAATAGGTAAAGTAGTCTCATATCATGACAGAAGAATTTGAACATAAGTGTGGAAACATAACTAAGTCTTGACAAGACATTCTAAACATCAATAGAGTGGTTGGGACATAACCCATACACCACGTACAAAGTCTAAACTGGAAATCATAAAAGCAATAAAAGTCTTTATCACCTTGCCCTAGAGTATGAGGACTCATAAATCAAAAAGCACAAGAGTGATCCAAGCTAGCCACGAGCAGGAGGAGAGGAAGTGTCAGACCCTACATTATGAAATAATGTGGGTACAAGTATGCATTAGTACATGAAATGTACTAAGTATGGGGAAATGCATGGAAACATAAACATGATCATTTGGGAACTTTAAACTTGATATGCATGACTAAGCTAAAACATGAGTAAAAACCTTTAAAGAATCATAAATCATTAAACAAGGTCAATGCATACTTAAAGCATAATGAAAGCTTTCATAAAACCTTTGAAGGTAACTTAGTTCTTTTTGTGGGATGTTTACCATTAACCCAACATAGACCATGTGAGCTATAAGATAGAATTCGGTGTCTTACTACCATACCAAAGAGAGGTGTACTATTTGCCAAGGTAAGGACCATAACTTCTAGCTTAAGTGGATCTACTAGGTTAGTCACTTAAGACAATCCTACGGGAGCACGTAGTTAGAGACAATGAGATTGCTTCAAGAAACCCAACCTCTATAACGGGATAGCCTCCATCTCAAAGTCCTCTCGGTGCTAAGTAAAATTCCTACGGAATTATTCATAAATATATTCATATCCTCATACTTGGAAAGGTACAATTAATCTACCAATCCAATCATAAAGTCATTATAGAGTAGCTCCTTTTAATCATGATTCGTACATATGTGAGAAAACCTTTCACAACCTTGATTTCATAATATGTGAGAAAACCTTTCACAATTCATTGACCCTTATCACAAAAGCATCATTAGTTCATAAAACATCATTTTCATAAGACATGGAAAGCTTTCATAAATCATACTTCATATGTTCATAAGCTTTCTTCAAAAATTCATCATTATAATCAAGTAAAGAGCATGAGTCCATATGAAATTAATTGAAAACCATGTAATTGAATCAAATAATGCATTATAAGATTGAAATCAAATAATTGAATCATAATAAATAGGATCCATGGAGATTTGCATGAAACCCTAGAAAATTGGGTAAAACTTAAAATGGAGATTGAGATTCTTTTTGATCCCAATGGATGAATGGAATCCATTGGTGAATTTTCACATACCTTGATGATCAAGGCCTAGCAAACTACGAAGAAAAAGGAGACTTGAAGCTTGAAACCTTAGCTTTCTTCCTTGAACTTGAGAGAGTTTTGAGAGGATGAACTTGGATGGGAATTGGGGATTTGAGAGAATGAGAGGGTTTGAGCAGTTTTAGGAATTGAAAGGTAGTTATAGGACTTAGAAATAGGGTCAAAATGACAAATTTTAGGTATTAATAGCATAGGAAAAGATCAAAATATCCTTAAGAAATAACTACCGAAATGTCTTACAGGTTGGACCTACGATCGATAGAAATTTCTATGGCCCGTACTAGTCAACCATAGAATCAACTTCAGATACCCAAATTTAATCAACTTCCCATGATACCTTTCTATGATTCATCGTTCAGTCTACGGTCTGTAGACCCCTTCCATAGAACCCAAGTTAAAGTCCAAAATTTCACCAAGTGTAGAACCATTCTACGGAACCTATCTACGACTCTTAGATTCAACTACTACCTGTCATTCCCTTCCATAGGTCTGAGGTTTCAAATCAATTCTCTAAATCCATTGTACAAGTGCCTTTTATGGCCAGTCTAACCTTCTACGACTCATCATGTCAAATCATATGTCAACTTATTGGGACTTAAATTTTGAAATCTTAAATCATGATCCTACGACTTCCTTTCTAAGGCCTATAGGACTTCCTACGGTCCGTAGATAGGAGATGTAGTTCCTGCACCAGTTTTCAAATATGAACTTTCCCTGTCAATCCTACTATACAATTCCTGAGGTAGTATAGCAACCTTTCCAATATACTTCAAAATCTTATACGGGCCCACATATCGAGGACTAAGCTTTCCTTTCTTTCTGAATCTCATCACATCCTTCATGGCTGAAATTTTCAAGTGGACCCAATCATCCACATTAAATTCAAGTTCACTTTTTCTAACAATGACATAAGTCTTTTGACGACTTTGAGACGTTTTTAACCTTTCATGAATAAGTTGAACCTTTTCCCTAGCGTCATGCAACAACTCGGGCCCTATAAAAGTGACTTCACCAACTTCAAACCAACCTATAAGAGACCTACACCTCCTACCATAGAGATATCTAAATCGAGACATTTGTATACTCGAGTGATAACTATTATTATATGCAAACTTAATCAAAGACAAATGATCATCCCAATTACCCTTGAAATTAATCTCACAAGCTCTTAACATATCTTCTAAAGTATAAATAGTATGCTTGGCTTGTCCATCAGTCTGAGGATGAGAATCCGTGCCAAGCTTCACTTGGGTACCAAGACCTTTCTGAAACGACCTCTAACATTAAGATGTAAACTGAGAACCACGATCAGGGATAATGTAAAAGGCACCCATGCAATCTCACCATTTCCTACATTTAAAGGTTGGTGTACTCTTGGGCTGAAAATGAAGTCTTGATGAGGAGAAAGTGAGCCGATTTCGTTATTCAATTCATAATAATCTATATTAAATCAAACTGATGATGAGTACAAGGTAAACCTATAGTGAAGTCCATATTTAGATCTTCCCACTTCTAAGTAGGAATGCTAATGTCTTGAGCCGAATCATCGGGTGTCTGATGCTTAACTTTCACTTGTTGACAATTCAGACATTTAGCCACAAATTATACAATATCCTTCTTCATTCCATTCCACCAATAGACCTTCTGCAAGTCGCGGCACATATTGGTGGGTTTCGGGTGAATAGAATACCCTAAATTGTGAGCTTCTATCAAAATTTTCTTTCTCAACTCATCAATATTTAGAACACATAACCGACCTTGGTATCAAAGGACACAATCTCCCCCCTGGGAGAAAGCCTCAATGACTTTTCGGAAACCGACTTCTTCAAATCAACTAATACCGGGTCAAGACCTTTCTTAGCCTTTACATATGATACAAGAGACAATTCTGAGCCGTTCTGAATAATCACACAACCTTTATTAGAATCAACCAAGAGAACACCTAATCAGGACAATCTATGAACATCACAAACTAACTCCTTCTTTCCATCCTCAACATGAGCAGCACTACCCATTGATAGTTGACTAAGAGCATCCGCCACCATGTTTGCCTTACTGAGATGACGGAGGATACTCATGTTATAATATTTCAATAACTCAAGCCATCTTCTTTGGCTAAGATTCAAATCCTTTTTTGTAAACATATACTTCAAGCTCTTATCATCGGTAAACACATCTACATGAGCACTATATAGGTAATGCCTCCAAGTTTTTATAGCAAACACTACCACCGCTAATTCCAAATTATGAGTAGATTAATTATTCTCGTGCACCTTTAATTTCCTTGAAGCATATGCGATGACTTTCCAATGTTGCATCAAAACACAACCAAGACCAATCCATGAAGAATCACAATAAATCACAAACCATCTGATCCTTCTTGTAAAGTCAAAATAGGTGCTGAGTGAGTCTATCCTTTAACTCTTGGAAACTCTTCTCAAAAGGTTCTGACCATAGAAATTTCACATTCTTTTGAGTTAGTGTCATCAAAGTCAAAACAGTAGATGAAAATCCTTCCACAAATCTTCTATAGTAACTGGCTAAACCCAAGAAACTACATATGTCTGAAGCGGACAAGGGTCTAGGACAATTCTTAACCGCATCGATCTTCTTAGGATCAACTTGAATACCTTCACCGGAGACAATATGGCCAAGTAAAGCAACGGACCTCAACCAAAACTCACATTTGCTAAACATAACATACAATTCCCTATCCTTGAGAATATGCAATAGAATTCTCAAATGCTTAACATGCTCATCCTCACTCCGTGAGTAAATAAAAATATCATTGACAAACAAAATCACAAATATGTCAAGATATTGCTTAAAGACCCTATTCATAAAATCCATGAATGTTTCTGGGACATTAGCAAACAAAAAGACATTAGAAAAACTCATAATGACGATACCGAGTTCGAAAAGCCGTCTTTGGAATGTCATCTTCCTTCACCCTCAATTGGTGATAACCTGACCAAAAATAAATCTTAGTAAGTAGCCCACTCATTGGAATTGATCAAACAAATCATCAATCCTTGGAATAGGATAATTGTTCTTAATCGTAACCTTATTCAATTGACGATAATCAATGCACATTTAGAAGGAACCATCCTTCTTTCTAACAAACAACACTGGAGCACCCCCTAGAGAGACAATCGATCTAATAAAATCCTTATCTAGAAAGTCCTTCAATTGGTCCTTTAATTCCTTAAGTTTTGTTGGGGCCATACAGTAAGAAGGAATAGAGATAGGCTCTATATCTAGCAGAAGGTCAATACTAAAGTCTATTTTCTTTTCGGGAGGAATACCAGGAAGATCATAGGGAAATACTTCTAGAAACTTATTTATAATCGAGACTGACTAAAGAGTAGGGGTTTCAGAATCCATATCCTTAACCCTAACAAGTTGGTTAATGCACCCCATATAAATTATTTTCCTAGCCTTTAATCAAGATATTAACTGACCCTTAAGAGCTTAATTTCCCCCTTCGCATGACATGATAGGTTCTTTCGGAACTTTGAATGTGATCAATCACATCCTACAATCTATGGAAGCATAACATGCATGAAGCCAATCCATCCTAAGATTAATGTCAAAATCTAAGATATCAAGCTCTACAATATCAATATGAGTGTCTCTATGAGAAATATAAATAGGGCAATTTCTATTAACTCTTTCAGCAACAATAGAATCACCAACAGGTGTAGAGACATGAAAGAAATTAGAATGGGTTTCAGGACCAACATCAAATCTAATTGACACATAACGACTAACAAATGACAATGTAGCACCCGGATCAAGCAAAGCATACACATCAAAATGCAAGACTTTCAATATATCGGTCAAAATATTCGTAGAACCCTCATAATCCTATCGAGTCTGAAGAGAATTAAACCTATTCTAACGAGGAGCACCCAAACTAGAACCACTAGGCTGAGCTTGCCTACCATCCTTTACCTTGCTAGCTTGCAATGGACAATCCCTCACTTTGTGACCACTCTTTTCACGACCAAAGCAACTATTTGTATTGTCTAAATATTTTCTCGAGTGACTCTTGCCACGCCTTTGGGAAGCGGGATTTAAAGATCCATTAACACCACCTCTTTGAAGCTTAGGGTTAGGCACCTTATCCTTGTTGAACATAGGATTCGGAGCATTAGAAGAAAATTGACTGGAGAACTTCTACCTGAATGGAAGATGACCATGTCCACGGAACCTAGAATGAGAAAAGTCACCATCACCAATCCTTGCCCTCTTTGATTCCCTAGACTTCTCTTTTATCTTCTCCTATTCAATTTGTTGTGCACGCATTATTTAACAAGAGATATCCATCTCTTTAATCAATATGGTGGTACGACACTCCTTAACCACCATCTAGACACATCTGACAAAAACTTATTCATCCTTGCCCTAGAGTCGGCAACCATAGTTTGAGCATACTTAGCCAATTGGGTAAACTTCAAAGCATACTCTTTCACACTCATATTGCCTTCACAGAGATTAATGAACTCAAGCACCTTTGCCTCCCTCATCTTAAGGGGATAGAAACGATCAAAAAAGGTCCTTTAAATTTATCCCAATCAAGAGGATCCGCATCAATAGCCCTCTCTTCCTTCCATTGGTTGAACCAAACTTGAGCAACACCCTTGAATTTATAAGCGGTCAATTATGCCTTTTTCACTGTTGACACTCCTATAATTGCCACTATTATGTAAATCTCATCAATGAACTCTTGAGGATCCTCATTAGCTTTTGACCCATGAAACTCTGGGAGATTCATCCTAGTGAAGTCCCTCACCCTTATTACCACCGTACCCACATTTGGTTTCATGGGAGCAATGACTTCTCTATTAGCTTGGGCCATCATTTCTTGAGCCAACACTTAAAAAGTTCCTCAGAATTCAGTTTGAGTCACTTGTTTGACCAAAGGGTCAATCGGAACCTTAGGAACCTCAGGCTCCACATTGTCACCTACATTCCTTCTCACATAAGCTCTTCGGGGAGCCATATCCTGAAAAGCATCGAACGAGAGTTAGGAGAAGGAACCTTATCGAGATAAACTCTATGGCATAACTTTAGAGTAGTGAAAGAAGTGAAGTTTCCTAAATGGTTTGTAGCCTCCTATTCATAAATGTGGTGCACTTCACACTTATGTACAAGACTCTACTCGACACAACTTGTCAGACATCCTAGAATCTTTCAAAAATCTTGTGATCTGAATGCCAAGTTTGTCACGATCAAAAGTACACCCTAGACATGACATGTCATACAAGACCCTTAGAAGCCCTATAGAAGCCACCTTACATGCATACAACACAATTTAATATAAAGTACGAGAAATTTAAGTAAGATATATCACATTATAAAAGAAAGTTTTGAGCATAAATGCAGAAGCATAAATGTGTCTTGACAAGCCATTCTAAAACATTACAAGAGTGGTTGGGACGTAACTCATACACCACATACAAATCTCAAAGGAAAACAATGAAAGCAATAAAGGTCTTTATTGTCTTGCCCTCAAAGTATGAGGACTCACCAATCCAAAGAAATGAAGTAGTAATAAGAGCTAGCCATGAGCGGAAAGAGATACGTTGGACCCTATATTATAAGACAATATAGGCACAAACATGCACTAGTACATGGAATATACTATGTATAGGGAAATGCATAAAAACCTAAACATGATCATTTGAGGAATTTAAACATGATATGCATGACCTAGCTAAAACATGACTAAAAACCTTCAAAAAATCACAAGTCATCAAACAAGGTTAATGCATAGTTAAAATCATTTGAAAGCTTTCATAAAACCTTTTGAATAGTAACATATTTCATTTTGTGGGATATTATGTTTAACCGACAATAGACCATGTGAGCTATAACATGAAATCTGATATAACTCCCACATCGAGAAGGGAGAGTCTACTTACCAAGGTAGAACTCCGTATAATATCATAAATGTTATGTGGATCCACTAGCTAGGTCATTTAAGACAATTCTATGGGGACACGTAGTTTGGAACTAGAGGTTGCTTCTAGAGACTACCCTTATTTGAACCTCCACCTCAAAGTTCTCTTGGTGCTAAGCCAAATCTCAATGGAATTTATTCATAATCATATTCATATCATCATACTTGGAAAGACACAATTTAAATTGCCAATCAATTTATAATTCACCATAGAGTAGCTCCTTTAAATCATGATTCATACATGTGTGAGAAAACCTTTCATAACCATGATTTTATAATTTGTTAGAAAATCTTTCACAATTCATTGACACTTATCTCAAAAGCATCTTTAGTTGATAAAACATCATTTCCATAAGGCATGCATAGCTTTCATAAATAATATTTATAAGTTCATAAGTTTTCTTCATAAATTCATCATCATAATAAAGTAAAAGCATGGGTCCATATGAAATCAATTGAAAACCATGTAATTGAACTAAATCATCCATAATAAGATTGAAATCAAATAATTAAATCATAATAAATAGGACCCATGGAGATTTTCATGAAACCCTAATCAGATTGGATGGAATTAAATTAGGAGATTAAGATTCTTTTGGTACCCAATGGATGAATTGAATACATTGGTGAATTTGCACATACCTAGATAATCAAAGCCCTAAAAGTAATGGTGATTGAAGATCTTGAAGCTTGAGACCCTAGCTTTCTTCCTTTAACTTGAGAGAGAATTGGCGAAGATAAACTTGGATGGGAATTGGGGATTTGAGAGAATGAGAGGGTTTGGGTTAGATTTAGGAATTGAAAATCAGTTATAGGCTAGTTATAGTTCAAAAAATGACATAGTATATGGTTAATTAGGTAGGAAATGACCAAAACATCCTTTATTAAAACTATCAAAAGTGACCTACGATCCATAGGACTTTCTGCGGTCTGTACTGGTCAACTGTAGAGTCACTTACTAGGGCCTAAAAATCCTTCCAATTTCCACGAGACCTTTTTACAGTCCATCTAATTTTCTACGGCTCGTTGAACCCAAGTTCAAGCACAAAACCTCACTAAGTATGAAACCCACCTATGATTCATAGAACCAACTACACCACGTCCTACCCACTCGTAGGTCCAACATTAGAGACTCAACATTTCAAAAAACTCAGGTCAACTCTATGACATCCTTTCTACAACCCATAGGATTTCCTATGGTCCAAAGATTGGACTCTTAGATCACAGTGCCAGTGCCAGATTGAACTTTTCCTTGTGAATCTAAATTTCAAAATTTTTTGAGGTGTTACAAGGGAAAATGTTTAGTTTCTTCGATTGCATTATAGACTACCCTAACTTTCTTACTTGGGTGTAAGGGGAATGGAAGAGTGATGGTACATGGATTGCAATAATGAAACATTGACAGAAGCTATAAAAAGTTCAAATTGCTGTCAAAGAGTTGAACAAGAAAGAATATCGTCACTATGACATCAAGATCCAAAGCATAATATCTGAGTTGGCCAAGCTACAAGCAAAAATGAGAGAAAATGGTTGTCCATCATCTTTATTTGATGAAGAAACAAGATTGAAACAACAACTGTAAAAGTGGCATTCAGTAGAGGAGAGTTTTTTGCAACAAAAATCTCGAATCACTTGGTTGAAAATAGGAGATTCAAATTCAAAAGATATTTTTGCATGCATGAAGAATAGAACAACCCAGAACATGATTAGAAGTTGTGTTACAGATGATGGGCGCGTTGTTGAAAATGAGGAGGAAGTGAAAAAAGAGATTTTGGGATTCTACAAGAAACTACTAGGCTCTTCAATGGGAACTCTACCTAGTATTGATGAAATGGCCATGTGAGATGGAACTAGTCTCAACAAATAGCAGTAGCTTACCCTCATTAGACCATTAACTAGAAAATAAATAATAGATGTTGTGATGTCTATAGATGACCACAAGGCCCCTGGAATAGATGGGTTCAATGCCCTACTTTACAAGAAGACATGGCCTATCATTGGAGAGAATGTCATAGAGGCACTGCTCGAATTCTTTAACCAAAATACAATGCATCCACCGGTGAATTATGCCACTGTCACTCTCATTCCAAAGGTCAAACATTCTTCCACAGTGAAACAATTTCGTCCTATATCATGTTGCACAGTGATATAAAAAATCCTATGTAAAGTACTCATGTCAAGGCTCCAACCAGTGATGAAAGTGCTAATTGATCCCACACAAGCCGCCTTTGTGCCCGAAAGGCTCATTTATAACAATATAGTGTTAAGTCATAAGACAGTGAAGGGATATGAGAGGAAGAATATATCACCACGATGTATGATGAATGTTGACATGATGAAGGCACACGATTCGATAGAGTGGGATTTCATGAAGCAGGTCCTTGTGAGTCTTGATATTCCTAAAGTCTTCATAGGATGGATCATGTACTGTATGACCTCTGTGGCCTACACAATCTCAATAAATGGACAGGCAAATGAACCATTCTCAGCCAGTAAAGAGTTAAGGCAAGGTCATCCAATATTGCTTTACTTATTTTTTCTAGCAATGGAATATTTATGTCGACTTATGAATCAGTTGAAGCAAGATAAGCTCTATAAGTATCATCCAAGGTGTGGAGAACTACAGATAGTGCAACTTGGCTTCGCAAATGATCTTCTCTTTTTTAGTAGGGGAGACTTGGTCTCAGTTCAGCGGTTATTTACCAAATTACAACTGTTCTCAAATGCATCTGGTCTACATGCAAATTTTAAAAAATCATCCATTTATTTCCGAAGGGTGAAGCCAAAAGTAAAAGAACAAATCCTAGAGCTCCTTGGTATGAAAAAAGGAGAGTTACCCTTTAGGTACTTAGGGGTGCCACTAATTAGTAAAAGGATATCCTCGGTCCATTGTCAACCAGTATTAGAATGGGTGTTGAGCAAAGTTACATCCTGGACAACAAAGATGCTTTCGTATGCAGGTAGAGTATAATTGTTGAAAAGTGTACTGCTATCTATACAAATATACTAGTCCCTAATATTCCAATAGCCAAAGAGAGTGGTGGACACAATACAGAGGATTTTCTTAACATTTTTGTTGACAGGATCCATGGATTTATCCAAGAAAGAGTTGATAGCTTGGGATAGAATGTGTATGCCTGTGAGCGCAAGAGGCTTGAATTTGCTAAATATAGGTATGTGGAATAAAGCTGCATTATGTAAGTTGATGTGGAACATGTGTAACAAAAAAGATAAATTATGGGTCTGATGCGTTCATCTATACTACATAAAAAGAGGAGCATTTGGCGATACAATAGCTAATCAAGCATCGTGGCTAGTCAGGAAAATTCTCAAAGCTGCCACCAAAATGGAAGATGTTGGACTTAATGTATCCACAAAAATGGGAGTTAAGAAGTTTTCAATACGCCATATATACTTAAAGTTTATGGGTACCCTTCCTAGAGTGAGTTGGAAGAAGCTTGTGTGAAGTAATTCAGCCCCACCAAAATGGGTGTTTATGGCGTACTTGGTAGCTAATGGTAAGGTATACACAATGGATAGGTTGATCAAATGGGGGCTCAATGTGGAACCACAATGTAAATCGTGTGAACGGGAAAATGAAACTCTTAGGCATCTATTCTTTCATTGTCTAGTAGCAGCTGAGATATGGAGCCAACTACTGAAATGATAGGGAATCATAAGGCCTAGTTGGGTCTGGCCAACACAATGTGTCTAGATGGAACGTCATTGTGGAACAAATGGAGCTCACTCGATCATTTATCAAATGGTCTTGGCTGGGTGCATATATCAAGTGTGGCAGGAGCGGAACCAAGCCATATTCTAAGGAAAGAAACGAACATCGGCTACAATTGTGAGATTGATAATCAAAGATGAATACTACTGTGCTTCAAAAAAGCCTAATTAGCTTGAGTTCTGTCCAGGCTTAGCTTCTATCCTAGCCAGAGTTAGATAGATAGTAAAGGAGTAAGGGTACACACTCAGTACTGGGACTATGTCCAGTGTCTACGTATTTGTTTCTTTGAGCTTGAGTTCTCACTTGGTAAAAAAATTTCCACAGTTACCTAAAAAACATGTATTTTAATTTTAATATTGACTTTCTTAAGAGATTTGAAGGGAGAACCATTGTAAAAGCAAAAATATATCATTTTGTTATTTTATCGATCTCATGATTATTATCTCACTTAAAATGTGGTATAAATGTACAATAATTATTATAGAAACAATCTCAAGCTTGCTTATATCAAAATAAATAATTCAATTCAATGTGCGATAAAATAGTTTCATATTTATTGTAAGATCATTATCTTTTATCCTTGTAATCAAACGACCACTAAGGGCAATAAAATATGATGTGCGCTTGTTTGACTTACCTAAATGAATAACCATCAAGTATTAAGTGATAAAAATAATAAATAAGAATTGTGTATTGATAATAAGTGAATGTTTTGATAATGCGGTCTTCATGATCATCTTTTCTGCTAAAATAACTGAAACGTTCTTTTAAATGATCACACAAAAAGAATTGATTATTGATTTATTTTCAATAATTTATTTAAACAAAGAATAATATTTGTTTCTTTAGTTCTAAATTTATTACCTAAGATTAGTTTTAATATATATAGTATTTTTATTATGATTTTTAAAATAGAATATAGATATATACATAGCGGATACAAAATATATAATACGGGCCCTAAGATATTGGAAAGATAGAAAAAAATACACAAGATACCACCAGTGACCTGGTTTCTATGTACAAGAGCTACTACAGTACGATAATAGAGTTGTACAAGATATAACTTTTCAACAAAATAAAAAATATAGAAAATAAATACAGAAGGAAAATAAGCAAGGCTCCAAATAGTAGGAGCTCACCAAGTTTCAAACAACAAAAGGGCCTCGCATGAGTAAAGATCAATGAGGATGACTCGTACTAGCCGCTGCATCACAAAAAAGATGCAGAAGTTCAGTATGAATACTGAAACACAAAATACTCAGTAGGTATCAAAGATTGACCATGCTCAGAAGATACTATATAATATAAGGAACATGATATTAATAGCAATATAAATTAAAAACTACTCTAGAAATCAACTACTCATAAGATTTGACGATGAAGATAATAATAATAAAGAAAATAACACATCAGGTAAACATATAAGAGAAATATCATGCAATATGGGATGATTCAATGAATATGTGGCCAATGCAAAAAAATGAAAAGCTCCAAAATCACCTCACTGGCCGTTCATACGCTCCCCAAGTACCTTTCGCATGCTCGCCGAAGCTCATCAACATATGCAATAAAGTAAAATTAGGAATGTCCCTTGGACTACCTGTAGGATCATTAACGTATGCTATGCAGAAGAGTAAAACCCAGAATTGTCCTTTGGGCCACCCGGAACAGAGAGTAAACGGAGAGAGAGTCTCAAAAGGTTCCAATAATAGTAAGTAAAAGTAGTACATCTTTCCAAAACCAGAAAACCAGTAAATTTAAGAATAGCGATCTCTTCAAAGCTAAAAATCCAACAAATTGGTACAGTTTTACCTAAACCATAGCTTGCACAATCAAAATCAGTAGTACACTCCCACAGAGCTCAAATCTAGTAAAAACTGAGGCATATTGATTTAAACAAAAATATCAATGTTTCTTTTTCCTCAAACTCATGATATGGTCCAATGCGAGTGCAAATGTGTGCCAATCTAAATTATACAAGTAAATACATAACATGCAAAATAGGGTAAAATTCCCTCCACAATACAATCGTACTAACCTAAAACTCCGATAGTCCGAATTCAAGGCCTCAGACCCACACTCTCAACAAAGAGATAAAGACAACCAACGGGAGATAAAATAACCCAAATACACTAAGTGAGAAACCAAATATTTCTACCACTAATTTTAAATCCCCTAATCATACTAAAGACTCTATCCTAATAACATCAAGACTAAAAGCAACCTAAACTAAGGCGTAAGGTGAAGATCCTAATATAAGGTTTCGAAAATGGCCAATTCACATATAATGAAAAATTAAGAATAATTCTACCCTAGAATCTGTCGCGCCCTCCCCCAGTTTTTGGGCGTGACAAACTTGGTATCAGGGCGAGGTCGTGTCCTAGGGAGTCCACAAAGCCATGTCTAGTAGAGTCTTGATTATGGGTATGTTGTGCACCATACTTATAATCATGAGGCTACAGGACATTTAGGAGTTGTATCATATCTTCCATTGAAAATTCGTTCTTTATGGCAAAATCATCAGGTTATATGATATCCAATTCATGCTATTATTTAAGAATATGTCGATAACGAGGCAGATGGCTACATAATTTATTGGTATGACTTCAGGAGATGGTACTAGCCACCCTCCAAATGAGCAGGGAGATGGATTAGAAGCTCGAAGTGAGTCTCCTTCTCCAGGCATCGTAGCCCTTCCAACTCCAGCTAGAGCGATATTAGACAGACATCCAGCTCCACCAGCCTCAAAAATATAGGAGGGGGACAAAGTTGTTAACCCTCCAATACCTATCGCACCTCTAGTAGCCTAGAGGGACAAGGAATTGAGAGAGCTATTTATTTAATGGATCGTATAGCTGCTGGACAAGAAATGTAGTCAGAAGTAGTGGATGGGCCTAGAGGTTGTGCGGCTGAGTTTTCCAGAGCTCGTGAGTTTCTGAAGTTGAGTCCTCCACTTTTTAGTGGATCTGATCTGAACGAGGACCGCAAAGATATTATTGATTAGACTTATAAAGTATTGAAGGTTATGAAGGCTAAAGTTATTGAGGGTGTAGAGTTAGAAGCATTCAGGCTACGTGATGCAACTATACTAAGGTATGATGCATGGGCTAAATCCAGGGAAACTAATGCTCCTCCAACTTATTAGAAGGAGTTCTCCTAGGCCTTTATTGATCAGTACCTACCACGGGACCTTCGACAGGCTCAAGCTGAGCAGTTTTTACATTTTTAGCTGGGTAGTAAGAGTATGAGTGAATATAGCCTCATGTTTAATTCATTGGCCATATATGCTCCCCATATGATGTAGACAATGGAGGACAGAGTGTATTGGTTTGTGTTAGGTTTAGGGTCTCATGTGGTGTGTGAATGCTTAGGAGTGTCTATTCAGACTAATATGGATATTGCAAATATGCAGGCTGTCACCAAAAGGGCGGAGGATTTCTTTCATCAGCTATGAGATACTCATATGGAGCAGGAACACAGGAAATGAGCTAGGACTATGGGTTTCTATAGAGAACTTTGAGAGGACCCCGAGGCTCAGTCATCTAGGTAGTTAGCCAGACCTCTAGAGAATGCTCCATCTCAGTTATAGAGTTAGAGGAGGGATCAGAGTTTAGTTCCTTCACATCGATAGGTGCATTCAGAGTAGGGAATATAATCATTTCCACACTGTGCTCAGTACAAAAGAGCACATTCTGGACAATGTAATCAGGGGAAAAATGTATGTTATGACTGTAGGCATCAATGACATCTTAGGCAGTACTGTCTGAGTAGAGAGCGAGAGAGAGCTCATATTATTCAGTGAGAAGGATCATTAGTGGTTTCATCACTTTTAGTTCTCCCTCTAAGACTCGTTCCTCAATCCACTTCACGTCGTGGTAGGGAGAAATGCATTTTAGGGGATGTGTAAAATTTATTTTATGCATTGGGTTGTCATCCGGACAAAAAGGCATCACTTGACGTTGTCAGAGGTACAATGACTATTCATTCTCATACAGTATATGCTTTACTTGATCCTGGTTCTATAGTCTCTTATGTTACTCCGTTGGTTGCAAGTCCGTTTGAAATAGTTCTTGAATTATTATTTAAACCATTTATCATTCCTACTCTGATTGGCGAGTCTCTATTAGCTAGAAGAGTTTACCAGAACTGTGCAGTCTTGTCCTGTTGTAGATCTACCATGGCTGATCTAATAGAGCATGAAATGGTTGATATTTATGTTATTCTGGGCATGGATTGGCTAGCAGCTTGTTATGCTAATGTTGATTGTCGAGCCAAAATGGTTAGATTTCAATTTCCAGATGAGCCAGCCCTAGAATGGATGGGTAATGCTGCTATGCCTAAAGGTAAGTATATTTTATACCTTAAGGCTCCTAAGATGATATCCAAAGGCTGTATTTATCATTTGGTTTGGGTTAAATACTTGGAAAGTAAACCTGCGACTCTTCGATCAGTTTTGATGGTAAGTGAGTTTACAAGAGTTTTCCTAGAAGATCTACCTGGAGTCTCTCTTGAAAGGGAAATAGATTTTTCCACTGACCTACTCCTAGGTTTTCAACCTATATCGATACTTCTTTATAGAATGTTTCCAGCAGAGCAAAGAGAGTTGAAGGAGCAATAGAAATATTTGCTCAAGAAAGTTTTCGTGCGGCCTAGAATATCGTCATGGGGTGCACTAGAATTGTTTGTGCAGAAGAAAGATGGCTCCTTGCTAATGTGTATCAGCTATAGATAGCTGAATAGAGTGACGATCAAGAATAAGTATCAACTCTCCAAGATTGATGCTTTGTTTGACCAGTTGTAGGGAGCTCGGTGCTTTTCCAAAATCAATTTTAGGGCAAGATACCACCTGTTATGAGTTAGGGAAGTATATGTCCCTAAGACTACTTTAAGGACCCAATATGGTCATTATGAGTTTCTGTTGATTTCTTTGGACTTACTAATGCACCAACAACCTTTATGGATCTGCTGAACAAGGTACTTAAGCCATTTCTTGATGCGTTTGTGATCGTCTTCATTGACTACATCTTGATTTATTCGCGATCAGAGGCCAAGCATGCAGATCACCTAAGGGTTATGTTGTTTATTATGATGCTTCTAGAGTTGGGTTGGGTTGTGTTATGATGCAAGACGACAAATTTATTCCCTATGCATCTAGGTAACTAAGGAAGCACGAGCAAAATTACCCTATCCATGATCTAGAATTGGTAGTTGTGGTGTTTGCATTAAAGACATGATGTCACTACTTGTATGGGGTACATGTTGAGATCTTCATGGATCAAAGGAGTCTCAAGTACTTGTTCTAGAAGAAAGAGTTGAATTTAAGGCAAGGAAGGTTGTTTGAATTGCTAAAAGATTATAATGTGAGAATTCTATACAATTCAGGTAAAGCAAATATTGTGGCATATGCTTTAAGACACAAGTCTATGGGCAGTTTGAGTTATGTAGAGGCTGACAAAATTGAAATGGTAAAAGATTTGCAGCAATTCGCTAATTTACAAATTCAGTTGCTTGATATCGAAGATGGAGGCATTGTTTTCAGAACACAACAGAATCATCCTTCGTAGCAGAAGTGAAGCAGCGACAATATGACGATGCAGAGTTGGTATTTCTTATAGACAACATATTACAACAAAAGCAAAGCCTATTTGATTGTGGACTAGATAGAGTTCTCAGATACCAGAGTCGTCTATATGTGCCTAATGTAGGAAATTTACAAGATCAAATTATGAGGGAAGCTCATTACTCCCGATATTCAGTACATCTAGGTGCCAAAAAGATGTATCAAGACCTGCGTCATGAAGAGAGATATTGTAATTTTTGTCAGCAGGTGAAGGTTGAGCACTAAAGTCCTGGAGGCCTAATTCAAAATATAGAAATTCCAGTTTGGAAATGGGATGTAATTAACATGGATTTCATTACAGGTTTACCTCGATCAAGAAGGAAGTATTATTCCATCTGGGTGATAGTAGACAGGTTGACAAACGTAGCTCACTTCTTGCCAATTAGGACTACTTACGTTGCAGAAGATTATGCGTAACTTTATATACTTGAGATAGTTCACCTGCATGGAATTCCCTTGTCATTTATTTCAGATAGAGGGGCACAGTTAACAACGAACTTCTGGAAATCCTTCCAGAGAGGTCTAGGTGCCCAAGTGAGCCCAGGTACCGCCTTCCATTCTAAGACTGATGGACAGGCTGAACGCACTATTCAGAAACTCGAAGATATGTTGCATTCCTGTGTATCAGACTTCAAAGGAAGCTAGGATGATCATATACCCTTGATTGAGTTTGCTTATAATAACAACTATCATTCAAGTAATCAAATGGCACCTTATGAAGCTCTATATGGCCGCAAGTGTAGATTGCCAATAGGTTGGTTTGAACTCACCGAGGCAAAGTTTGTGGGGCCAGATTTAGTGCAGCAAGCTACTGATAAAGTAAAGCTTATTAGAGATAGGCTTGAAACAACACAGAGCCGACAAAAGTCTTATGAGGATGTGCGCCGTCGAGCCTAGAGTTTATGGTTGATGATTGGGTTTTTCTGAAGGTATCACCTATGAAGGGCATCATGCATTTTGGCAGGAAGGGCAAGTTGAGTCCCAGATATGTTGGACCCTACAGAGTTATTCGTAGGATAGGTAAGGTGCCCTATGAGTTAGAGTTACCCGCAAAATTAGAAGCAGTTCATCCTGTGTTTCATGTCTTGATGTTACGTAAGTGTAAAGGAGATCTGACACGTATTATGCCGCATGGTGAGATCAAAATTTATGAGGAAATGACCTATACAAATGTTCCGATTGCTATTCTTGATCACTAGGTTAGAAAGCTTAGGAAAAAAGAAGTTTCCTCAGTTAAAGTGTTATGGAGGAGTAATAATATTGAAGAGGAGACTTAGGGAATCAGAAGAAGAAATGAGGCAGAAGTATCCTCACCTGTTCCCATCATCAGCATGATATCGAGGTATGTGCTTAATTAATCATTATAAAAAAAATTTAGTTTATGAATTTTAGAGATGTGCTAGAGTAAAGTTAACCATCATTCGAGGAAGAATGTTTTAAGGAGGGGAGGATGTAACACACCATATATTTTAAGGTAATTAACTCACTAAGCTAAAACGTACGAGTCAAAAATTATTTTTTGGCCTCATGTTGTTTGTTGAGTATTTGTTGGTGGAATAATGTTTTAAATGGATGATCATACTAATTTTTACTTATAGTGCATCAATATAAGTGTTATACCATGTATGGAGGCCAATGGAAGCTTGGGAACAACAATACAAGTTGAAGGTCTTTTTGAGACGGATTATTTCTTGTAATCTCGTATATGGTTTGACTTGGTATAAGAATATCTCTCAGTATATATTGAGTTAGAGGTACTATAATATACCAAATTAAAGATATTTGAGTCTAGTAGCCAACAAACAAAACCTCTCAGCAATATGACTTCGGAGTAAAGAGATATGCGTGGTTTACTATGGACTGCGCAGAATCCTAAATTAGCCGTGCTGGACACGTGACCAGCACATGTTAAGTCAGTCAATACATTTTAAACCGATATATTCGAGTGTAATTCATTAGATAAAGATCCTAAGTTATTTTTAGAACTCCTATTTGCTGTTTCTTCAAGCCCTCCACTCTCCTAAAGACCAAATTGAGAAATCAACCAAGAATCAAGTTTGGTGCTTCAACCAAGCCTAGAGTTCATACAAGTCTCTCTTGGGATTAAAGGACAACTTTTATCCTTACTTAATGTGAGCTTAAGGTACTGAAGTTTTTTCATTTAAGGTATGACCATGTTCCCTTCTCTCGTACATGTGATGTTCTTCAGATTCTAGCTATATTCTATGGGTAAAACTCACGAGACGGCGATAGGAAGCCGTGAGTCCAAGTTTCGTCTATGTTAATTGATGTTTTTGGTGAGAAGGAAGTCTTTGGAGTGGTCTGGTAGCTTCTGGTTAATGTGTTGGAGACATTTAAATGTAGTGTGTTGCTGTTACTAATATGAGAAGTTTAATACTATGAACACCGATTGATTTGAATTTCTCTTGAGCTTACGCCTACCATGTGTTTGTTGAATTAACGACCCAACTTGGATGTGTTGTGTAACTGCCTAAGGTTGAATTTTCATTGGCGGTTGTTCTATGTTGAAGGAGCACGGGATAATTCAGCCGTTGTAGTATGCTAAAGGACTCAAATCAAGGTATGTAAGGCCACCCCTTTCTTCCATTTTTTAAGCACAAATCAACCTCATTGATCGGACAAGTACTCTTATGTTTTTAACTAATATATAAGTATGGTATGGTTCTGTTAGAAGGTTGTGAAGGCATGGTGGAATCTATAGTTGTCTAAATGTTTAAGATAAATGTATTGGACGCTCATGGCAATATATATATAATTGTTGTCATAGTTGTAAATTGAGTTTGGAGACCCCTTAACGTGGGCACTATGAGCTGGTCTTGTATGTGTTGTCATTAAGAAGTAGTTTTGTATATGTGTAGCATATTCCCGCATGATTAAGGCCAAGAATATAACAGGGAGAGGGCGCGACTTGCCTCAATATAGACTTAATCCAGAAGCCGGCTATATAACGTCTAAAACGATATTGCTTAGGCCAACCAGGCCACCTGCCATATCTATCTAGACATACAAGGTCATAACTAAACTAAATTTTAACAACATAAGGTCAACTAGGCCATAGTACAACTGAACTTAGCAACGAAAAGCTGACAAGTCCATAAAACCAAACAGAACTAAATTGTACATACTCGTCCACAAAAGCCTCTAAAGAGTAACAAACTTAGTGCACGGGACAGGGCCCCGGCCTACCCTTACCAAATGGAAAAACACAATACTATCAAACTAGAACATGGCTCCTGAATGAAAAGAGACTACCAACTCTCAGCTGAAGTCGAACTTCTATTACAACTAACAATCAGAGCCTCTACCTACACCTGCAGCATGAATGTAGCGTCCTCAAGTAGAGGGCGGTCAGTACGAATAACATGTACTGCTATGTAAGCCTGGAAACTGTAAACATAAGTATATCAAAAATAGTGAACTATAGTTAGGGATAGAAACAACATGAGACCCCCGAAGCTGAGATCCAATAATGACATAACATTTATCCATGAATGCAACCAAGTAATCGCATATACAAATCATACTTCCTTAATGATGAACTGTATGATAATCTTGTCATAGAAGTGACCCTACCCAACCGAGTTGGTCATCTCGGTGGTGTAATGACTAAGTAGGAATCTACCCACCAGACATGCCTGCTGTGGTGGTGTAATGACTGGGTTATCTGCCCACCCGACATGCCTGCCGTGGTGTTGTGGTGACTGGATTATCTTCCCACCCGACCTGCCTGCCATGCTGATGTGGTGAACTATAGCTGCAGCTATTACTATATCTGCCTACCGACATTACCCCATCGGTAGTGTAACATAAAGTCATAACCACTATCATCTACTGCACCGGTCGGGCTCATATCAAGAAACTCAAATAAATATAGCACATACGCAAGCTGTCTATAAGAATTTGGACTCAATAGGCCCCTTCAAGACATGAAAATTGCAACTATGTACATGTAACATATAAATCTTTCAAATAGTATATAGTTACGCCTACTCAATACATAAACAACCATTAGAAGAGTTAGATATCATGACAAATCTTGTGCTTATGAATGAGGTACTTAAAGATATTCTTTCACATTAGCATATAGCTTGAAAAAGAACATGTATATTTCTATCTCTATAAACCCACTAACCTTTAGGGTCTGCCAACCCATATATATTTCTTTCCCATAATGTGCTTCCTTTACCCATACCGATAATTAAACAATCGAACTTCCGTTATTAACTTATCATGTCGACAAGCATAAATAGTTCTAAATTCTTGGCCTTAATCATGTGGGGATATGTTAGTCATATACACGACTACTTCTTAATGAAAACACATACAAGACCAATTCATAGTGCCCACGTTAAGGGGTCTCCAAACTCAATTTACAACTACGACAAAAATTATACATATATTGCCATTCGCATCCAATACATTTATCTTAAACAATTAGACAACTATAGATTCTACCATGCCTTCACAACCTTCTAACAGAACCATACCATACCTCAATATTAGTTTTAAAAAATAGAAGTACTTGTCCCATTAACGAGGTTGATTTGCACTTAAAAAATGGAGGAAAGGGGCGCCCTTACATACCTTGATTTGAGTCCTTTAGCATACTACAACGGTTGAATAATCCCATGCTCTTTCAACATAGAACAACAGCCAATGAAAATTCAACCTTAGGCAGTTACACAACACATCCAAGTTGGGTCGTTAATTCAACAAATACATGGTGGGCGTAAACGCAAGAGAAATTCAAATCAATCGGTGTTCATAGTATTAAACTCCTCATATTAGTAACAGCAACACACTACACCAACACATTAACCAGAAGCTACCATAACACTGCAAAGACTCCCTTCTTACCAAAAACATCAATTAACATACGCGAAACTTGGACTCATGACTTCCTATCGCCATCTCGTGAGTTTTACCCGTAGAATATAGCTAGAATCTGAAGAACATCACATGTATGAGAGAAGGGAACATGGTCATACCTTAAATGAATAAACTACAGTCCCTTAAGCTCACATTAAGAAAGGATAAAAGCTGTCCTTTAATCCGAAGAGAGACTTGTATGAACTCTAGGCTTGGTTGAAGCACCAAACTTGATTCTTGGTTGATTTCTCA
The DNA here is from genome assembly GCA_018342035.1 of Solanum appendiculatum. Lineage (NCBI taxonomy): Eukaryota > Viridiplantae > Streptophyta > Magnoliopsida > Solanales > Solanaceae > Solanum > Solanum appendiculatum. The sequence continues at coordinate 115,534 of JAGDQO010000534.1, forward strand.
ATTTGGTCTTTAGGAGAGTGGAGGGCTTGAAGAAACAGCGAAGAGGAGTTCCAAAAATAACTTAGGATCTTTATCTAATGAATTATACTCGAATATATCAGTTTAAAACGTATAGACCGACTTAACATGTGTTGGTCACGTGTTCAGCGCGGCTAATTTAGGCTTATGCGCAGTCCATAGTAAAACACGCATATCTTTTTACTCCGAAGTCGTATTGCTGAGAGCTTTCCTTCGTTTGAAACTAGACTCAAATATCTTTAATTTGGTGTATTATAGGACCTCTAACTCAATATATACTGAGATATATTCTTGTACCAAGTCAGACCATATACGAGATTACAAGAAATAATCCATCTCAATGAGACTTTCAACTTGTAATGTTGTTCCCAGGTTTCCTTTGGCCTCCAGACATGGTATAAAACTTATATTGATGCACTATAAGTAACAATCAGTATGATCATCCATTTAAAACCTTATTCCACCAACAAATACTCAACAAACAACGTAAGGCGAAAAAATAGTTTTTGACACGTATGTCTTAGCTTAGTGAGTTAATTACCTTAAATTATATGGGGTGTTACAGAATTATCCCTTTTGATCACGAAATCTTTAATATATGGAGTCTAACTGAGCTATGTCTGAAGAAAGAAAAACCATAACCTACCTCAAGGACGAACCACAAATATGAACAATCACTCAAAAACTTTTCTCTTTCAAAGAGCCTCAAAATGTTGCCATGCTATCAAATAAATAATCTACTCGTCAATATGGACTAATGATACCATATCTATTTAAAGAAAGTCATGTAAAAAATTGACCTTTAGGGCCCGTGGAAGAAACATAAAACTTATTCCACAATTATGCTTTCCTTGAGGCAAGGGATCATATGCCCCTAAATTGGGAAAAGACAAGAGTGATTTTGAACTTCAAATGGTCCAAAAATCTTACTTTAAAAAGAGATGAAATCAAGCAAGGCAAGACCAAATTCAAGAATGAAATTCAAATTTAAAGCTTTGATGCGTAGTAGGACAAGAAAGGGATCAGTTTTACCTTGGAATCATAGGAAATGACTAAGAATTGATGTAATCCTTATCTAGACGAGCTATGATACAATGGAGTTCTCTTCTAAGACTTAGCAAATAAAACAGGAAAAAGCTTTAAAACACTTAACAATTATCGCTTTTGTGGCATTCATCATAGGTGCGAGGTTGCAAGAGCGGAGGGCCAAAAATTTCCTCCATCTCCATGTGAGCAGCCACAAGCCTACATCAGTGACCAAATATCACAAGCGCCGGCTGCTAAAGCAGCCAAGCTCTACCAAAGTGAGAGCTATTGACATCACCAGCCTTTGCTGGCATGACTGGCTCTCTGCATAAGTGAGACAAGACCAACGGGAGCAGCTGCATAATTCCCATCTGCATCAACAACTTCAATTATTCCCGAAAGTCCATGAACGAACCCTCGAGATTCATTCAGTCCTGCAAACACAAATCAAACATGCTACCAAACCAAAAATGATATTCTAAACTCAATGGGATAGACAAAAAACCATCAGAGATCATCTTGGTAAAATATTGACCAAAGTCAACACTTCAACTAAAAAACAACTAAAAACTAGAAAAACAACCAAGCACCTAAAAATCAAACCACAAACCTCGAGACCGGAACTATAACACATCAAAATTTGGAAAGCCAAATTTCCAAAGAAAAGGTCTGATTTGGCTACTGGCTGTGTCCTACAAGATCAATCTATGGTTCGTCAAAGTCTCTACGGGTCGTAGGTGGCACTCGTAGGAATGAGTTTGAGATTTTGGGAAATTCAAGTTTCTGAAATTTGACCTATGGATGAACACGACAAGCTATAGAAATTGTAACGAGTCGTAGATGGGTTCTGTAGGGATGTTCCTGTCACAACCCAAAGTACACCCTAGACGTGACATGGCGTATAAGACCCCGAGAGGCCCTATAGAAGCCACTTGACATACATATACACAATATAATAGAAATAAGAGAGTTCATATCAAAGTAAAGCATTGGACATAAAAGCGTAAGTCTAACATAGTCTTGACAAGCCATTTTAATACATCAAAAGGAGTGGTCGGGACCCCGTACACCATGTACTACATCCAAAAACTAAAGACATATGAAAGCAATAAAGGAGACATGGTCCTCAGAATTAGAGGACTCACCAACTTTGAACTTCAAATGGTTAAGCCATCTAGCCACAAATGGGGTGACGATGATCGTTGGATCCTACATTAGTGAAACAATATATGCACAAGTATGTTTTAGTACATGGAATGCACTAAGTATGTGAGACATGCATGAAAATGTGAAATATGATCATAAGCGGACATAATCGAAAATATAATATGCATGACCAAGCTAAACATAGTAAAATCATTTAAAGAAGAATCGTAAATCATGAACATGGTCAAAGCATATTAAATTCATCAAGAAAGCTTCATAAAACCTTGAAAGCAACTTTAGTTCATTTTGTGAGATATTAGCTTTAACCAACAATAGACCATGCGAGCTATAAAATGGAATTCGATGTAACTCCCACACCGAGAAGGGAGAGTCTACTTGGCAAGGTAGAACTTCATATCATGATTCATATGCTATATGTGGATCCACTAGCTAAGCCATTTAAGGCAATCCTATGGGGGCATATAGTTTGGAACTAGAGGTTGCTACTAGAGACTATCCCTTTGAGCCTCCACCTCAAAGTTTTATCGGTGCTAAGTTAAATACCAACAAAATAGTATAATCAGCATATCAAACATGGAAGAGCACAATTAAGTTACTAAATAAATCTTAAAATTATAATAGAGTAGCTAATTAAATCTTGAATCAAGCATGTGTGAGAAAACCTTTCAATAAGCCATGATTCCTTAATATGTGAGAAAATACTTTCACACTTTCATTGATGCTCATCTAAAGTATCCTAATTCATAAAACATTCCTTTTCATAAATATTGCATAACTTCATGAAAACATCAATTATAAGTTCATAGCTTCTTCATAAATTCATATCTTTTAGGGTTCATAGTCAAAATTATGATCAATGCATGGGTGCATGTGATATCAATTGAAAATCATACAATTGAGATAAAACAATGATAATAAGATAAAATTCAAGCAATTGAATCAACATAAATAGAACCCTTGAAGAACTGAATGAAAACCTAATAATTTTGATTGAAATTGAATTGGAAAATTGGAGAAAATCTTGGGGCTCAATGGGTGAATGGAACCCATTGATGAAGCCCTACATACCTTGCTACTCAAAGCCCAAAAGCAATGGTGAACAAGGAGACTAGGTTTGAAACCCTAACTTTCTTCCTTGAAGCTTGATATGATTCTGAAGGGATGAATTTGGATGGAATTTGGGGATTTGAGAGAAAGAGAGAGTTGGGGAACTTTCAAAGGGTTAAGGGTAGTTATACGGCTTAAAATAGGGGTCAAAACGATAAAGTATATGCATTAGATGCTAGGAAAAGACCCAAATACACTTAAATAACTATTGGATGGTTCCCACGGTTGTGACCTACGGCCCGTAGGAATTTCTACGATCTGTCCTGGTCAACTGTAGAACCAACTTTAGAAACCCAAAAATTCAATCATTTCCCACGAGACCTTTCTATGGTTCATCGAATTTTCTATGGTCGTAGACCCCATCTCTAGAAACCAACTTTTGGATAAAATTTTCACCAAGTGTGGAACCTTTCTACGGAAGACACCTACGATTCATCATTCGGTTCACAATAACCCAATACGAATCAAACTATCAATGAGTGCGAGGTAAACCCATAGTGAAGTCCATATTTAAATCTTCCCACTTCCATGTAGGAGTACTAATATTTTGAGCCAAACCACCCGGTTTTAGTCACGACCCAATCCCTCGAGTCATGATGGCGCCTACCAACCCACCAGTAGGCTAGTCAAAACCCTATCCCAGAACTTAACAGTAATGGGACTGAGAGTGGAAACTAACCTCAACTAAGCAGAAGCATAAAATAAGAACACATAAGAGAAGGCTGAAACGAAACAAAAACTATATATAAACAAGACACCTCTCAGAACCTGGAAGTCACATGTACAAAATTACTAACAAGAGTACAAGTCCCAAAAATGGACCACAGAAACAACTGTCTCGAAAACAAAAGACAAGACAAAACATACATACAGAAGGAGATAGGTAATCCCAAAATGCCATGTGCTCACCCTCGTCTCCTGAACATACAGCTGCAGGCTCGAACTCAATGCCTATAACTGGTGCTCGGACCTGCATCACGAAAATAGATGCAAAGTGTAGCATGAGTACCAAAACAACATGTATTTAGTAGGCATCATAGGCCGACTGAGCAAGAAAGGTAAAAACAGGCAGACAAGATAGAATCAAACATAACAGAGGTCAACAGAATAGGAAAAGGATAAGCGGAAAGTAATCTAAGAATATCAAAACTAAACCCAACTGGGCCCCCCATAAGACCCGCTAGGCACACTCAAGCACGGACAAACAAGAACCCGAACGGACCCCCATAAGCCCGACAGGTACATAAGGAATCTATACTACAGAAACAAGGGAACCCAACTCCAAAAGCCTTAAAACCCACGGGCCTCGAACCCAATAAAGATAACACTTGGTCCTCGAACCCAATAAAGATAACACCTGGTCCTCGAACCCAAATCATCAGTCTCAAGATGGAAATAATGGACTCTAACCGTGTAACGTCAGCCTCAGACTGGAAATAACAGCCTCGAACCATATATAATAAAGCATGGGCCTCGAACCCAAACCATCAGTCTCAAGCTGGAAATAACAGACTCTAATCGTTTAACGTCAGCCTCAGACTGGAAATAACAACCTCGAACTGTACATAATAGAACCTGGGCCTCGAACCCAAACCATCAGTCCCAAGCTAGAAATAACGAACTCTAACCGTGTAACGTCAGCCTCAGTCTGGAAATAACACCCCTCGCTCAACAGTCTTAAGCTGGACATAACAGACTCTAATCGTGTAACGTCAGCCTCGGACTGGAGCTAGCAGCCCTCACTCAATAGTCTCAAGTTGGAAATAACGGACTCTAACCGTGTAATGTCAGCCTCGGACTGGATCTAGCCACCTCGAACCTAATAAAGCCATTGCCAACAAACTAATAATGAGACTAGACACCACAGAACACCGACCCCACAAGGATATCCACAGAAGGCCCCCAGCCTAGCACAACCCACCCTTTAATCGGCGCAATAACAAAATCTTCCAGCAGGACCCCACAACTGCATAGATAGGAAGAGAAAGGAGAGAAGATCGGAGAAGCCACGAGTTCATCTAAACTAAGGCTCACACTATCAAACCCAAGTCTGCTATGCCAGTCTACGAGGACCTAGTCCATTTGAATCGACGTCGGATACATACTCAAGTCAACAGGTGCATGGGTCTAAGGCAAGATTATCGTAACCTATTCTAACGTCGAAAATCATAGCAATCAAAATAACGGAAGTAAATAGCCGAACCCACGCATGCAACAACAGATAACCACCCAATAGATAACCCAAAACAAATCATCAACAACCAAGGTCAAGAACCTATACCGAAGAATGCTACAGGCCCCGAACAGTAAAAAAAATGAACTCTAAATGAAGAAATCGAAGGAGAGGAACAGAAATACTAGCTACCCACCCTAGATTCAGACACATCAACCATCATTACGCATTTAAGCTCAATCTAAGAAAAAGGGAAGCCATAACCTACTCGAAGGCCGACCATGCGCGCTCCAAGTCACTCTGCTGGAGCTTTTCCCTTCTGAACGGTCTCAGACTGCTGCCACGCTATCAAAAATAAAGTCACAGCATCAATACAGTCATTTAGACACTAAAATCATCAAAATTGGAAGCAGACCAATTTCAGAGTAAAAATTGGGAAACGTGGGACCCGCTCTGGATTTTCCAGAATTGACCTCGTGAAGAGGTCCAAAATCCTCCCCCGATCTCGTACTCCAAAACGGAACACCCATCAGGGCTCAAATTAGCTCCAAACAACCAACAAGAAGAAATGCAAAACTTTACAAAAAATAGGCCTAGGATAGCAATTTATACCTCAAATTTACGGAAATCGAGGAACACCCACCACTCTCTGAGCAAAGACCCACACAGCCAATGCAAATCCTAGCACTCGGGACTTTGAATCACAAAAAACCTACAATAGATGAGGGACATATGAATATCTAAACATTCCATCCAAATGAGCCTCGACCTCACTTAAATAAGCACTGCCAGCCGCTGAACTCCGCGAATGCGGCCAAGACCCCACGAACGCGGAGGGAAAATTAACACTACTCCGCAAATGAGGCTAGGGGACCACGAACGCAGAGAAAAGGGATTCACACCTCCTCGAATGCAGAACCCTATCTGCGAAAGCAGAGAGAAGACTCCCTCAGGCCTCCCAGACCTCAGCGAACGCGGAGCCGTATCCGTGAACGCAGAGAAAGATACCTCAGACCTCCACGAATGCGGAGAAGACAGGCCAATACCTCTGCTAATAAGGAGCCAATTCCATTAACACGGAGAAGGAATGGGTCTGCAACATCAGCTGTGCACCAGCTGAGTTTTAGGCATTCCCAAAACTTCGACGGGGTGATCGAAATTTGTTCGGAACCCCATGCACGCAAACGAGCTATGCTGCCCCATCAAATTCGATGTTCTAGACTCAATGGCTCAGTCGAAATTACCATTCGAGGTCGTTTCGATGAATAGTGGGTCCCACAATCAATGGGCCATTTAAGCCAAATTCTACCGGAGGCCTCGAAATTTGATCGAAAGCTCTCGGAAGTTCTCGAAGGGTCATTCTAGATGAAACTCGGCATTCCAGAACTTACTGCGCTGACAAAATTCTCATCCGAGCATGTTTACCAAAAATGTTGACCAAAGTCAACTTTAAGCTAAATTTCGAAGGCTAAAGAGCTAACTTGCCCCAAAATCACACCGGAAACCCGGGGACTTGGGCCAACCATTCTTCTAGCCTAATTTGGCTGCTCCGGAGCTGATGGAACCATCAACATTCCCATATGAGGTTTTTTACCTAAAGTTATGACCGAAATCAACTTTTCAAGGTTCAAAAGCGCCAAAACAAGAAAACTGGCATAAAAACCAAACGAACGACTAGGCGACCGAACCTACAGTGCCAGCAAGTCAAAAATGACTTGGGGTTGCTACAGGAATGCTCTAAGCGACAAAAAAGAGGCACAAACATACAAATGACCTGGAGGGTCATTACAATATCCACTACTAAAAGAACTTTTGTCCGCGAAAGTAAGAGTCAAGAAGTATTTGAGTGCTCAAATAAGCTGGGGAACTGCTCACGCATCTCCTGCTTGGTCTCCAAGGTAGCCTCCTCAACTAGACGGTACCTCCAACAGACCTTAACTGCAGGAAAGGCTCTCGACCTCAGCTGCCTCACATCTCTGGCCAAAATAGCGACTGGATCCTCAATATAGGTCAGGCGATCATCCAACTCAACGACATCGTATTGGAGCACATGAGACTCATCTGGAACATATCGGCGCAACATCGAAACATAATAAACTGGATGAATAGTTGAAATGCTGGAGGTAAAGCTAACTCATAGGCCACCTCACCAACTGCCCTCAAAATCTCAAAAGGCCCAATATACCTGGGGCTCAGCTTGCCCCGCCTCCCGAATCTCATCACACTCTTCATGGGCGATACGCAGAGGAATGCTCTATCACCAATTACAAATCTCAAAGATCGACGCCTGCGGTCTGCATAACTCTGTTGTCTACTCTGAGTTGTCCTGAGCCAATCCCGAATCAACCTCACATGTGCTATGGTCTCCTGAAACAGATCTGTCCCTCGCGGCCTAGGCTCCGTAGACTCAAACCAAACAACTGGAGTGCGACAACGCCTACTATATAAGGCCTCAAACGGGGTCATTTGGATGCTAGAATGGTAGCTGTTGTTGTACACAAACTCTGCCAAGGGCAATAACTGGTCCCACTGGCCTCCAAAGTCCAACACACAAGCCCACAACATATCCTCGAGAACCTGAATAGTACGCTCTGACTGGCCATCAGTCTGTGGGTGAAATGCTGTGCTAAGATCGACACGGGTGCCCAATTGCTCCTGAAGTACTCTCCAAAAGCTGGAAGTGAACTGTGAACCCCGGTCTGAAATGATAGAAATAGGCATACCATGCAGACAGACTACCTCCCGAATGTAGATACGGGCTAACCTCTCAACACTGAAGGAAGAATGAACTTGGATGAAGTGTGCTGACTTGGTCAATCAATCCACGATGACCCAAATGCTGTCAACACCCCTAGAAGTCTATGGCAACCCCACAACGAAGTCCATGGTGATATGCTCCCATTTCCACTCAGGAATGGGTAGTCTCTGCAACTCTTCACCAGGCCTCAATTGCTCGGCCTTCACTTGTTGGTAACACAAATAACGAGACACATAGTCTGAGATGTACCTCCTCATACCGCTCCACCAGTAGTGCTGCCTCAAATCACGATACATCTTAGCTGTGCCCGGATGGATAGAATATCTGGACTCATGGGCCTCGCTAAGGATCAACTGGATCAAATCACCAACTCTTAGCACACACAAATGGCTAGCAAACCTCAAAACCCCATCTGAATCTAGGGTAGCCTGCTCGACATCACCTGCCAAAACTCTATCTCTGAGATCCACCAACTCTCCATCCTTGTACAGACGACTACCGGTCTGATCAAGCAGAGATGACTGAACCCCCACATAAGCTAACACCCGGCTGGAATCTGAAACATCAAGCCTTACTATCTGATTGGCTAAAGACTAGATGTCCTACGCCAAGAAACAAAAAGGAAGGCTAGACTACCCATACTCCCTACCCTCCAACTCAAGGCGTCCGCTACAACATTCGCCTTGCCCGGGTGGTAGAGAATAGAGAGATCATAATCCTTCAGGAGCTCGATCCAACGGCGCTGCCTCGAATTAAGCTCCCTCTAGGTTATAATGTACTGAAGGCTACGATGATCGGTATAGATCTCATAATGAACTCCATAAAGGTAGTGCCTCCAGATCTTAAGCGCAAAAACTACCACTGTCAACTCCAGATCATGAGTGGGGTAGTTATGCTCGTGCAGCTTAAACTGCCTAGTCGCATAAGCAATAACCCGGCCCTGCTGCTTCACAACACAACCCAAACCAATGCCGAATATGTCACAATAAACCGTGAAGCCCTCGCTCTCAACAGGAAGAGTCAATATAGTAAGCAACTCCTTAAGCCTCAGAAAGCTCCTCTCACACTCCTCCGACCACACAAAGGGAACATCCTGGCGAGTCAACCAAGTTAGAGGCACCGTTATAAAAGAGAAACCTTCAACAAAACGTCTTTGGTACCCCTGCCAATCCAATGAAACTCTGAATCTCAGTCACAGAGGTGGGCCTAGCCCAATAACGAATAACCCCAATCTTTGCCAGATCCACCATAATACCATCCTTGGACACCACGTGCCCTAAGAATGCTACGGACTCAAGCCAGAACTCACGCTTTGAGAACTTGGCATAAAGTCGATCTCTCAAAGTCTAGAGCACTATCCTCAAATGTTGCTCATGCTCACTATAGCTCCACGAGTATACCAAGAAATCATCAATAAAAACTATGATGAAGGAGTCCAGATACGGTCTGAATACACGAGTCATCAAGTCCATGAAAGTGGCAGGGGCATTAGTCAACCCAAAAGACATCACTAGAAACTCAAAATGGCCGTAACGAGTCCAAAATGTTGTCTTAGGGATGTTCGCTACTCTAACCCTTAACTGATGGTAGCCAAATCTCAAGTCGATCTTAGAAAACACCGTGACACCCTAAAGCTGGTCGAACAGATCATCAATACGAGGCATGGGGTAACAGTTCCTCACCATCACCTTATTCAGCTGCCTTTAGTCAATACACATCCATATGGTGCCATCCTTCTTCTTCACAAACAGAACAGGGGCACCCCAAAGCGAAACACTAGGCCGAATGAACCCCTTATCCAAGAGGTCCTGAAACTGAACACTGAGCTCCTTGAGCTCTAAAGGTGCCATACAGTACAGTGGGACAGGAATAGGATGAGTACCCAACTCCAAATCAATGGCAAAGTCAATAACTCGCTCTGGGGTAGGCCAGGAAGGTCGGCAGGAAACACATCAGCAAACTCTTAGACTATAGGCACTGACTCCATCATAGGGCTCTCCCTACTAACATCTCTAACATATGCCAGATATGCCAAACATCCGCCAGTCACTAGCCTCCGAGCGTGAACATAAGAAATCACTCCACCCGGTGTGTGACTACAAGAGCCCTGCCATACAACCTGCGAAATACTAGGCATGGCTAAAGTAACGGTCTTGGCATAGAAATCCAAGATCGACCGGTGAGGGGATAGCCAATCCATGCCCAGAATCACATGAAAATCAACCATACAAAGTAGAATAAGGTCAACCAGAGTGTCCTGACCCCGAATAGTCAGCGCACAAGATCTACAAACATGATCCACTACTAAAGAATCCCCTACTAGGGTCGAAACACGCAAAGGTACAGATAAGGGCTCATGACTCACTCCCAATCGAGGTGCACAATAAGCCGGCACATATGAATAAGTAGAGCCAGGATCAAATAAGGCTGAAGTGGACTAATGGCATAAAAGAACCGTACCTGTGATCACATCATCAGACGCCTCAGCTTGTGCTCTGGCTGGAGCTGTATAAAAATGGTACTGGGCGCCTCTACCCCGTGCATACACTTTACTGCCTATCCTGCCTATCCTGCCTACTTGAGGACCTCCCCGAGCACCCTGCTGCTGACCTCCTTCCGTAGCTGGAAGTCTATCGATGAAACCGATCGCGCCGCTTGAGGAGTTGGTAAATCTGATCTGGAGACAGGGCACTCCCTACACCAATGACAAAGCTCCTCACAAGTAAAGCAACCCTACGTAGATCTGCTCACTGCTGAAGCCCGGCCACCCCGACCTGATGAACCTGCCTAGAACCCACATCGGCCCTAACTCGACCTTGCACTATGCCAACTCTAACGGTGCTGGTCACACTGTGAGATCTGTACTGAAGCCTGGAACGAGTGACTAAGCTGGAACCTCTATGAAACTGGTCTCGGGTATCTCTCAGCTTGTGATGGGTCCCGCTGAAGCTATCATCTAGCCTGGCCCTCTTGCCACTGTCCCCGTGGGCCTCGCGACTAAGCTTCTAAAAAGTGCGGGCATGGTCCACCATATCCAGAAAAGAAAGACCTGCTAATAACAAACACTGCGACTCAATCCTCAACTGGAGCCTCAAACCTCTAATAAAACATCGGACCCGCTCCTCTTCTATAGGCAGAAAAATGGTGGCATGACGGGACAACTCACGAAATCTAGCCTCATACTCAGATACTGTCATGGAGCCTTGCTCCAACCTCGAGAACTCATCACGAAGTCGATCCCTGACGCTCTGTGGAATAAATCTAGCTAGAAAAGCCCTTGAAAACTCCGTCCACGATACCGGTGGTGACCCTAGCTGGCTTGGTCTCGATGAAAGAACGCCACGCTATCTGGCTGGTCCGTCTAGCTGATATGTCATGAAGTCCGCTCCCCTCGACTCCATTAGGCCCAAAGTCTGCAGTCGCTCCCGGCAAGTAGTAATAAACTCATGGGCATCCTCTCCTATAGCCCCAAAAAACCTCGGCGGTGATAGCCTAAGGAACACCCCGAGCATCGTCTGCTCTAGCAGTGGCATAACCTCGTCCAAAAGGTCCGACTGAACCGCGGTTGATGAACCTCTGGAGCCACTACCGTAGGCTGGCCCTACTGTGATAGAACCAGCTCAGGGATTGGTGCTGGGGCCGGCTGCTGCTGCTGCGGCGTATCCCCGATAGCTGCTAGGATCTGGGTAAGCATTCCTTGAAGATTAGTGGCAGTAGCTGGTGCAGGCGCTGGCTAGGCTGGTCCCGGCCCCACTGGCTGAGGAGGAGTCTGATCTCTATGATGCTTCGGCTCCAGAGTCTTCACTCTTTCGCGGCCTGATGCCACAGCACCACCTCGACCTCGGGGTCTATCTCTACTGCGGGGGAGCCATCCTGCAACAGAGTGAAACAAGGGAGATTTCATGAAACCAATCAGACAATGACGCACGAACAGGAATCGAAACAAGAAAACCTCCTACAAACACCCATTAGCCTCCCATAGATAAGTCTCAAAAGTCTCCACGCCGATCTGCATGACTCTACTAGAAGGTAGCTCTGTACAAGTGAGACCAACGAACCTGGGGCTCGAATACCAGTTTGTCACGACCCGATCTCTCGAGTCATGATGAAGCCTACTAACCCACCAGTAAGCCAACCAAAACCCTATCCCAGAATTTAACAATAATGAGACTAAGGGTGGAAACAAACCTCAACTAAGCGGAAGTATAAAATAGGAACACATAAGATAAGGCTGAAACGAAACCAAAACTATATATATACAAGACACCTCCCAAAACCTGGAAGTCACATGTACAAAACTACTAACAAGAGTACAAGTCACAAAAGTAGACCACAAAAAAAACTGTCTCGAAAACAAAAGACAAGCCAAAATATAAATAAAGAAGGAGACAGGTAATCCCAGAACGCCATGTTCTCACTCTCGTGTCCTGAACAGACAGCAGTGGGCTCAAACTCAACATTGATAACTGGTGCTCGAACCTGAATCACAAAAATAGATATAGAGTATAGCATAATTACCAAAACAACAGGTACCCAGTAGGCATCATAGGCCGACTGAGCAAGAAAGGTAAAAACAGGCAGACAAGATAGAATCAAACATAACAGAGGTCAACAGAATAGGAAAAGGATAAGCGGAAAGTAATCTAAGAATATCAAAACTAAACCCAACTGGGCCCCCCATAAGACCCGCTAGGCACACTCAAGCACAGACAAACAAGAACCCAAACGGACCCCCATAAGCCCGACAGGTACATAAGGAATCTATACTACAGAAACAAGGGAACCCAACTCCAAAAGCCTTAACACCCACGGGCCTCGAACCCAATAAAGATAACACTTGGGCCTCGAACCTAAACCATCAGTCTCAAGCAGGAAAAAATGGACTCTAATCGTGTAACGTCAGCCTCAGACTGGAAATAACAGCCTTGAACCATAAATAATAGAACCTGGGCCTCGAACCAGAACCATCAATCTCAAAATGGAAATAATAGACTCTAACCGTGTAACGTCAGCCTCGGACTGGAAATAATGTCCTTGAACCGTAGATAATAGAACCCGCGCCTCGAACCCAAACCATCAGTCTCAAGATGGAAATAACTGACTTTAACCGTGTAACGTCAGCCTCGGATTGGAAATAACGACCTCGAACCGTAGATAATAGAACCTGGGCTCAAACCCAAACCATCAGTCTCAAGCTGGAAATAACAGACTCTAACCGTGTGACGTTAGCCTCGGATTGGAAATAACACCCCTCGCTCAACAGACTCAAGCAGGAAATAACCAACTCTAACCATGTAACGTCAGCCTCGTACTTGAGCTAGCAGCCCTCACTCAACAGTCTCAAGCTTGAAATAATGGACTCTAACCGTGTAACGTTAGCCTCGGACTGGAGATAGCTGCCTCGAACAAAATAAAGCCACCGCCAACCAACTCATAACGAGACTAGACACCGCGGAACACCGCCCCACAAGGATATCCACAGAATGCCCCCAGCCTAGCACAACCACCCTTCAATCGGCGCAGTAACAAAATTTTCGGGCAGCACCCCAGAATCGCAGAGATAGGAAGAGAAAGGATAGAAGATCTGAAAAGCCACGAGTTCGTCTAGACTAAGACTCACACGATCAGACCCAAGTCTGCTATGCCAGTCTACAAGGACCTAGTCCATCCGAATCGATGTAGGATACAAACTCAAGTAAACATGTGCATGGGACTAAGGCAACATTATCCTAACCTATTCTAAGGTCAAAAATCACAGCAATCAACATAACGGAAGAAAATAACCTAAACCCACGCATGCAATAACAGATAATCACCCAACAAATAACCCACAACAAATAATCAACAACCAAGGTCAACAACCCATGCTAAAGCATGCTACTGGCCCCAAATAGTGCAAAAAATCAACTCTAAATGAAGAAATCGGAGGAGAGGAACAAAAGCACTAGCTACCCACCCCAGATTCACACATATCAACCATCATTTACACATTCAAGCATAATCTAAGAAGAAGGGAAGTCGTAACCTACCAGAAGGCCGAGCACGCGCGCTCTAAGTCTCTCTACCAGAGCTTTTCCTTATTGAACGGCCTCAGACTACTGCCACGCTGTCAAAAATAGAGTCACAGCATCAATACGATCGTTTACACACTAAAATCATCAAAATTGGAGACAGACCAATTTCGGAGTCAAAATTGGGAAAAATGGGACCCGCTCCGATTTTTTGGAATTGACTCCATGAAGAGGTCCCAAATCCTCCCCCGAGCTTGAACTAAAAAATGGAACACCCATCGGGGCTCGGATCAGCTCCAAACATGCAACAATAAGAAATGCAAAACTTTACAAACAATAGGCCTAGGATAGCAACTTACGCCTCAAATTCATGGAAGTCGAGGAACACCCACCACTCTCTGAGCCAAGACCCACACAGCCAATGCAAATCAAAGCATGCAAGACTTCGAATAACAAAAAACCGACAAAAGATGAGGGAGATATGAAACATTCTATCAAGATGAGACTCGACCTCACTTAAATAAGCACTGCCAGCCGCTGAACTCCGCGAACGCGGAGGGAAAATAGACACTACTCCTCGAACGCGGCCAGGAGCTCGTGAACGTGGAGAACAGGGATTCACACCTCCACAAATGTGGAACCCTATCCGCGAACACGGAGAGAAGACTCCCCCAGGCCTTCCAGACCTCTGCGAATGCGGAGCCCTATCCGCGAACGCATAGAAGGATACCTCTGACCTTCGCGAACGCAGAGAAGACAAGTCCACACCTCCGCGAATGCAGAGCCAAATCCACAAATGAAGAGAAGGAATGGGTCTGCAACATCAGATGTGCACAAGCTGAGTTTTGGGCATTCCCAAAACTCCGATGGGGAGCTCGGGATTCATTCGGAACCCCGTACACGCAAACGAGATATGCTATCCCATCAAATTCGACGTCCGAACTCAATGGCGTAGTCAAAATTCCTATACGAGGTCGTTTCGATGAAAAGTGAGTCCCACACCCAATGGGCCATTTAAGCCAAATTATATCGGAGACCTCGGAATTTGATCGGAAGCTCCCAGAAGTTTTCGAAGGGTCATGACCAAACTCGACATTCCAGAACTAACAATGCTGACGAAATTCTCATCCTCGTATTTACCAAGAATGTTGACCAAAGTCAACTTTAAGCCAAATTTCGAAGGCTAAAGAGCTAACTGGCCCCAAAATCACACCATAAACCCCAGGACTGGGGCCAACCATGTTTCTAGGCTAATTTGGCAACGCCAGAGCAGATGGAACCGTCAGAATTCTCATCTGAGGTCATTTACCTGATGTTATGATCGAAATAAACTTTTCAAGGTTCAAAAGCTCCAAAACAAGAAAACAGGAATAAAAACCCAACGAACAAACAGGTGACCGAACCTACAGTGCCAGCAAGTCAAAAATGACTTGGGGTTGCTAAAGGAATGCTTTAAACGACAGAAAAGAGGCACAAACATAAAAATGACCTGAAGGGTCATTACAATTTTTGATGCTCAACTTTCAGTTGTTGACAATTTAGACATTTAGCCACAATTTCCATAATATCTTTCTTCATGTCATTCCACCAATTGACTTCCCGCAAATCATGGTACATCTTGGTGGCTATCGAGTGAATGGAATATCGAGAACTGTGAGATTCTATCAGAATCTTATTCCTCAACGCTTCATCATTGGAACACATAACTGATCTTGGTATCGAAGGGCACCATCTCCCTCTTGGGAGAGAGACTCAATGGAATTTTTAGAAACCAACTTCTTCAAGTCAACTAGTACAGACTCATCCTCTAACTGACGGTCATGGATCTGATATAGCATAGATGACTGAACTCCCACATAGTCTAACACCAGACCAATCTGAAACATCAAGCCTGCTCATCTGGTTGTCTAGGGATTGAATGTCCAAAGATAAGGGTAACTCCGAAATAGAAAGGAAATCTAGACTACCCATACTCACTACCTTCTTGATCAAGGCGTCCGCTACCACATTCGCCTTGCCCAGAAGGTAGAGAATAGAGAGGTCATAGTCCTTCAAGAACTCAATCCAATGGCGCTACCTCGAATTAAGATATCTCTCGGTCATAATGTACTAAAATCTCCTGTGATCAGTGTAGATCTCACAATGAACTCCATATAGGTAATGCCTCCAGATCTTAAACACAAAAACTACCGCCGCCAACTCCAAATTGTTAGTGGGGTAGTAGCGCTCATGTAGCTTAAGCTGCCTCGACGCATAAGCGATAACCCAGTCCTGCTGCATCAAAATACAACCCAAACCAATGCCAGATGCATCACAATAAATCGTGAAGCCCTTGCCCTCAACTCGAAGAGTCAATATAGGAACGGTGGTAGGCTGCTCCTTAAGCCTCAGAAAACTCCTCTCACACTCCTCCAACCATACAAAGGGAACATCCTGGCGAGTCAACCAAGTCAGAGGTGCCGTTATAAAAGAGAAACCTTCAACAAAACGTCTTTCGTATCCCTGCCAATCCAATGAAGCTCCGAATCTCAGTCACAGAGGTGGGCCTAGCCCAATAACGGATAACCTCAATCTTTGCCGGATCCACCATAATGCCATCCTTAGACAACACGTGCCGCAAGAATGCTACGGACTCAAGCCAGAACTCACGCTTTGAGAACTTGGCATAAAGTCGATCTCTCAAAGTCTGGAGCACTATCCTCAAATGCTGCTCATGCTCAGTATGGCTTCATGAGTGTACCAAGATATCATCAATGAAGACTATGACAAAGGAATCCAGATACAGCCTAAATACACAAGTCATCAAGTCCATGAAAGAGGCAGGGGCATTAGTCAACCCAAAAAACATCACCAGGAACTCATAATGGTCGTAACGAGTCCTAAATGTTGCCTTAGGGATGTCCACTCCTCTAACCCTCAACTGGTGGTAGCCGGATCTTAAGTCAATCTTAGAAAACACTGCGGCACCCTAAAGCTGGTAAAACATATCATCAATATGAGGAATGGCTTAACGGTTCCTCACCATCACCTTATTCAGCTGCCTGTAATCAATACACATCCGCATAGTACCTTCCTTCTTCTTCACAAACACGACTGGAGTACCCCAAGGCGATACCCTTGGCCGAATGAATCCCTTACCCAAGAGATCTTGCAACTGAACACTGAGCTCCTTGAGCTCTACGGGGGCCATACAGTACGGTGGGATGGAAATAGGATGAGTACCTGGCTCCAAGTCAATGGAAAAATCAATATCTCGCTCTGGGGTAGACCCGGAAGGTCGGCAGGAAACACACAAGCAAACCCTCAGACTATAGGCGCTGAATCCACTGTAGGGCCCTCCCTACTAACATCTCGAACATAAGCCAAAAAAGCAAAACATACGCTATTTTCTAGCTTCCGGGCTGGATACAAGAAATCACCCCAACTGGTGTGCGACTACAAGAACCCTGCCACACCACCGGCGAAATGCCAGGCATAGCTAAAGTAACGGTATTGGCATAGCAATCCAAGACTGCTCAGTGAGGGGATAGCCAATCCATGTCCAAAATCAAATGAAAATCTAAAATACTAAGAACAATAAGATCAGCCCGAGTGTCCTGCCCCTGAATAGTCACCACACTGGATGTACAAACTTGATCCACTACTAAAGAATCATCTACAAGGGTCAAAACACGAAATAGTACTACTAAGGGCTCTGGACTCACTCCCAACTGAGGAGCACAATAAGCAGACACATACGAATAGGTAGAACCAGGATCAAATAAAGATGAAGCAAATTGATGGCATAAGAGAACCGTACCTATAATCACATCATATGATGCCTTCGCCTCTGCTCTGGCTGGAGCTGCATTGAAATGGCCCTGGGCACCTCTACCCCGTGCATCCACCCTACCACCAGTCCTGCTTCCCCGGGGACTTCCCCGTGTACCCTGGTACTATCCTCCTCTCCTAGCTGGAGGTGTTGCTGTTGATACCAGCCTCGCTGCCTGAGGAGTTAGTAGGACTGGTCCGAGATAGGGCACTCCCCAGACCAATGATCAAGCGCCCCGCAAGTAAAGCAACCCTGAGACGACTTGCTCACAACTAAAGGTCGGCTACCCCGACCTGAGGAACCTGTCTGAGTACCACCTCAGACCTGACTCGGACCGGCACTATAACCACCCTAACTATGCTTGTCACCCTCTGTAGTATGCAACGTGGCCTGAAACGGGTGACTGGACTGACCTGGCTGGAACCTCTAATGGACCCGATCCCGAGTATCTCTAGGCCTAGAACGGGACCCACTGAAGCTATCATCCTGCCTAGCCCTCTTGCTGCTGCCCCTTGGGCCTCACGATGGAGCTACTCAAGAGTGTGGGAGTTGTCCACAACATCCAGAATAGAGCGGCCTGCTGTTACCATAGAATGTGACTCAATACGCAGCTTGAATCTCAAACCTCTAACGAAGCACCTGACTCTCTCCTCCTTTGTGGGCAAGATCATAGTGGCATGACGGGATAACTCATGAAATCTAGCCTCGTACTAAGATACCGTCATAGAGCCCTGCTTCAACCTTGAGAACTCATCACGAACACAATCTCTGACGCTCCGCAGGATAAACCGAGCAAGGAAAGCCTCCAAAAACACTGTCCATGTCACTGGCAGGGACCTAGTTGGCCTGGTCTCCATGAAAGAATGCCACCACTGCCTAGTCGGTCCATCCAACTGATAAGCACTGAAATCGGCTCCTCTCGACTCCACTAATCCAAAAGCCTGCAATCGCTCCCGACAGGATGTAATGAACTCATGGGCGTCCTCTCCAGCCAGCGGTGACAATCGCAGAAATACCCCGAGCATCTTTTACTCCCACAATGGCATGACCCCATTTAAGGTATCCGGCTGTATGGTGGTCGGTGCTGACGGCTACTGAACTTTTGGGGCCGCTACTGTAGGCTGACCTTACTGCTGAATCTCTGGAGCCGCTGGGGCTGGCAGACCCCGCGGTGCTGGCTCTAGCTCTGGAGCTGGTGTTGGGGCTTAATACTGCGTACCCCCTATCACTGCCAAAATCTGCACCAACATAGCCTGTAGGTCAGGGGCGGCAGCTGGTGCAGGCGGTGGCTGGGCTGGTCCTGGCCCCACCGACTAAGGAGGAATCTGCTAAAACTGAGGCTCCTCCTTCGGCTCTGGATTCCTCACTCTATCTCGGGCTGGCACCACAGCCCTACCTCGACCTCGGGGACGGCCTCTACCCCTAGCTGGGGCTCTATCTGTGGCCATGGTGCATCACCCCAAGCGGCTCTACCGTGCGTGCGAGCCATCCTGTGATAGAGTTAAACAAGTAAGATTTCATGAAACTAATAGAACAACAACGCACGAAAATAATACAAAATATGAAAACCCACTAAGGACATCCTATAGCCTCCCATAAATAAGTCACAGATGTCTCCGCGCCGATCTACATGACTCTACTAAATGCCCGCCACTTACAAGTGAGACCAATGAACTTGGGGCTCTGATACCAACTTGTCACGACCCGATTCCTCGAGTCATGATGGCACCGACTAACCCGCTAGTAGGCAAGCCAAACCTTGTCGCAAAACTTAACAATAATGGGACTGAGGGTGGAAACTAACCTCAACTAAGTGGAAGCATAAATAAAGGAACACATAAGGGAAAGGCGGAAGTGAAACCAACTATATACAACAAACGATACCTCCCAAAACCTGGAACTCACTACAGTGCTACTACAAAATGAGTACAAGTCCCAAAAGTGGACCACCCAAGCACGACTGTCTCAGAAGTAAAAGACAAGCCAAAATATAAGTACAAAAGGAGGCATGTAATCTCAGAACTCCATATGCTTACCCTCTCCTCCGAAACAGACTGCAGCAGGCTCGATCTCAGCGCTGATAAATGGCGCTCGGATCTGCATCACAAAAACAGATGCAGAGTGTAGCATGAGTACCAATACAACAGGTACCCAGTAGGCATCATAGGCCGACTAAACAAGAAAGGTAAAAACAGACTGAAAGGATAGAATCTAAAATAACATAGGTCAAAGCGAAAATGAAAAGAAGCGCACGAGCACACCGAAAGTAAATCTAAGTATAGCTAAACTAAACCTAACTGGACCCCATAAGACTAGAAGGTACACTTATGCATAAATTTAAATAAAACCCGAACGGACCCCCATAAGCCCTACAGGTAGACGGAAAAGCTAAATCTATGAGACTGAAGGAAAATTGAACACCGAAACAAAACCACCAACCAACAGAACTGAAATAACCAGCAAACTCAACCCAGTCAAAAGTTTGACTTCCAAATCAGGCATTACAACTGACTGGCAACTCCCGGGGGCCCTACCCAGCGAGCAGAGTACCAAAGGTATAACGACTCCCCCAAAGGCCCTAATATCCAATCTCCCAATCGGCTAACACTCTGGGGGGCCTGCCTTAGCCACACGAGTGAGCTAGCTAACACTCCAGGGCCTGCCTTGCCAGATGAGTGCACATGGCATGTTGACTCTGAAGAGGACCTCAATAACTCATATCCAATTGCACAGCCAGCTAACACTCCGAGGGCCCTGCCCTAGCCAGACGAGTGTGTCAGCTAACACTCTGGGGGCCCTGCCCTAGCTAGACGAGTGGGCTAGGCATATCAACTCCGTAGAGGATCTCATATACAAAACCAATATGGATCGCCATCCACCACCGACCACATCACCGCGCATCGATCTTGACATACCTAAAATCCCAAGGAAAACACCACGCCTCCGATGACACTTCGGCACCACATAAATGGGGAGAGAAGCCAGAAGATCACAACAATACAAAGCTAAGCTAGGCTCATACAATCAGACCCAAGACTGCTATTCCGGTCTACATGGACCTACTCCATCCAAATCGATGTCGGATACATACCAAAGTCAACAGGTGCATGGGTCTAAGTCAATACTAGCCTAACCTAGTCTAAGGCCGATAACATGGTCCAGCACAAATAACAACCAAGCAGATAAGCCACATACGATAACACATATACACAACCCCTCCGATAAAATAAGACTGCCAAAACAGCCTGAAAACCAACTCTAAATCATGATTTCTGAGAAGAATAGAAGAAATACTAGTACCCCACACCAGATTCACACAAATCAGCAAGCATTCACACAATCCAACTCAATCTAAAAAGAAGGGAAGCCATAACCTACCAGAACGCCGACCACGCGCGCTTCAAATCACGCCGCCGGAGCTTTTCCCTTCCCAACAGCCACCGATCACTTCCACGCTATCAAAAATAGAATCACAGCATCACTACATCCGTTTAGGCACATAAAACATCAAAATCGGAGACGGACCAATTTAGGAGTCAAAATAGAAAAATGTGGGACCCGCTCTGGAAATCCCAGAGTTCAATCTGTGTAAAGGTCCTAAACCCTCCCTGAACCTATATTCCAAAATAGAACACAATTCAGGCCTTGAAACAGCCGACAACACAATAAAACAAAACATGCTAAACTTTACAAAACAAGCCTATGGCAGCCACTTACGCCTCAAATTCACGGGAATCGGAGCTCACCCAACCTTTTCCGAACCAACATCCATAAAGCCTACGTAATTCCAAACACTTGGGACTTTGAATCACAGAAAAATGACTAAAAATAAGTAGATATCAATTTTTGAACTTACAACAACAATGAGCCCGACTGCCCTTTTATATACTGTCAGACACGCTGACCTCCGCGAACGCAGAGGGAAAGAAAACAAACCTCCGCGAACGCGGCCAGGGGCCCACAAACACGGAGGGAAAGAATCCACCCCTCCGCGAACACAGCTAGCTTTCCACGAATGCGGAGAAGAGAAATGCTGAACTCCGAGAATGCGGAGCCCATTCGCGAACGCGGAGAGAAGAACTCCTAGAACTGCCAGACCTCCGTGAATGCGGAGAAGAGAAACACAGACCTCCACGATCACAGAGCTAGGACCGCGAACGTGGAGAAGGAATGGGTCTGCAACTGAGCTGCTGCACTAGCTGAGTTTGGCTTTCCCAAAAACTCTGACGGGGTGCTCGAAATTCGTTCGAAACCCCGTACAAGCAAACGAGCTATGTCACCCCATCAAATTCGATGTTTCAGACTCAATCACGCAGTCATAATTTCCATACGAGGTCATTTCGATAAAGATTGGGTCCCACACCCAAAGCACCATTTTAGCCAAATTTCACAAAGGGCCTCGAAATTAAATCAAAAACCCCGGGAAGCATACGAAGGGTCATGCTAGACCAAACTCGGCATTCCGGAACTAACCGTGCTGATAGAATTCTCATTCGAGTGCGTTTACCAAGAATGTTTACCAAAGTCAAATTTGAGCCAAATTTCAAAGGCTTAAGCACCAAATCGCCCTAAAGTCAGACCGGAACTCGAGACTCGAGCAAATCATGCTACTAGCCTAATTTGGACGCTATGAAGCTGATGGAATCGCCAGAATCCCATTCTGAGGTCGTTTACCTGAGGTTATGACCCAAATCAACTTTTCAAGTTCCAAAACCTCCAAAACAGGGAAACATGCATAAAACCCAAACGAACAACCAAGCGACCAAACAGTCAGTTCTAGCAAGTCATAAATGACGTAGGGTCGCTACAAGAACGCTCTAAATGACGGAAAGAAGGCATTAACACAAAAATGACCAGGAGGGTCATTACATATATATATATATATATACATATACATATATATATATTAGAGAACCCTCAATCAAGTGATTTGGCGCCACTAGAAGTAAGGATTCTCTTTTTATTTATTTATTTGCAAAACTTCCCTTCCCTTCTGCAATAGGAACGCCACTTCACCCTCAACAACCGCATCTCCTGCTCATTAGTTTAACACTCTTGCCGCTCTTCATA
The DNA here is from genome assembly GCA_018342035.1 of Solanum appendiculatum. Lineage (NCBI taxonomy): Eukaryota > Viridiplantae > Streptophyta > Magnoliopsida > Solanales > Solanaceae > Solanum > Solanum appendiculatum. The sequence continues at coordinate 138,675 of JAGDQO010000534.1, forward strand.
AATGTTGCACCTATTTACAACAACCGACCCACCTATATGGCGCCCTCACAGATCAGGATTATCATTTAACCCTTCTTAAAAAGTTACAACCTTATGGAAAAGTTACAACTTTTCATAAAAGTCACAACTCTTTAGAAAAGTCAGAACTCTTCATAAATGTCACAACTTTTCATAAAAGTCACAACTTTTAACAAAAGTCATAAATTTTAACAAAAGTCATAACTTTTAACAAAAGTCACAACTTTTCACTAAAGTCACAACTTTTCAAAAAAGTCACAACTTTTCCTAAATGTCAAAACTTTTCACAAAAGTTATGACTCTTCATTTTTCATTCACACCTTTTAAAACTCAACACTTAATTCCAAGACACCAAAAGAAGACAAAATAAACAAAGAAAATTAATTTCAATTACAATGCGACATTACTACTCTTGCACCTCTAAGTCCACAACTCATAACGCTGCTGGAATGGTTGAATTCATTACATTTGGTTCTTTAGTAAACAAAACTTCTATTTCTACCACTATTATTTGTAGTTTTGTTTTCGCTATAGGGGAGTTGAATTCAAATACATTAATTAAGCTTCTTATGAAGTTTGTTTCATTCCTCAAAGTTTTCTTCGTCCTATTTCATTAAGCATAATCTTTATTGCAAGTCATAGTTATTCTTGTAACTATTGAAATTTCTTTTTGCTATTTTGGTTACTTTTTTTTAACTCTGTTAAAAATCCAATAAGGATGATTGGAAATTGATCTTTTCTTTTGTCCCTTTCTACAGGTTTCTTCATATAAACAAAGAAAATTAATTTCAATTGCTATGCGACAATACTACTATTGCACCTCTCATCGACATCTCATAACGCTGCTGGAACAGTCGAATTCATCACATTTGGTTCTTTAGTAAACAAAACTTCTATTTCTGCCACTATTATTTGTAGATTTTTTCCGCTATAGGGGAGTCGAATTCAAATACATTAATTAAGCTTCTTATGAAGTGTGTTTCATTCCTCAAAGATTTCTTTCTCCTATTTCATGAAGCTTAATCTTTTATTGTAAGTCATAGTGATTCATGTATCTAATGCAATATCTTTATGCTATTTTGGTGACTTTTTTGAACTCTGTTAAAAATTCCAGTAAGGATTATTGAAAATTGATCTTCTATTTTGTCCCTTTCTACATGTTTATTTATATACTTTTTGGGAAAATTATTTGTGGGCTGTGCTATATTTGATAGCATGCAAAAAGAAATGTGTTAACTAATACGGAATCAATAGTGAAGTTTGTTAAAAGAACCAAACAAATTGCTCTCTTGGTTGCCACAATTAGTATATTATTTTGATTGTTTTATCTTTGGTATAAACATTTTGTATGCCATTGAACTCTTCCTAGAATATTAGTATAAAGACAATTAGTCCGCTTTTTTTTACTGCAAGTAGACTAATTTGCCATATTTCTTCCTCTCTTGTTTTTGGGCATAATAGAAGATCAAGTTTTTTTGAAACTAACAGATGCCCGAAATACACTATAGCAAAAATAATTTTTATCGCCAATAAATATGCATATTAATGAAAAGTGCTAGAGTTTTTACCGACATTAATTATTGTCATTTCATTCAATGTCGCTATAGACTTTAGAGATATTTATAGAGAGTACTAATTGTCTCTGAAAATACATATTTAGTGACAATTAAGCTATTAATTGTCATTAAAGATCATTTTTGTTGTAGTGAGAACTCTTTCTTTTGGCTTATTTCAATTAAATTTATGAACAGTAAACTTGGATACAGCCCGATAGACTATCTTTTTGAAAAATATATTAATCAACATGCCTTTTTCTTCTTGATTGTTAGGAAAGTAAAGTCGTCTTTATTATTATTTTTGGATATTTGTGTGTTCAAGTGCTCACAAAATTATGGTGTGAGATTTAATATGTTATGTATCAAAATTTTGATTTAGAATATCCAGTTGTGAACAATTCCATTCAGATGCTACCTATTGCGTGGTTGATCATTGCATTAATTCTATGTAATTGCATACTATAACCTTAACAATAACTGTGGTTCATTTCCAAATAAGTTGGGGTCAGTGATATGAAACCTAAGCAATAGTAATGACTATTCTAAGACAATGAGAAAAAACCTCTATGATACTAACAATTTTAGGGTCATTATTAATATATACATTATACGACATACTATAATAAAAAAGAGATTGACGGAGATTCATAAGAAAGGAGCCGAAGGTCCTCCATTTGAATTTAGTTAATTATGTTCTTATATGGACGTGATGTTCCACTCTACTTGGGAGTGTTGTTGTTCGAGACTTTTTGATCTCTTCTATAACGCCTGATATTGTTCTTTATAACTTCTTGGAATTTAGAAAATTTTGTTACTTCTGACCAACTATTTCTATGAAGATTTTCTTAGACTTCTTTCTTATACTTAAAATCTCTCTATGACTCATACTTTTTGTATAACAAAAACAAAAATTTAAAATATATAGCACTTTAAGATTTCGGAGGAACGCTTTGTCTTAAGATAATATGCCTTTGACAATGTAGTGTATGTATAAAAAATATGAATATTACCGAATGAACATATATAAGCTTAATAAAATAATTCCATCCCGTGCGAAGCACGAGTAATTTACCAAGTAATAAATAAAAATAAAGATAATGTCTTCTTGAAGTCACTATATAAATATTTTAATGAAAATTAAATCAATTACATACTATTTAATTTTACCGACTTCCGGAAGTCGATGTTATAATTTTTTTGTTTTTCTTTTACACAAAATCGTCCCCCGAAAGACGATTTAAATAAAATTTATTCAAAATATTTTTGGATTTTATTTTTATATTTAATTGAGAAATTTTTTTATTTTCTTATTTATTCATTTAATACCGACTTCAAGAGGTCGGCTTTTATTGTAATTTATTTTTTCTAAGAAAATTTCCAAACTCTAGAGGTCAGTATTTTGTTTTCCCTCTATTTTTAGCATAAAAACTGACTTCCTGTAGTCGGTTCTCTGAAGTTTTGTTTTATTTTTATTCCTTTTAACAATACCGACCTCCGGAGGTTGAAAATTACCGAATTCCATTGGAAGTCTGTAATTTTTAGGTCGGTATTCATTGTTTCTTAGTAGTGATAGTTACATTACTTTCCCAACAATTCTCTCTAAATGATTTTGGGCTATTGCATTATTTTTGGGTGTTGAGGTGATATTACGCCAACTACCATATATTTATTTCAAGACAAATATGTCATGGTACTTCCGGATAAATTGCAAATAGCTAATTGCAAGGGCGTTCCAACACCTATGAAATCAACCTACTCCTTAACTGATTCAAAAGATGATTTTGTGATAACGCTCAACTACAGCTATAACAATTCAAGGTGTAGGCGATCGCTAGCAAGTACAAACCCAACAAAGAGTTGATGTCGATCCCACGAGGAGTGATCTAGTACAGAATTCGGCTATGAAGTAAGTTAGTATTCTAATCTTTTTTAGAGTTTAAAAAGTTGATACGAAACATGAAGTAAATCATAAGATGTTGATTATCAAAATGAGTGAACATTTAGTAACCGAATATAACAACACAATTAACAACGAATTTAATCAAGGAGAGAAAGGACCTTAGGGATGTGCGAGTGTTCAACTACTAATTTCGCTAAATGGGTAATTACGAATTGCTTAAATATGCTAAATTTCAATGGGTAGGCAAGATCATGAGTATAATAGCAATTTTACAATCAGCTATCATTCATTCAATTGGGTTCCATCAAACCCCATCAGGCATTACACTAGAAAACAATCTTATACCTTGATTCAACCCACTTTAACCAGTTGGGTAGTAAAAGCAATAGCCCATACAATCATCAATTGTTAATTCTACTCAAATGCACCTTTTACAAGCTTACAAAGAGATATAGACTATAACTGAATTTGCAACTTCAATTCATAAATGAAAATATGAATTAACAACTGAACCTATTTCAATCGAGCATTAAATTCAGTAATTCATAATACCCATAAACTAATTAAGCAATTGAACATATAATCACACCCTAAGACATTGGGGTTTTAGCCAATCATAGCAAAAGTGAAGAAATTATTACCAAAGATGTCAGCCATTAATTCACAAGATCTTCAAAAAGCAAAATGCTACTAATTAGAATTACACCCAAAGTCTTAAATCCGAAAGCCCACAAGAATATTTCAAAAGCAATCCAAAATATTCAAACGGCAAGAGTACTTCTTAGTTTCAGTTAATTGGTTCCCCAAAAATTCTTTCACTCTCATTTCAAAAATTCTATTTATACTCTCACAAATATTTCCCACATTATGAAATGTGAGACCACTCGGCGGCATAAGTCGAGCTCACCCATCCACTCGGTGATGCGCCGAGTTGTTCGTTCTCGCCTATTAATTCTTGACTTCAACACTCACTCCTTCTGGAACTTTAGGCGATCAAAGTCGGGCTCGACGTTATGATTGGCGATTCGCCAATTAGCTCCAGGCTCGCCGACATGGCTTGACTCTTTTCCTCGTTTGCTAGAACTTTAGGCGATATGCACATCCACTCGGTGAGTCACCGAGTTGTCTGTTGCGAGCTCCAGCCTTCTTTTTCCTTCAATTTTAGAACTTTTTAACTTCTTTTGCATAATCTTGCCCTTGCCTCATTATCAAGTCTTCTTGCTGGGCATAAATAATTTAACATTAGTTATGAGTGCAAAATAGGCATTAAGGACTCCAATTTAGTACACTTGAAGCTCTAAATGAGTAAAAACTACTGACTCATCATTCTGTAATTTACATCTCCTTTTACAAAAGAATCATCGATACGCTTCACTATCTATCCTTCACTAGGCCTGAGATTGGGTTTTTTGTTAACAAGTTGTCTTAGTTTATGCGTTATCCTGAAGTGTCTCATTTGAAAGTCATCAAACATTTGTTGCGCTATCTCTAATACACAAGCACAATAGGATCCCAACTAAGTCGACAACCAATAAATCTCTTAATTGCTTATGACTCCGATTGCGCAAGAAATCCACAAGACAGAACCTTAACAAAAGTTTATGTTTTTTTATACCTTGGGAACTCACCAATCTATTGGTCTTTCAAAAGGAAAATGTCTATCTCTCGCTCATCCACCAAAGCCGAGTATCAAGCTATTGTAGCTAGTATTTCTGAAGTCAATTGGCTCACGAAATTAGTCCATGACGTTCATTTTTCACTGTCTTCTCTACTAACTGTCCTTTGTGACAGTGTTAGCACCACTTACATTTGTTCTAATCTAGTGTTTCATGGTAGGATGAATCATGTAGCTATTGATTTCTATTTTTTCATGAGCAAGTTCAACAAAAAGCAGTTGAAGTTCGTCACTTTCACTCCGCTGATCAAGTTTCCAACATTCTTACCAAGTCTCTTCCACATACAACTTTTTTGTGCCATTTTCACAAGTTGGGGCTTGTTCCGCCACCTCCAACTTGTAGCGGCGTATTAACGGAGAATATTTGTTATCCTTTAATTTAGGAGTTTGTTATTATTTCCTATTTTCTAGCTATATGCTTTTCATATTCTATTATTTTTATTCATTTAGGACGTCCAGTAGTTTACTATATTTTAGTTGCATTATATCTCTAACACCTCGAAAATCTGAACTAGGAATTGAACAAGAGAGAAGGGCAAACCACGAAGGGGTTCATGGGTCGTGAAGAGGACCACGACCCATCACCCTTCTCGTGGTGTTGCACCCAGCCACTGAGGATTACCACGGATGCCTAGACGGTCCGTGAAGCGTCACACGGACCGTGAGGTCATCCGTGAAAAGGGGCACAGAACCCCCAAGCTACTGTGAAGGACCACGAACTCCTAAATGGTTTGTGAAGCTTCACACGGACTGTGATGTCATCCGGGAAAGAGACTTAGCAGACTTCTAGTTTTGTGGTCAACTTCAAACGATCATATTTCTCAGCACAAAATTAATTAGGTGACCCATAAGCTATCCAATTAAAGATCTTTGAATGCTCTTTCCAACGCCCCCAAATTTGCTCTATTTCAAGTCCGGAGTAAAATGTTATGCCCGTTTTAGTGAAGTACTATCAGGCTAATGAAGCAGCACGACCCCCTAGACGGGCAATCATGCCTTAGACCACCCGTGAAGCCTCTGTTGACAGTCAACTCGTATGTTTTAAGTGAGGGTCATATTGTTCTTTTCTCCCATGCATTGGGTACTTAAACTACTTCAATGGGTACTTAAACTATGTCGTTTTACTTCGTCTAAGCCTGATTAACTAGTCAGAAATGACCTAAAACCTTCATTCTCCTAAAATCATCTAACTTAGAAAGAAAAGAAGAGAAAGAGGCGACAGTTTTCTCTCAAGAACAAGCAAAGCTTTCCTTCAAGTTCAGCCCCGAAATCCAAAGGATTTCTTCGTAGTTTTCGTCACCAAGTGTATGGAATTTCATTAGTGGTTTTCTTTTACCCATTAGGTCCCTAGAATTAAGTCAAATCTTCAGTTTCTCCATAAATTGTTCAGACCTAGGGTTCCTAAATCTTAGGGATCCATTGCAATTCAATTGTTATAGTCTCTATAATGTGAATTACATGTTTCTTGGAGAATTAGTGTAGTCCCATGTAAAGAACTCAGAAACTCTAGCGTTTGTTAATGATCCGTATTTCATGAATTATACTTGCTAGGCAGATTAGTCAGACAATCATGCTTCAGAATTTGAATGCCATCTCTTTTAGTATATGTATGTTGTATTCTCAGATAATTATGAGTATTTTGAGCTACTCAGTGTTACAGTTGCATTTTAGCTTTATATTCAGTTAGGAGTAAACTTAGCACCGAGTTGGACTAGGGTTCAGTGTACCCTCAAGTCCCAGAACAACTTGCCATTATAGGTTTATAAGTCCCCTCTATTGGGTACAAGTTTTAGTGATCACGCCACAATCATGCCTTTATACACTGACAATGTGTATTGAGTCCTCTCGATGGGGCGTATACATTGGAATCCACGTTTAGCTCACTTCGTTTATGTCGGTTAATAGTATCTCCCACAATTAGATTCATGTTGCATTGACCATGTATTAAGTATTTATTTCAGTATTCAGTTCAGCATGTTATATCTTCATGATAAGTACTTGATCATTGCATCCAGGTCAGATTTAAGTTATGTATCAGTATATCTATTTCCATGTTCAGCTTCTATATTGTTAGGCTTAGCGTATATCCTGCATGCTCAGTATATTCAAAGTACTGGCACATGATTTTGTGCTACATCGTTGTATGATGTAGGTTCAGGCACTCAGCTTCTAGACCGTGCTTAGCTCGACTTCCAATTTGTACTCAGCAGCTTTAGTGGTGAGTTCTCTTAGTTCGAGGGTGATAGACATGCTTTATTTTTCATTTTCAGTCTTGTTAGAGTTAGCTGGGGGCATGTCCCAACAACTCAGATCAGTCAGAGGCTTTCATACATAGATTAGATTCAGCTTGAGTCGTTGGTGTTGTTTTCGGTCCTGACTAAACTCTTTGTATATTTTTTATATTAATACATGTTGGGCTTTTCCCCATTTTAGATATTAAACTGTTTTTAGCTTCCGCATAGTGCATGTTTTATGTGAACCTATATAGATATGTCATGCCATGGGTTAGCTTGGGGTCACTTGTGACACTAAGCACTGTGTTGCGCCTAGTGAGTAGCCTCAGGGCGTGACAGTATCTTATCAGATCACAAAGTTTCTTTGGATTTGAACTTCTATGTTGTATCTACTCTATAGATAGAGCACATTGTTCCGGAATAAAATCATCTTTCTCTTTATTAGAGTGAGTTAAATTCCCACATTAGGTCGAGAATAGACTGTTGGTATCCTTATATGGGCTTGGGACATCCTTCCCTCATGAGCTAGCTTATGGGGTTTTTAGGCCCCGGTGTCATAGATTTACATAATAATGTACTAGTGGTCTCCTTATATGGGCTTTGACAATCCTACTATTATGAGCTATTTTTGGGGTTGAGTTAGGCCCAGGCTCAAAATCTTTACATGGTATCAGACCTAGGTCCATCACTGTTTAGGATCTCGGTGCACGCTATAGTTGGTGTTAGAATAGGTTAAAGTCTCACATTAGTTGGAGAATGAACTGGTGGTCTCCTTACATAAATTTGGGCAATCCTCCCCTCATGACTTAGCTTTTGGGGTTGAGTTAGGTTAGGTGCCATTTCTTTACATGGTAATGGACTAGTGGTCTCCTTATATGGGCTTGAGCAATCCTCCCCTTACGAGCTATCTTTTGGGGTTGAGTTCGGCCCATGGGACATATCTTTACATGGTATCATAGCCAGGTCCATTCTCGTTTGGGCTCCTGATCCATGCTCCATTTGGGCCTAGGCGTGAAAGGGGTGCTGTAGTGGGTTAAAGTCCTACGTTTGTTGGGAAATTGACTAGTGGTTTCCTTATATGGGCTTGAGCAATCCTCCCCTTATGAGTTAGATTTTGGGGTTGAGTTAGACTCATATTTCATATCTTTACACTCTTCTACATCTTAAACCTTTACACTAGATTATCTACTAAGAATAAAAATTAAGAACCTCTACAATTAGTGTGGAAGTTAAATTGTGAGCAGGTAATTTATCAACCCCCCGGGCCTCCAGACAACAACTGAAAAGAAATTGTCTACTACCAAAATGACACATATCTCACTGCATCAAGTTTGACAATCTGCAATAGAGAAAAAGAGGGATCATAAGCACAAAGAGAAAAATACACAGTACAAGGATGATAATACTGTAGATACTAGAAGAAGAAGAAGCAAACAAAGAAGAAGAGGAAAAAAGATCAAAGGCAAAGACTTGTTCTCCCAGTAAGAAAAGAGAGTAGAAACAAAACAAAAACCTCACCCCTAGTATTCCATGATCAGTTCTATATTTTAGAATATTAGGTGAATCACATCTGAAAAAGCAAATCATAGAATTAAATACTTGGTTAGCATTAACAAGGTGGTCTACCTTACTATTTTATGAACCACTTGATAATATAACTATGATTGAGGGATACGAGAATTTTCTTGGATTCCAATATTGTATCGCTAATACAAATGGCAAAATATGGTGTTTTTGGAATCACAATGATCAAGCTAAAGTCATTGCGAATGAAGATTAACAAATCACAATTAAATTTAAGAACAAGAATTGGACCAATGCTAGACACATATCTGCTATTTATGCCAAATGCACTTCCTTGGAAAGAAGAGAGTTATGAGATAATTTGGAAAGTATGAGCAACTCCATAGATGGTCCATGGTGTATTGGCACATGCTTCAATGCAATAATGAATCCTAATGAGAAACTATGGGGCATGCCCCATAGGGCTAGCAAATGTTTTGACTTTATTAGCACCACGGAAGTATGTGTACTATCTGATATTGGTTTTGTGGGACTTAGGTATACTTGGTGTAATAACAGAAGACCCAGTAAAAGAAAGTGGAAAAGACTTGATAGAGTGTATTTTAATGACATATGGGCTAAAAACTATCAAACCAACACTATCAAACATGTTGGTTTTAAAAGAGAAGAAATTGCACAAAAAGAATAAAAATATTAAAGGAATAAAAGCAAGAAAGAAAGCTTATGAATTATGTTGAAAGATTGATATATTTTCTGCATTCCAAGAATACAATTTATAGTAAAACTAATAACTTCTAAACCTAAAATTAAGCAAAAAGATCTACTGAAAATACTAAATTCCTAAATTCTATAAAATACTATTTATTCAAAATTCAATTAGAATTGAACTCCTAATTAAAAGAGCTAACTAGTTGACTAGGTCTATTTTAATAAAAATATTGTAGTAAAACTTGACAATTCTAAAGAAAATATTCAACACTCTTCCTTGCTATAGGAATTGCAAAATTTTTGTCTTCTTGTCACGACCCAAGCCTAGGGCCTAGATGTGACCGGCGAATGGGGAACCCGAAGGAACCCCAAACAAGCCTCATAGCGTATCATTACACATCCTTGGTCGCGGAAGCAATTAAATGACCATAAACGATAAGCATAATCAAGGGGGAAATCGGGACTAAGGGAGCAAAAAAAAGAAATGATACATAAATACCATAGATGAGTCAAGCTCAAGCATAATACACAACTTGTCCAACACCACCTCTAAACATGAGTACTTAGCGGGGGCCAAGACAAACTACCGGGCTCACCCTCATAGTCAAAACATAACTAGAAAGGAAAAGTTTTATACATAGCAAAAGATCATGAGCAACGTCCCCGAAATGGAGGACTCACCAATAACCACTATAGAAAATCGTACAAGCCACGCGGAGGAGGATGGTCAAGCGGTGCTCCGGTCCCTACATGGTGACATCATGTAGGCATAGAGTATGCGTTAGTACATTTGAATGTACTAAGTATATGGGATGCAATGCAATGCTACATTAGATGGACATCATAGGAAAAATGCGTAATCATACCCAATAGATAGCATATTAATGAAATGATATGTATAATGATGCTTACATAAAAAATCATATTTAGTGGGACGTAGTACATGTGTGGCGAGTGACCATCAATATAGTATTTCCAAGGCCTACCACCCCCCGAGCTAGGGACCAAGGTACAAACCCCTCAATATGGTTATACGGGCCTACTACCCCTGTACTAGGCAACCAAGGTACCAACCCCTCGATACGGTTATACGGGCCTACTACCCCCCGTACTAGGCAACCAAGGAACCAACCCCTCGATACGGTTATACAGGCCTACTACCCCCCGTACTAGGCAACCAAGGTACCAGCCCCTCGATATGGTTATACGGGCCTACTACCCCCCGTACTAGGCTTGGTCGACTCACAACACTTATATAGAGAAAATCATATACATGTGTCCATTTCATCATCATTTCAGTAATTACATAACCATCCGACTCATAGGACGTACCTTGGACCTTCCCTTTCCTAAGAATTCTATAAATGGGCATTTTATCAAACACAAGGTGGGCAATTGTTCATGTAAATGAAATCATGTATTTCAAGAATACTAAGTCCAACCAATTCCAAAATCCATATAAATCAGCACACCAACAACATACATATATATATCAACCTTTATAATTTGATCATGGAAGCATGTAAACCATAAACATCACATAATAATTCAATTTCATGATAATATGCAAAATGGACCATAATAGGGTGTGTAGTAGTAATTCCATAATTCAAGAGTTCATAAATAATCATAAGGACCCATAAACTTGAAGTAGAAATAGAGGATAAATGGTTGGACTTGTGGAAAGGAAGGTTTCCACAATCAAACCCACATACCTCAACTTTGGAGAATCCTTGATGAAGATTGGAATGGAGAATCGAAGCTTGAGATTGAGTCTTGAATCCGGAATTAGAGCTTGAGATGTTTGAATTTGGTTGAAGATCTTGGTGGAATCTTTGGAGAGGGCTTAGAGAGTGTTTTTGAAGTTAAGAAAATGACTAAGTATGGGACATATCCCTTTTTATAAAAAAAGTCTCCAACCCGCCTAGAAAAAAAAAGGCTCACTGGAATTGCAAATCTGCACAGACAGGTTTTACGAAAATGGTCATAACTCCCTCATCCTAACTCGGACTAAGGTGAAACAAAGTGCGTTGGAAAGCTAACTCAAAGAGATTTAATTTGATAGGTTGCAGCCCTTCCAGTTCATTGTGTGCTAAGAGATATGCCCCTTTAAAGTTGACCCTCCAAATCGCAATTTTTGCGATTTTTGAATTTTGATACGGTTGCTCTAAAATTCGGGTTAGACCCATTCCCACTCAATTTGACCCCACAAATAAGAATATGAAGTCGAATTTCCGAAATCATGCACGGATTTTGAGATATATGGAAAATACAATTATAGGTGTTTCCGAAGCACATTTTCGGGCATTTTTGGGGTCGTTTCAATATCTCCCCCTTGGGAACATTCGTCCCCGAATGTTAAAGAAACGTACATGAGAGACACAAACATGGCAATTTCAGCCCACATAAGGATGCAACAATGCACTTACACCTTATTTCAAAACCTCAATATAGTTGTAAAACCACAATGAACTTGTCAACTTAAACATGAATGTATGCAATGACATGGGGGCTGAACTTAAGACCTGAGATTTTATAAGGGGCTTAGATCAATACCTTAGGCTCGAGTGGAGTGGAAAAGATAAGGATATCGCCTTTGCCTGTCCGCTTCGGCCTCCCAAGTAGCACTTTCAACTTGTTGATTTCTCCAAAGGACTTTAATGGAAGCCACATCTTTGTTTCTCAACCTCTTCACTTGTCTATCTAAAATCTGAACCGGAACCTCTTCATAGCTCAAATTATCTTCAAAAACACCCACAACATCAAGAGACACAATGGCATTCGGATCACCCACACACTTCCTCAACATAGACACATGAAATACCGGATGAACCAAATCCATCTCGCTAGGCAATTCCAACTCATAAGCTACCTTGCCAATCTCCTCATCACCTTATAAGGACCCACGTATCTTGGGCTCAACTTGCCCTTCTTACCAAAATGAACCACACCCTTCATGGGTGTCACCTTCAAATAAACCCAATCACCAACTCGGAATTCAAGAGCCCTTCTCCTCACATCGGCATAGGAATTTTGGCGACTTTGGGCCATCTTCAACCTTTCTCTAATCATCCTAACCTGCTCAAGAGCCTCCATAACTAGGTCTGGTCCTAACAAGGCCACCTCACCAACCTCAAACCACCCAACCGGTGATCTACAACGCCTCCCATAGAGAGCCTCAAAAGGAGCCATACCGATGCTAAAATGATAGCTATTGTTATAGGCAAACTCAATCAATGGAAGATGATCATCCCAACTACCCTTAAGCTCCAATACACAAGCCCTAAGCATATCCTCAAGTGTTTGGATAGTCCTTTCGGCTTGTCCATCCGTTTGCGGTGAAAGGCCGTAGTAAGCTTAACTCTCGTACCTAGACCCCTTTGAAAAGACTTCCAAAAGTGTGAAGTAAATTGAGTACCACGGTCCGATATGATGGATAGAGGAATCCCATGCAAACTTACCAAGTCATGAATATATAACCTTGCATAATCTTCCGCCCCATATGTTGTCTTTACCGGTAGAAAATGAGCCGATTTTGTCATCCTATCAACCACCACCCAAATAGAATCAAAACCTTTTCTAGTCTTGGGTAAACCAACTACAAAATCCATATTAATTTCTTCCCACTTCCAAGTAGGAATCTCTATGTCTTGGGTTAGACCACCCGGCCTTTGATGTTCGGCCTTGACTTGTTGACAACTATGACAACCGAAGACGAATTTGGCAATGTCCTTCTTCATGCCTCTCCACCAATACACATCCCTCAAATCTCTATACATTTTGGTGGAACCGGGGTGGATAGGAGTAGGCAGAATTAATTGAGCCTCCTCAAGAATTTTCTCCCTCAAAACCATCAACACAAGGCACACACACCTAACCTTGGTAACCAAGGCACCATCTCCCCCTTGGGAGAAAACTTCCACCTTGCCTCTTTTCACCAAGGCCTCATTCAAACAAGGAAGAATCAAGATCTTTTTTGGCTAATCACCTCATTCCCCAGAAGACCTGCAACAATCACAACGACCAGCACCACCATTACCGAACCTCTTCCAACCTAACCCCCCAACCTAGCCCACCGATGTACTCCCAGCCATTCCCCTATCACCAATATCAACCTGAGCTAGGCTACCCATAGACACCCTACTCAAAGCATCCGCCACCACATTAGCTTTACCGGGATGATAATGCACACTCATATCATAATCTTTAAGAAATTCTAGCCACCTTCTTTGTCTCAAGTTGAGATCTTTTTGGGTGAAGACATATTGGAGACTCTTATGATCGGTGAACACATCGACACGTACCCCATAAAAATAATGACGCCAAATCTTTAAAGCAAACACCACCGCGGCTAATTCAAGATCATGCGTAGGATAGTTCTTTTCATACACTTTGAGTTGTCTAGAAGCATAGGCTATCACCTTACCATTTGCATTAGGACACAACCCAAGCCAACTCTAGAAGCATCACAATACACAACAAATCCAAGCCCAATCCGGTAGTGACAATATAGGAGGCGGACACAAGTTTAAATCTTTAAGGTTTGAAAACTCCTTTCGCACTTCGTCGGTCGCACTCAAAGCTTAGCTTCTTTTGTGTCAACTTAGTCATGGGAGAAGCAATAGAAAGAAAACCCATTGCACAAATCTCGGTAGTAACCCGCTAAGAGCCCAAGAAGCTCCTAATATCCGCACCGGGGTCAATGGCCTAGGCCAATTTCTAATCACATCGGTCCTTCTAGGGTCTACCTTAATACGCATCCCCGCACCACATGACCTAGGAAAGGCAACCTCCCTCAACCAAAATTCACACTTTTCAAATACTTTGGCATACAACTTCTCCTCTCTTAATCTGCAACACAACCCCCAAGTGACCCATGTGTTCTTCCTCACTATGCGAAATAGATTAAATCAATCAATGAGGACACAACAAAGGAATCAAGGTAGGGTTTAAAGACCCTATTAATTAGGTCCATGAAGGTAGCCGGTGCATTGGTCAACCCAAAGGACATGACCACAAATTCATAATGTCCATACCTAGTTCGGAAGGCTGTCTTGGGAATGTCACCCTCCCTCACCTTCACTTGATGATACCCGGACCGAAGATCAATCTTAGAGAAGTGGCTAGCCCCTTGCAATTGGTCGAACAAGTCATCAATCCTAGGAAGAGGATATTTATTCTTTGACGGTGACCCTATTGAGTTGCCGATAATCAATACACATCCTAAAGGACCCATCTTTCTTCTTCACAAACAACACCGGTGCACCCCATGGTGATTGGCTAGGCCTAATAAAACCCTTCTCCAACAAGTCCCTCAATTGTTCTTTCAACTCCTTTAACTCCGCCGGGGCCATACGGTAAGGGGAATAGAAATGGGTTGAGTATCGGGGAGGAGGTCTATGCCAAAATCTATTTCCCTTTCGGGAGGAACATCGGGAAGGTCATTAGGAAAGACATCAAGAAATTCATTTACGACCGGAACCGACTCTATAAGAAGGGTTTTGGACTCCACATCCCTAACCCTCACAAGGTGATAGAGACACCCCTTAGAGATCAACTTACGGGCTTTAATGCAAGAGATGAATCTACCCTTGACTACCACATTTTGGCTTTCCCACTCAAGAATGGGTTCACTTGGGAATTGGAACTTGACCCTACGGGCTCTACAATCAATAGAAGCATAGTATGCATGCAACCAATCCATCCCAAGAACAACATCAAAATCGACCATGTTCAACTCAACAAGATCACAAGGCAATATTTTATGCAAGATGCAAATAGGACAATTTCTATAGACCTTCCTAGCAACAATATATGCACCAATAGGAGTAGACACCTTATATGACTCACGCAACAAGTCGAGCTCGTCTTCCTCTTGTATTAGGCATGATCTAGCATAACAAAGAACAACCGTTAGGGAAGAACTTAATTCAACTCTACAGCACGACTTAGAACATGGAGAAGGGAAACATTTCCTAAAACGTCTCATAGCCTCCTACTCATAGTTTCTGTGGTGCCCACAACAAACATGAAATCGGACTTCTATCAAACTCGGCGTTGTGTTGGGAACTCGAGTGATCATTCAACCTATGTGCTCTGATACCAAGTTTTGTCACGACCCAACCTAGGGCCTAGAGTGACCGGCGAATGGGGAACCCGAAGGGAACCCAAACAAGCCTCATAGCGTATCATTACACATCCTTGGTCGCGGAAGCAATTAAATGACCATAAGCGATAAGCATAATCAAGGGGGAAATCGGGACTAAGGGAGCAAGAAAAAAAATGATACATAAATACCATAGATGAGTCAAGCTCAAGCATAATACACAACTTGTCCAAAACCACCTCTAAACATGAGTACTTAGCGGGGGCCAAGACAAACTACCGGGCTCACCCTCATAGTCAAAACATAACTAAAAAGGAAAAGTTTTATACATAACAAAAGATCATGAGCAACGTCCCCGAAAATGGAGGACTCACCAATAACCACTATTAAAGAAAATCGTACTAGCCACGCGGAGGAGGATGGTCAAGCGGTGCTCCGGTCCCTACATGGTGACATCATGTAGCCATAGAGTATGCGTTAGTACATTTGAATGTACTAAGTATATGGGATGCAATGCAATGCTACATTAGATGGACATCATAGGAAAAAGCGTAATCATACCCGATAAATAGCATATTAATGAAATGATATGTATAATGATGCTTACATAAAAATCATATTTAGTGGGACGTAGTACATGTGTGGCGAGTGACCATCAATATAGTATTTCCAAGGCCTACCACCCCCTTGGAGAGGCGAAAGAGGTACAAACCCCTCAATATGGTTACACGGGCCTAGCACCCCGAAGCGTAGGGGACCAAGGTACAAACCCCTCAATATGGTTACACGGGCCTACCACCCCCCGAGCGAGGGACCAAGGTACAAACCCCTCGATACGGTTATACGGGCCTACTACCCCCCGTACTAGGCAACCAAGGTACCAACCCCTCGATACGGTTATACGGGCCTACTACCCCCCGTACTAGGCAACCAAGGTACCAAGGTACCCCCTCGATACACGGTAGGGACCAAGGTACAAACCCCTCGACGGGCCTACTACCCCCCGTACTAGGCAACCAAGGTACCAACCCCTCGATACGGTTATACGGGCCTACTACCCCCCGTACTAGGGTACTCGATACGGTTATACGGGCCTACTACCCCCCGTACTAGGCTTGGTCGACACAACACTTATATAGAGAAAATCATATACATGTGTCCATTTCATCATCATTTCAGTAATTACATAACCATCCGACTCATAGGACGTACCTTGGACCTTCCCTTTCCTAAGAATTCTATAAATGGGCATTTTATCAAAAACAAGGTGGGCAATTGTTCATGTAAATGAAATCATGTATTTCAAGAATACTAAGTCCAGCCAATTCCAAAATCCATATAGATCAGCCCACCAACAACATACATATATATATCAACCTTCATAATTTGATCATGGAAGCATGTAAACCATAAACATCACATAATAATTCCATTTCATGATAATATGCAAAATGGACCATAATAGGGTGTGTAGTAGTAATTCCATAATTCAAGAATTCATAAATAATCATAAGGACCCATAAACTTGAAGTAGAAATAGAGGATAAATGGTTGGACTTGTGGAAAGGAAGGTTTCCACAATCAAACCCACATACCTCAACTTTGGAGAATCCTTGATGAAGATTGGAATGGAGAATCGAAGCTTGAGATTGAGTCTTGAATCCAGAATTAGAGCTTGAGATGTTTGAATTTGGTTGAAGATCTTGGTGGAATTTTATGAGAGGGCTTAGAGAGTGTTTTTGGAGTTAAGAAAAATGACTAAGTATGGGACATATCCCCTTTTTATAAAAAACGTCTCCAACCCGCCTAAAAAAAAGCTCACTGGAAATTGCAAATCTGCACAGACAGGTTTTACAAAAATGGTCATAACTCCCTCATCCTAACTCGGACTAAGGTGAAACCAAGTGCGTTGGAAAGCTAACTCAAAGAGCTTTAATTTGATAGGTTGCAGCCCTTCCAGTTCCTTGTGTGCTAAGAGATATGCTCCTTTAAAGTTGACCCTCCAAATCGCAATTTTTGCGATTTTTGAATTTTGATACGGTTGCTCTAAAATTCGGGTTAGACCCATTTCCCACTCAATTTGACCCCACAAATAAGAATATGAAGTCGAATTTCCGAAATCATGCACGGATTTTGAGATATATGGAAATTACAATTATAGGTGTTTCCGAAGCACATTTTCGGGCATTTTTTGGGGTCGTTTCAAGTAAGAAGGTGGATCACCAAATAGGTTGGGCGGACTCAAAGGAGCTCACTGAATGAGACAGAACAAAATTTCCAAGAAAATAGGCATGAAGGGCGGAGTCAACTCCGAATTGCTGACTTGCCAAGTTAGTTTATGCATGATAAGATAAGTCCGTCTAATGTGACAGTGCAAAATTAAAAAGAACAGGCATGAAGGGCGATATCCACTCTTACTTGGCGATACGCCGAATGGGTTTTGGCGAACTAAAATAAGTCCACCAAATGGGACAGCACCCAATTCATATATTCAATCAAGGAAGGCGAGCTAGGTCTTACTCGGTGATTCACCTAACTTCCTTGGAGAGCTAAGACAAGCTCGCCGAATAGGCAGTGTTCAGCCCAGTGCCAAATTTTTGAATTTAACTATAATACGCAACAATACCCAGTTCCCAAACAACTTTACAATCCACCCACATGCTTTTCTACCCACGAGTACTCAGACTTCCCCCCAAATGTTACAAGGTGTTGCTCAAATCGATGATTTGCCCAAAAGAAAGTCGTCACTCTATCTATCATTGGGCAAATTCATACAATCAGGTCAACACGGGCTAATCGGACTTCACCCACATTCAATACAATCAAGACCCATCAAATACAAGTGATCAATATCAACACGTAACCATCACATTGATTTTAGCAGTTAAGGCACAATTTCAACTTTCCAACTCATGGGTATCATTCAATAACAACAATAAAGCATTACCTAATGAAATTAACTAGCATCAAACATCAAATAGTCATAAGCCCAGCCACAAAATTCAAGTTTAAGCTCAAATTACAGGATAAAATTCGAACACCGACCTCAATGAGAACCAACAAAGTGCAAATGAGGGAGACGAGTTTGGGTCTACTGAACAAAAAAGAAAATGCAATCCACGCACTCGAGAATCACACACAAGGACACTTCAAACACCAAAGTATGCTAGAGGGAGTGAAAAGGAGAAAGAGATCACAAAGATAGCAAAGGGAGTTCTTTTAAAAAATGAAAAGACCCTTGGCTTTTAAGTACCAGGCACCGTCGGCGGACTCAACTAACGTCGCCGAGTGCGTTCAGCGGATCGCTAACTGGAGATGAAGCTCACCGAAAAGGTCTGAATGAAAACCAAACCAAAAAGCTGATTCGGCAAACTCAATGGAGTTCACATAGTGTATTTTAGTGAATTGCCCTTTGGAGTTTAGATCACCCAATTGGACAATACACTTTGCCACTTTTTTTAGCTCACAAGGCGGACACGAATGAGTCCTCACAACACCTTCGGTGGTCATCCTTATGGCTTTGGCATCGCCTAGTATGTCATTCGCAACACTTGAACCGCTTTTCAACCTGCACTCACAACACACATTATTGGAAACATCAAAACAAAAAGTAAAACTTGGGTTGCCTCCCAAAAAGCGCCTTATTTAACCTCGTGGCATGACATGGTTCTCAAC
Source organism: Solanum appendiculatum (assembly GCA_018342035.1). Classification (NCBI taxonomy): domain Eukaryota; kingdom Viridiplantae; phylum Streptophyta; class Magnoliopsida; order Solanales; family Solanaceae; genus Solanum; species Solanum appendiculatum. The sequence continues at coordinate 158,071 of JAGDQO010000534.1, forward strand.
TCTTCAACATTCATTTCTGGGATTTGGGACCGTGTCACTAGTCAATGTTCCCATTTGCCTCAGGTTGAGATGGGTGGAGATCTGACACATCCGAGTCTCCAGCTGTTTAATAGACACCAAATGAGAGGTCACTGTCTGAGATAAAATGGAGAAATAATATTACAATTCTTTCAACACCTTGTCGAATCCCACAACCTTATTGAAGATCCGTGTGAGCATGTCCTCGATTCGATTTCCTTTCAGACCAGTTGTTTCTTTTGGACGTGGACGGTTATGGGGAGTAATATATTGATCTTTTTCAATCTCCATATCTCTCCAATTTCCACCTCTCCAATCTTTCCAACCGTTATCTCACTCCTTAGTCCAACCTTGGTTCCCACCTTGTCCTTGATAGCTTGGGTGAGAACCCCCCACTTGATTTCCCAAATTTTGAACTTCCTCTTGATATAATGCCTCAAACTTGGCATCTTCTGGGCATTGATCAATACTTGTTCCAACTTCCTTCACTGGTTTCAATTCGCTGCCCATGACATGCTTAGATAATAAATCGAGTTGGGTTATCATTTTAACCATGTTTTCATCTCGCTCATGATCCTTCTCAATTTTCTCTTTGCTCATAACCAAATGTTGAGTAGATACTTGGTCCCCTCTAGTATGCCATGCTCGGTTGATCTTGGTCATATCATAAAGTAACAACACTGCTATTTCATATGGTTATCTCATCAATCCACCTTGGACTAATCGATCAGCTTCAGCCTTATTTACTGAATCAAAGCTGCAGTAGAAGTATTGCAACAATAAATTGTCTGGAACACCATGTGTTGGACATTGCAAGAGTAATTTTTTAAACCTTGGCCATGTTCTGTGAAGAGGTTCACATCAAATTCTTTTGAAATTTTGGATTTGGATTCGAAGTTTAATCATCTTTGATGGGGGAAGAATCGTTCCAAGAAAGCTTCAGTCAACTCCTCCCATGAAGTGATAGAATCATTTGGAAATTCTACCAACCATTGTGTAGACTCACCCATCAGAGAGAACGCGAACAACCTCAACCTTACGGATTCTTGTGAGATGTTCTTGAATACGAGTGGCCCACATAATTCTATAAAATTCCGTAGGTGTTCATGGGGATCTTTATGAGATAATCCCTCAAATAAACCTCTCAATTAGAGCAGCTGTCGCATTATTCCGGTAACATGAAAAATAGCCCTCCCTACTATAGGAGGTATTCGGATGACTCTCGTGGTTTGAATGACATCCACATGCATATCATTCAAATCACCCATGTTGTCATTTTGCATGTACTAACTATCGTTATCACTACCATGATTACTCATGACTTAGACCTGCAAATCAGCAAACGACAACACCAAGCAATAATCTACTACAGCTAAAGAAATCTACAAATTAATTTCTCAACTAGAACTTCTAGCCACCATTCCCCGGCAACGACATCATTTTTTATAACGCTCAAACTACTCTTCAAAACCAATCAAAACAGTAAGTGATCATTGTAAATAAAAATTCCCTAAGAGTCGGGGTCGAATCCCATAAGGAATGGTACAGGGAAAGAAAGTCTATTAAGAAATAGAGATTGTAAATCAATTTATTTGTAGTAACGAGAATAATGGGTGGATGATTCCACCAATTTAATAAAAAGGATTTTGGTTTCAAGAGCAAAAATTAAACTAAGAGTTTAAGAATTCAACCAATCGATAAGTAATCTAGGGGTGCGGGGATTGGAAATCGATGTCACATATGGGTAATTGTGCTTCTCTATAGTGATGAACGTTCATGAATAGGCTGGGTCATCTTCAATAATGTTAATCTCCTTTTGGTCTCAAAGCATCAATTCATAGAATCTTCTTTCGGTCTCATCTATGTACATTAATGAACAACCCATTACCTTACTTTATTATCCCTTGTTGGTGCAGATATGAAACGACCCCAAAAATGCCCGAAAATGTGCTTCGGAAACACCTATAATTGTAATTTCCATATATCTCAAAATCCGTGCATGATTTCGGAAATTCGACTTCATATTCTTATTTGTGGGGTCAAATTGAGTGGGGAATGGGTCTAACCCAAATTTTAGAGCAACCGTATCAAAATTCGAAAATCGCAAAAAATTGCGATTTGGAGGGTCAACTTTAAAGGGGCATATCTCTTAGCACACAAGGAACTGGAAGGGCTGAAACCTATCAAATTAAAGCTCTTTGAGTTATCTTTCCAACGCACTTGGTTTCACCTTAGTCCGAGTTAGGATGAGGGAGTTATGACCATTTTCGTAAAACCTGTCTGTGCAGATTTGCAATTTCCAGTGAGCTTTTTTTTTAGGCGGGTTGGAGACTTTTTTTTTTATAAAAAGGGGATATGTCCCATACTTAGTCATTTTTCTTAACTCCAAAAACACTCTCTAAGCCCTCTCCAAAAATTCCAAGATCTTCAACCAAATTCAAACATCTCAAGCTCTAATTCCGGATTCAAGACTCAATCTCAAGCTTCGATTCTCCATTCCAATCTTCATCAAGGATTCTCCAAAGTTGAGGTATGTGGGTTTGATTGTGGAAACCTTCCTTTCCACAAGTCCAACCATTTATCCTCTATTTCTACTTCAAGTTTATGGGTCCTTATGATCATTTATGAACTCTTGAATTATGGAATTACTACTACACACCCTATTATGGTCCATTTTGCATATTATCATGAAATGAAATTATTATGTGATGTTTATGGTTTACATGCTTCCATGATCAAATTATGAAGGTTGATATATATATGTATGTTGTTGGTGGGCTGATTTATATGGATTTTGGAATTGGTTGGACTTAGTATTCTTGAAATACATGATTTCATTTACATGAACAATTGCCCACCTTGTGTTTGATAAAATGCCCATTTATAGAATTCTTAGGAAAGGGAAGGTCCAAGGTACGTCCTATGAGTCGGATGGTTATGTAATTACTGAAATGATGATGAAATGGACGCATGTATATGATTTTCTCTATATAAGTGTTGTGAGTCGACCAAGCCTAGTACGGGGGGTAGTAGGCCCGTATAACCGTATCGAGGGGTTGGTACCTTGGTTGCCTAGTACGGGGGGTAGTAGGCCCGTATAACCATATCGAGGGGTTGGTACCTGGTTGCCTAGTACGGGGTAGTAGGCCCGTATAACCGTATCGAGGGAGTTTGTACCTTGGTCCCTAGCTCGGGGGGTGGTAGGCCCGTGTAACCATATTGAGGGGTTTGTACCTCTTTCGCCTCTCCAAGGGGGTGGTAGGCCTTGGAAATACTATATTGATGGTCACTCGCCACACATGTACTACGTCCCACTAAATATGATTTTTATGTAAGCATCATTATACATATCATTTCATTAATATGCTATCTATTGGTTATGATTACGCATTTTTCCTATGATGTCCATCTAAATGTAGCATTGCATTGCATCCATATACTTAGTACATTCAAATGTACTAACGCATACTCTATGCCTACATGATGTCACCAATGTAGGGACCGGAGCACCGCTTGACCATCCTCCTCCGCGTGGCTAGTACGATTTTCTATAGTGGTTATTGGTGAGTCCTCCATTTCGGGGACGTTGCTCATGATCTTTTGCTATGTATAAAACTTTTCCTTTCTAGTTATGTTTTGACTATGAGGGTGAGCCCGGTAGTTTGTCTTGGCCCCCGCTAAGTACTCATGTTTAGAGGTGGTGTTGGACAAGTTGTGTATTATGCTTGAGCTTGACTCATCTATGGTATTTATATATCATTTCTTTTTTTTTCTTGCTCCCTTAGTCCCGATTTCCCCTTGACTATGCTTATCGCTTATGGTCATTTAATTGCTTCCGCGACCAAGAATGTGTAATGATGAAGCTTAATGAGGCTTGTTTGGGTCCATCTTTCGAGTTCCCCATCGCAGCACGGTCACATCTAAGCCTAGCTTGGGTCGTGACAAACTTGGTATCAAAGCCCTAGGTTGAATGATCCTCGGAGTCCAACACACCGCGTTGATTAGAGTCCGATTCATGGTTGTGTTGTGCACCACAACTATGAGTAGGAGGCTATGAGACGTTTTAGGAAATGTTTCCTTTCTCCATGTTCTAAGTCGTGCTGTAGAGTTGAATTAAGTTCTTCCCTAACGGTTGTTCTTTGTTATGCTAGATCATGCACTAATTGATCCGGGTGCCTCTCTTTCTTTTGTTACCCCCTTTGTTGCCAAAAAGTTTCATGTTGAGCAGCGACTTGTTTCGTGAGTCCATATAAGGTGTCTACTCCTATTGTGCATATATTGTTGCTAGGAAGGTCTATAGAAATTGTCCTATTTGCATCTTGCATAAATATTGCCTTGTGATCTTGTTGAATTGAACATGGTCGATTTTGATGTTGTTCTTGGGATGGATTGGTTGCATGCATACTATGCTTCTATTGATTGTAGAACCCGTAGGGTCAAGTTCCAATTCCCAAGTGAACCCATTCTTGAGTGGGAAAGCCAAAATGTGGTAGTCAAGGGTAGATTCATCTCTTGCATTAAAGCCCGTAAGTTGATCTCTAAGGGGTGTCTCTATCACCTCGTGAGGGTTAGGGATGTGGAGTCCAAAACCCTTCTTATAGAGTCGGTTCCGGTCGTAAATGAATTCCTTGATGTCTTTCCTAATGACCTTCCCGATGTTCCTCCCGAAAGGGAAATAGATTTTTGGCATAGACCTCCTCCCCGATACTCAACCCATTTCTATTCCCCCTTACCGTATGGCCCCGGCGGAGTTAAAGGAGTGGAAAGAACAATTTGAGGGGCTTGTTGGAGAAGGGTTTTATTAAGCTAGCCATCACCAGGGGTGCACCGGTGTTGTTTGTGAAGAAGAAAGATGGGGTCCCTTAGGATGTGTATCGATTACCGGCAAACTCAATAGGGTCACAGGTCGTATCCTCTCCTAGGATTGATGCTTGTTCGATAATTGCAAGGGGCTAGCCACCTTCCTCTAAGATTGATCTTCGGTCCGGGTATCATCAAGTGAAGGTGAGGGAGGGTGACATTCCCAAGACAGCCTTCCGGACTAGGTATGGACATTATGAATTTGTGGTCATGTCCTTTGGGTTGACCAATGCACCGGCTACCTTCATGGACCTAATGAATAGGGTCTTTAAACGCTACCTTGATTCCTTTGTTGTGGTCTTCATTGATGATATTTTAATCTATTCGCATAGCGAGGAAGAACATACGGGTCACTTGAGGGTTGTGTTGCAAAGATTAAGAGAGGAGAAGTTGTATGCCAAGTATGAAAAGTGTGAATTTTGGGTGAGGGAGGTTGCCTTCCTAGGTCATGTGGTGTCGGGGGATGGTATTAAGGTAGACCCTAAGAAGACCGATGTGATTAGAAATGGGCCTAGGCCATTGACCCCGTCGGATATTAGGAGCTTCTTGGGCTTAGCGGGTTACTACCGGAGATTTGTGAATGGGTTTTCTTCTATTGCTTCTCCCATGACTAAGTTGAAACAAAAGAAGGCTAAGTTTGAGTGGACCGACGAGTGCGAAAGGAGTTTTCAAACCTTGAAAGATAAACTTGTGTCCGCTCCTATATTGTCACTACCGGATGGGCTTGAGGGATTTGTTGTGTATTGTGATGCTTCTAGAGTTGGCTTGGGTTGTGTCCTAATGTAAAATGGTAAGGTGATAGCCTATGCTTCTAGACAACTCAAAGTGCATGAAAAGAACTATCCTATGCATGATCTTGAATTATCCGCGGTGGTGTTTGCTTTAAAGATTTGGCGTCATTATTTGTATGGGGTACGTGTCGATGTGTTCACCGATCATAAGAGCCTCCAATATGTCTTCACCCAAAAAGATCTCAACTTGAGACAAATAAGGTGGCTAGAATTTCTTAAAGATTATGATATGAGTGTGCATTATCATCCCGGTAAAGCTAATGTGGTGGCGGATGCTTTGAGTAGGGTGTCTATGGGTAGCCTAGCTCATGTTGATATTGGTGATAGGAAATGGCTAGGGAGGTACATCGGTTGGCTAGGTTGGGGGTTAGGTTGGAAGAGGTTGGTAATGGTGGGGTGGTCGTTGTTGATGGTGCTAGGTCTTCCTTGGTTGATGAGGTGATAGCAAAACAAGATCTTGATTCCTCCTTGTTTGAATTGAAGGCCTTGGTGAAAGAGGGCAAGGTGGAAGTTTTCTCCCAAGGGGGAGATGGTGCCCTTAGGTACCAAGGTAGGTTGTGTGTGCCTTGTGTTGATGGTTTGAGGGGGAAAATTCTTGAGGAGGCTCATAATTCTTCCTATTCCATCCACCCCGGTTCCACCAAAATGTATAGAGATTTGAGGGATGTGTATTGGTGGAGAGGCATGAAGAAAGACATTGCCAAATTCGTCTCCGGTTGTCATAGTTGTCAACAAGTCAAGGCCGAACATCAAAGGCCGGGTGGTTCTAACCCAAGACATAAGGTTTCCTACTTGGAAAGTGAGGAAGAAATTAATACTGGATTTTGGTAGTTGTTTTACCCAAGACTAGAAAAGGTTTTTGAGAAGTTCTATTGGGTGGTGGTTGATAGGATGACAAAATGGCTCATTTCTAGCTGGTAAAGACAACATATGGGGCGGAAGTTATGCAAGGTTATATATTTCATGAACTTGTAAGGTTGCATGGGATTCCTCTACTCCATCATATCGGACCGTGGTACTCAATTACTTCACCTTTTTGGAAGTCCTTTTCAAAAGGGGTCTAGGTACGCAGAGTTAAGCTTACTGCCCTTTCCCACCCGCAAACGGAGACAAGCCTAAGGACTATCCAAACACTTGAGGATATGCTTAGGGCTGTGTATTGGGCTTAAGTAGTTTGGGATGATCATCTTCCATTGATTGAGTTTGCCTATAAACAATAGCTATCATTTAGCATCGTATGCTCCCTTTTGGGGCCTCTATGGGAGCGTTGTAGCATCACCGGTTGGGTGGTTTGAGGTTGTGAGGTGGCCTGTGTTAGGACATACTAGTTATGGAGGCTCTTGAGAAGGTTAGGATGATAGAGAATATTGAAGATGGCCCAAAGTCGCCAAAAAGTCCTATGCCGATGCGAGGAGAAGGGCTCTTGAATTCCGAGTTGGTGATTCTGGGTTTATTTGAAGGTGACACCCATGAAGGGTGTGGTTTCGTTTTGGTAAGAAGGGCAAGTTGACGCCCAAAGATACCGTGGGTCCTTATAAAGGTGATGAGGAAATTGCAAGGTAGCTTATGAGTTTGGAAATTGCCTAGCGAGAGGATTTGTTCATCCGGTATTATCATGTGTTCTATGTTAGGAAGTGTGTGGGTGACCGAATGCCCATTGTGTCCTTGATGTTGTGGGTGTTGTTGAAGTATTGACCTATGAAGAGGTCCCGGTTCAGATTTTAGATAGGCAAGTGAAGAGGTTGAGAAACAAAGATGTGGCTTCCATTAAAGTCCTTTGGAGAAATCTACAAGTTGAAAGTGCTACTTGGGAGGCCGAAGCAGACATGCAAAGGCGATATCCTTATCTTTTACACTCCACTCGAGCCTAAGGTATTGATCTAAGCCCTTTATAAAATCTCAGGTCTTAAGTTCAGCCCCCATGTCATTGCATACATTCATGTTTAAGTTGACAAGTTCATTGTGGTTTTACAACTATATTGAGGTTTTGAAATAAGGTGTAAGTGCATTGTTGCATCCTTATGTGGGCTGAAATTGCCATGTTTGTGTCTCTCATGTACGTTTTCTTTAACATTCGGGGACGAATGTTCCCAAGGGGGAGATATTGAAACGACCCCAAAAATGCCCGAAAATGTGCTTCGGAAACACCTATAATTGTAATTTCCATATATCTCAAAATCCGTGCATGATTTCGGAAATTCGACTTCATATTCTTATTTGTGGGGTCAAATTGAGTGGGAAATGGGTCTAACCCGAATTTTAGAGCAACCGTATCAAAATTCGAAAATCGCAAAAATTGCGATTTGGAGGGTCAACTTTAAAGGGGCATATCTCTTAGCACACAAGGAAACTGGAAGGGCTGCAACCTATCAAATTAAAGCTCTTTGAGTTAGCGTTTCCAACGCACTTTGGTTTCACCTTAGTCCGAGTTAGGATGAGGGAGTTATGACCATTTTCGTAAAACCTGTCTGTGCAGATTTGCAATTTCCAGTGAGCTTTTTTTTTAGGCGGGTTGGAGACGTTTTTTTTATAAAAAGGGGATATGTCCCATACTTAGTCATTTTTCTTAACTCCAAAAACACTCTCTAAGCCCTCTCCAAAAATTCCACCAAGATCTTCAACCAAATTCAAACATCTCAAGCTCTAATTCCGGATTCAAGACTCAATCTCAAGCTTCGATTCTCCATTCCAATCTTCATCAAGGATTCTCCAAAGTTGAGGTATGTGGGTTTGATTGTGGAAACCTTCCTTTCCACAAGTCCAACCATTTATCCTCTATTTCTACTTCAAGTTTATGGGTCCTTATGATTGTTTATGAACTCTTGAATTATGGAATTACTACTACACACCCTATTATGGTCCATTTTGCATATTATCATGAAATGGAATTATTATGTGATGTTTATGGTTTACATGCTTCCATGATCAAATTATGAAGGTTGATATATATATGTATGTTGTTGGTGGGCTGATTTATATGGATTTTGGAATTGGTTGGACTTAGTATTCTTGAAATACATGATTTCATTTACATGAACAATTGCCCACCTTGTGTTTGATAAAATGCCCATTTATAGAATTCTTAGGAAAGGGAAGGTCCAAGGTACGTCCTATGAGTCGGATGGTTATGTAATTACTGAAATGATGATGAAATGGACACATGTATATGATTTTCCCTAAATAAGTGTTGTGAGTCGACCAAGCCTAGTACGGGGGTAGTAGGCCCGTATAACCGTATCGAGGGGTTGGTACCTTGGTTGCCTAGTACGGGGGGTAGTAGGCCCGTATAACCGTATCGAGGGGTTGGTACCTTGGTTTCCTAGTACGGGGGGTAGTAGGCCCGTATAACCATATCGAGGGGTTTGTACCTTGGTCCCTAGCTCGGGGGGTGGTAGGCCCGTGTAACCATATTGAGGGTTTTGTACCTCTTTCGCCTCTCCAAGGGGGTGGTAGGCCTTGGAAATACTATATTGATGGTCACTCGCCACACATGTACTACGTCCCACTAAATATGATTTTTATGTAAGCATCATTATACATATCATTTCATTAATATGCTATTTATCGGGTATGATTACGCATTTTCCTATGATGTCCATCTAATGTAGCATTGCATTGCATCCCATATACTTAGTACATTCAAATGTACTAACGCATACTCTATGCCTACATGATGTCACCATGTAGGGACCGGAGCACCGCTTGACCATCCTCCTCCGCGTGGCTAGTACGATTTTCTATAGTGGTTATTGGTGAGTCCTCCATTTCGGGGACGTTGCTCATGATCTTTTGCTATGTATAAAACTTTTCCTTTCTAGTTATGTTTTGACTATGAGGGTGAGCCCGGTAGTTTGTCTTGGCCCCCGCTAAGTACTCATGTTTAGAGGTGGTGTTGGACAAGTTGTGTATTATGCTTGAGCTTGACTCATCTATGGTATTTATGTATCATTTCTTTTTTTTTCTTGCTCCCTTAGTCCCGATTTCCCCCTTGATTATGCTTATCGTTTATGGTCATTTAATTGCTTCCGCGACCAAGGATGTGTAATGATACGCTATGAGGCTTGTTTGGGGTTCCTTCGGGTTCCCCATTCGCCGGTCACATCTAGGCCCTAGGCTTGGTTCGTGACAAACTAGCTTATTTTGGTGTTTGCTTGGTTAATGTAGAGGATGGTGGTATCACTTTGCAATATGGTTCAAAATCATTTCTTGTGTTGGATGTTAAGGAAAAGCAACATAATGATCTGACTTTTATTGAGTTGAAAAAGGTAGGTTTATAAAAAGCCATTCAGACTTTCTCCCAAGGGAGAGATGCTGTGATTTGTTACCATGGTCATTTGTGTATTGTCACGACCCAGGGTAGCCCCTAGATGTAACACGGTGTACAAGACCCCAAGAGGCCTCATACAAGCCCTTAGCATACATAACATACAAGATAATAAAGAAATAAGAGTTCAAAAGCGGATTTTATATCAAAACTTTACTCAAAACAACGGAAGTCTACCATTCATGTCTCAAAGCCTTCTAATATCATAGAATACGAATAAAAGGGATAGGGATGCAGCCCAATACAATATCCAACACTTGAAAATAAACGACATGAAAATAAGAACAACTAGGCCATGTCCTCGGATGGATGAGGACTCACCAAGTCTTCTTCCCAACTCTAAGTCAATGCTCTAGCCACGAGTGGAAGGTGAATTGCCACGTCCTACACCAAAGAAGTTAATGTAGGCAAGAGTATGCGTTAGCACAATTAAGTACTAAGTATGATAGCAATGCACATAAACACATAAATCATGCTAGAGAGAAACATAATCATGACATTCAATGGCCAAGCTAAAAACATGATAAACATGAGAAACATGAAACATAAAGCATATATCAAGGCCAAAGCAAGCTAAATCATCTTTCCTTCTTTACTTTACTTCAACATGAGAACACTTGTTCATTAACTTATGGGGAAAAGCCTTAACCAACATGTAAGACCATGTGAGCTATCAACACGGAATCCGGTGTCTACCCCACACCGAAAATGGGTGTCCTACTTGCCAAGGTAAGACCATGAACTTCTTAGATGTGGATCCACAAGCTAATGTCTACTTAAAGACAACATCCTATGGTCGCAACATAGTTTATGGGATAGAGATTGCTTTAGGAGACTCGGCCTCAACAAACGGGAGAGTTCCATCTAGAAAACCCGGCCTCTACTAACGGGAGAGCTTTCACTAGAAGACTCGGCCTCTATTAATGGGAGGGCTTCCATCTCAATATCCACTCGGTGCTAAGCGTAATTCCCACGGATTAGTCATTAACATATTTATATCATCAAACATGAAAAGGTACAACTAGGGTTACCAATTCAAGCTAAAATCATGCTTATAGATATTCATCTTTCATTGACCTTGTCCAAGCTTACATTATAAAAATAGCTCCTTAAGAACATGGGTAATCGCCTCTTTGTTCTTCTTTTATCATAATGGGAGAATTACGTGAGAAAACCTTTCACTACTCGACCATAGCATCATCATATCATAACTTTGGCACTTTACTCTCAAAGCACCCTTAATTCATCATGCTCATATTTCATAGTTCATAGAGTTAATATGGGTTCATGCAAGTTCAACTCATATCATGCAATTCAATGCAAGTTCATGCTTAGAAAGCCATAATTAAGACAATTTACTCATACTTGAAGGAACTCACATAATAGAGGAAAATCATGCTTTTGACTTGATCATGCTAAATTCATAAGATTATCCTCAATTCATTCATAATTCATGCTTGATTTCATAGAGAATTCATAAACTTCATCAAATCATAACTCAACCCAACAATCAAATCATAGATTATCAAATTGGGGAGAATTAGCTTGGGATCATGGGGGTTCATGCAATCTTTACATCAAATCATGTAATTCACGCTAATTCATGCACTAAGTTACTTTATCACGCTAAATCGTGCACTAGAAATTATAAAATCAATAATTGGAATCATAATTGAAGAAACCACAATGATTGATCACAAACCCTAATTCAATTGGGTTAGAGTAAACCTTTGAAAACCATGAAGAAGAAGAAGGGCCCATTGGAGGAAAAGACTCCTAATGGTGAGCACTATCATACCTCAAAGCAATCCACAAGAAATTAGAGAAGATTGAAGGTCTTCAATGGATGATTGAAGGTCTTCAATGGATAATTGAAGCTCCTTCTTCTTCCTTGAGAGTTGAGAGAGAGTTTCTTTTTAGAGAGAGAAATATTTGAGAGAGGAGAGTTTTGAAATGAATTAGAACGAAAGGAATTAGGCTTAGAAAGTATTTATAGGTCTAAGATTAAGGGTATAATTAGCTTAGCTTAATAGGTAAACAATTAGGAAAAAGATCAAAATAAGCCCTTAATTAAAAATTATTGGGGCCAATCGACGGACTGGATCTACGGTCCATACATCAATTGACGTACCTCCTGTTCTTCCGTCAATTGATTCAGAAAGTTCATTTTGGGCTGAAAATTTGGCTAAGTCTTGATGGCATCTACGGAACCCATCTACGGCCCGTCAACTGGACTACGAACCGTCCTGCTGTTCCGTAAGTCAAGGTTCAGAAATTTGGAAATCCTAAAATTTCATAGTGCCATTGACGCTTCCCACCTACGGCCCGTCAATCCATCTACTGCCCGTAGGTGGCCTCTGTAGGTCAGTGTCTTCAGGTGAGTTCTGCATTTTAAAATCCCTTGGAAGCTTGGGTTGTTACATGTATTCACGATGTTGATGAGTTGAGGCAATAGATTTTATCAGAAGCTCAAAGTTCTTGGTATTCTATTCACCAAGGAGATACTAAGATGTATGGTGTTCTATGAAAGGTCTATTGGTTGAATGGGATTAAGAAGGATATTTCCAAATTTGTGGCTAACTATCCAAATTACCAACAAGTGAAGGTTGTGCATAAGAAACTAGGAGGTATGACTCAAGGTATTAGCATTCCCACTTGAAAGTGAGATGATTTGAATATGGACTTCATTACGGGTTTACCACGGACTTGTCGATACCATGATTCAATTTGGTTTGTTGTAGATTGAATGACTAAGTCGACACATTTTCTTCCCATGAAGACCTCATATTCAGCTAGAGACTATGCTAGGCTCTATATTTGGGAGATGGTAAAGTTGCACTTAGTGACTTTATGCTTCATTTTTTATAGAGGTACCCAGTTCACTTCTCAGTTTTGGAGATTGTTTTAGAAAAGTTTTGGTACTCAAGTTAAGCTTAGTGCAAATTTTCACCCTCAGAATGATGGTCAAGTCGAGCATACTATTCAGACTTTGAAAGATATTTTAAGAGCTTGTGTTATTGACTTTAAAGGTAATAGGGATGATCATTTGCCTTTGATTGAGTTTGCTTATAATAACAGTTACACTTGAGTATTCAGATTACTCCGTTTGAGGCTCTTTATGGTAGGAGGTATAGATCTCCTATTGTTTTGTTTGAAGCTGGTGAGGCTACTTTGATAGGGCCAGAGTTAATTCATGAGGATATGGAGAAGGTTTGACTAATCCAAGATCGATTGAGAACGACTCAGAGTCAACAAAAATCTTATGCGGATGTTTGAAGAAAAGAGCTTGAATTCATCATTGATGATTGGGTTTACTTGAACTCACCTATGAATGGTGTGATAAGGTTTGGTAAAAAAGGGAAGATTAGTCTTTGTTATGTAGGCCCATATCAGACTTTGAGGTCTTTTGATAATATGGCTTATGAGTTGGATTTGCTTTCAAATTTGGCATCACTGCATCTGGTGTTTCGTGTTTTGTAGTTGAAAAATTGTATTGATGATCCTACTTCAATTGTGCCATTGGAGAGTGTTGGTGTTAAAAAAAGTCTCTCTTATGAAGACGTTCTTGTTTAGATTCTGGATCGTTAAGTCCAGAAGTTGAGAAATAAAGAAGTTGCTTCCGTGAAAGTTCTTTAGAAGAACCAGTTAGTTGAGAGTTCGCTTCAGTTTCAGTTTGAGGTATTAGTTCCTCTTATGTACTCTTTTGGATACATGCGTTTCAGCTATTCTCATTTTCCCATATGCATAAATGTTTATGAAATCGTTTTAAATTTCACGTTTTAGCTTAGTGTCAATTACTCCTCAGTTTGATGCATTTTGATGTGTTTTGCATTCATGTTGGGCTGCTAGATCTCTTTCCTACTCTATTCATGCTTGGTTGAGTCCCATTCAAGGATGAATTTTTCCAAGGAGGAGAGACTACAACCTTTTAGGTCTAAGGCCACACTAAATCTGGACAACATTTATAAAGTGTTGCCTAAAACATTTTTGGGTACACTTTTGAAGCATAACCATAGTTTTTAGCTTTTGGCCACAATAATATTGGGAACATTTGTAAAGCGTGCTCTTTAGTGGTATAGGCTAGACTTTTTAAGCATCGCCATATCATGATATAATTGGCAACACCTATTTACACATATGACTACACTTTTAAAGTGTGCTATTTATATAAATCTAAAACCACACTTAACTAGTATAACCTTGTAGTTTCCCGAAAACATTTAATAAAATATTATTTTCCCTCCAACATATTTAACTCTCCCTCCAATTTCTAATTTTCAAAAAAACAAAGAACTCCTTTAAAAATCAAAACACAATTTAACTCTAAAAAATAAAAAATAAAAGAACTCTAACTACTAATAAATCTAATCCAAAGAGCTCACTTTGCCCAAATCACTACACTTAGAAATGAAACCCTAAACCCTACTGCCCTCTTCTTCTCATTTTCACCAAAAAAATCACCATTGTCACTCTACAAAACTCGGTGACACTCCTTCGCCTGAGATAGGTGGTGATTTTCCTAATCCTTCTTCGCCTTCATCTGAAAAACTGGAGAGATGGTTTGAAGATGGACCTTTGTTGACCTGAAACCATCAGATGGACCTTTGTTGCAAACGAAGGATTTAGATGAATTCAAATCTTTCTTACATCGCATTCTAGAGCTCAAATTCTGATAATATTTTAGGTTGTATGGATGTGCTTTATTTCTTTTTGCAGTTAGCACTGGTTTTCATATGCTATAATTAATATTCTGTTTTTTTGGCTCTGAACTTGTTCCTATTGGGGTAATAAATAGTTATCTTTCTTTATTTGCTATCTCTATGTCTGTTGATACCATTTCAGAATAGGTTGTAGTCTTTTGTCGTATGATAAACATCTAGGAGCTTGATTTTTACCATTTCTTTAAAGAGTAAATGTTTGGAAATAGGTTAAAGTCACTGTTGTTCACAATATTGCTTGTGGGTGCTATTGATACTCCATTGATTATGAACTCTGTGGCTTCATTTTTCCTTTACATGGCATATTGAAGAATGATAAAGGCTGGAATACATTTGTTTCATGTCATTCACTACTTCCTCAAACCTTTTGGGTGTTTATTCTTGTTTTATTTGCCTATGATGTGCCATAACAAAGGTTTTTGTTTTGCATTTGTCATAAGTTTTTCTGTCTATTTGATGTTCTTGTGTTCTAAAATAGATTAGTCTGCTATTAGATTGTTCTTTTTATCCTTACAATGAAGCGACATATTATGCACATGATCAAATACAAATACATCTTATTCAACCTGACAAAGTAATTGAGATCAAGAGCTAATAAGTTATGTTTCTAGGTAGTGTTTTGTTTCAAGTACAAGTACCACTTATGTTGAGTTGCCCAAGATCCTATTGTTCGGTGTGAGAGTAGTTACTTGTCTAGTGTTGATTACTATTTTCTGTTGTATCCTTTGTGTGTAATGTATGTCAAGCTCCTTAATTATATATGGTTATGTAGAAAATATTGTATCCCATTAGAATAATGGGGAACAACAAATGTTTCTTGTATTGTGAACTCTGACATTTTAGTGCATTTAGCCTAGTATATAGAGGTAGGAATTTTCCATTAAACACTAGTATGTATGCACCAGGGAGTCCATTCATGAAAAGGGCTGGGAAAGTACTATCCCTAATGATGAGATATGTACTCAGCTAACAGAAGCAAATGAAATTTGGAGAGTACTAGAACTAGTTATCTAAATTTTCTCTCGTTCACAAGGAATTGATTTGCATTCTCAAAACTTTTCCTTCCGAAGACAAAATCAAAGAAACAATACATTATCACATGTTGAAGAAACTATTGTAAAAAATAAACTGAATTAAGGTAGAATTCTGAATAACAGTAAAGCAATACATTATATCGTCCATTTTTTTAATCGAATTCTCAATTGATCATCTATGCATCTTTTCTAAACTCAACATAGTCACTCCTCCTTTGTAAAATTATGAATGACGTATCAAAAAAGCTGCCCCGATTCGGTATTTCCGAAACTGGACTAGCTTTTTCTATTGAATATTGTATTAACTAGGATATGTTGGTGTTGATTTTGTTTACTAATATATTAACTAGGATATGTTAGTGTTGACTTTCTTTACTAATTATATTATAATTTTGTGTTTACGGATAGATGGCATCTACTTTTACTATTGTATCCTTAGCATGTCTTTTGGTTCCTCCCAACATTTCCTCAAATAATATTTTCTCTGTTGCTAATAATATATTCCACCTCTTTTAGGAAAAAAAAGAAATGTTGTCACAATCCAAAAATTGTATCTGTATCGTAGAGTTGCACTTCAACAAGGATGGATAAGCTATAAAGAAACTGCTGGTGCACTTTGTTTCTGATAGTGAGAAAATGGTTATTGAATATGAGAAATGTAAGGTGGACGTCTTCTTTCTAGTTTTAGTTTGTAAAACTTAAGATATTCTTATGTCTTTTTGAATGCATAGTGCACCTATTGCTGATGTTAGGTAGTCTGAAATGCAGCAGTTACGACTAGTTGATGAAGAGATAACAAATCCAAGAGATCGTGTTAATGTCCTGAAAGATGCTGCCAGAAATGATTATGAGGCTACCAGTAATGGTTACCCAATTGTAATTATTGCCAAAGAATTGAGCAAGAGGCTTTGGAAACACTTATTGAGAATAAGTTTAGAGGTGCCTTAAAGGTTGCTGCACTTAAAGCTCTTGGTTTTGGTCAGGGAAAAAGTCAGTATCTTGATGACGGAGCAACTCTTACTAGAGGTATCTCTTACTCCATTAAAAAATTTATATTTCACATTTGTAAGAAAGTTAAATGGTGAATTATTTATGTGAAAGAGGCTGCAAGAATGCCGTTGGCTATTCATTTGACACCTATCTAAGATAACAACAGTACATTTGAGCTGAACACAAGGTAATTGCCTCTTTGATTAGTGAAGAATTAGAAACTATTGATTTAAAGCTAAAAAAATTAAGTTGCCTATAGATTATTAGTTGAGTACTAGAGTAAAATAATCACATAGAACTAGTTGGTCATAGTTCCTCTTAAACTGTTTTTAGTTTTTCTACACGATTACATAGATTCTCTGTATATTCCATAAATAATCAAGGTATCTAGTATTGATATTGAAGACACTTACACTAAATTGTTGACCCAACTGACATTGGCAACTAACAAGAGCTATATAATTAGTTGATATCCTCAATAGACTATTAGACATAAATAATAAGAACTGTAACGTAATAGGATAACATTAAAAAACCTATTAGAGACTTGTTCCACCCATATGGTTGTTACTGCGAGTTTATTTATAACTTGAAATAAAATTTAGTTTGGAAGGTCATCTATTATTGTGTCATTGCTCCAGGTTTTATGGGGTTGACGTTTCTAATACAATTTAAATTAAATTGGTGAATGGGTAGGCTGTTTTACATAACCAAGGAAGGGCGATGAATATGTTATCACCAATTGTATCTTCTTGCTACCCCTGAAATATCTGCATTGTTTGTCTAGTTTTATTCTCCTTCTGATTATCGATTTAAGAACTAAAAATGTGACTGAAATAATTTTAAAACTGAGATCTCCAAAATTGATTGAAAATGCAGAACTGTATAGAAACTACTAGAGAGTTCATTTTTGTCCAGTTTTAATTTAATGAATCTGCATTGTTTGAGCTCATTTTTTGAGAGACTTGGTCAGAAAATTCAGCTTAATAACATGTTATATATTCTGCAGTGGTTTTTATTTTGTTACTTTATTCTGTAAGAGTGAATAGCTGAGATTTTGTTTGTAGTTGGTGATTGGAAAGAGTTATGTTTGATCTTTAAGTTCAGAATTGTACTGTAGCAACACCTTTCGTCTTTGAATACATACACTCACATGTGGAAATAGAAATTTGAGTTGTAGTAAACGCTGTGTTGCTCGGACTATTCAAAAATGTCAAGGGAGGCGTATCGGATTCACCAAAAGTAGTGTATTTTTGGAGAATCCGACACGGATGCGGCATCGAAAGTGAAGAGGCCGTACAACTTAGATTAAAAGTATTATACCATGGTTTCACTCACTAATGAACATTTCAAGGTAAAACTTATGTCATCAACCAATGTTTGATATAATGGAACAGATGATCTAAATTATTTGCTTCTCGCAAAAGGTGAAAAGAATAAGGGAAATGTGAGGTGAAATGGAAGGAAGTATGTTGAATACTCACTAAAATTTTGCTCTAACAATACTAATTTAGACAAAATTTGGCACTCGTAATGTTCTTTGAGGTGCTTGAAGTGATTAAATTATCAATGAAGGAACCTACGCAGAGTCCAAAAACTATTTAAGCACTCTTCACTTCTTCACATCAAATAACACTCCTTTCTCATCCTTTGCCATCAAGTTTTAACGTGTCCTTTTCAATTCTTCATGATTAATTTTTCTTTCAATCTATTGTGTTGTATTATTTCATGATATATATGAATACATACTATTTATTGATTTCTTTCTAATTCTTTTATTTCATTATGAATGTGTAGGAAGATACGAGTGATCCAATTGGAAATGGTGGACTCAAAGTCAATCTACTGAGCTGAATTATGAAGACTTTTTGAACAATTATGTTTAAGTTTTTATTTGGTTTTGTGTAATTCATTGCTAGTAAACATCTTGAAACACTGTTTAATTAGTATGTATTGTACAATACATATATTGCTTTTTGAAGTTTATTGCAAATCTATATATTTTAATTATTATTTTTGAGTTTCTTATTAGATAATTTAATTCTTTAGATCATCTAATAAATATATGTAAATAAAATTGTAATTTTTGAATATAAAATTGTGGCTACACTTCTCAAATGTTGTTCTAAAGGAGGTAGCAATGGTCACACTTTTCAAGTGTGACCTAAGCTAGAAAAATCCACGCTTGAAAAGTGTGGTTTGAGTTCATGAAAAGCATTGCCATATCATATGTTAGAAGTGTGGCCCTTGCTGTATTTAGGCCACACTTTTAAAGCGCTTCTAACGCAACACTCGAAAAGTGTGGCCTTAGGGAAAATGTTACGCTAGTTTAAGCCACCCCCAGCAAAGTGTTGCCTAATGTCAAAAAGTGTAGCGTTTGATCAAAGACTACACTTTTCCATAGTTTAGGCCACACTTTTTCGGGGTGGCTAGTTATTTAAAATGTTGTAGTGAGATATTGTAACACCTCGGAAGTGCAAAGGTTAGGTTGGAAGTGAAGAGGTGTAGAAAGTTTGCTAGTGCACTGATACACGAGAGGCATGCACGATTCGTATGTCATTCCATGGGTCGTGGATGTGTCACGACCCAAAGTAGACCCTAGGCGTAAAATGGCGTATTGGATTCCAAGAGGCCCTACACAAGCCACTTAGCAAACATCATACAAGATAATAGAATTGAAGAGTTCAAAATCATAGTTTTTGTTGCATAAAGAAATTGACAAAGCAGAAGTCTAATCACAGGTCTCAATAAGCCATCTAGTACATCATAAGGAAAGTGATTGGTACGTAACCCATACACACACACAAAGTCTGAAAACTAGAAATGAAATAAAAACTATAAAAGCATCTCGTTCCCTGGATCATGAGGACTCACCAATCTTCGAAGTCAATGAAACCAACTTGTCACGAGTGTGCGAGGTAGGATCATCAGACCCTACATTCATGAGATAATATAGGCACAAGTATGTATTAATATATGGAATGTACTAAGTATGAGGCAATATGCATAAACATAGGCGTGGTAGCATGAATGACTTAAAACGTGTAGGCATGATCATATTGAAACATTTAAAAGCTTTAAAGGAGAATTAACATGAGAATCATGAAACATGGTTAAATACATAAACATAAAGGACATAAGAAAATCTTTGAAGAAAACATAATCATTTTGTGGAATATTAGCTTTAACCGATAATAATACCATGAGAGCTATATCATGGAATCCGGTATATCCCTCATACCGAAAGAAGGGGAATCTACTTGCCAAGGTAGAATTCGTACATATCATCAACTGCTAAAGTGGATCTACTACCTAGGTCATTTAAGATAATCCTGTGGGGGCACGTAGTTAGGGACTAGAGTTTGCTACTAGAGACTACCCTATTTGAGCCTCCACCTCAAATCCTCTCGGTGTTAAGTCTAAATCCCAAAGGAATAGATAAAAGTCAAATATCATTATAACATTGGAAAGGCAATGATCGATACCAATCCAAATCTTTTAAAATCAAAATATAGAATATCTCCTTAAACATAATTCAACATAGACGAGAAAGCCTTTCACCAATGTGAATTCATTTGTGAGAAATACCTTCCACAATATCATTGATACTTTTCTTTCAAAGCATCCCCAAATCATTTATAATCATTTCATAAAAACATGCATATTCTCATCATTTTATAATTCATGGATTCATGGGTTCATCATAGGATCATAGTTGAAAAAAATAATTTAGGCATGGGTCAATGCAACTTATACTAAATATCATGGATTAACATCAATTCATGCATTAGAAGACTTAATTAACCACTATCAATCATAATTCGATGAAACCCACATTCATTGAATTGAAACCCTAATTTGTCAATTGAAAATTGAATTGGGAATTTGAAATCTTTGGGGACCCCTTGGAAGAAAGGACTCTATGGGTGAATACACATATACCTTGATGCTAGAAGCAAAAAAGAATTGAGGATTGGAGAATTCGATGAACCCTATCTCTTATTCTTCTTCCTTAGACTTGAGAGAATTTGGAGAGTTAATTTGGTAAAGTTTAGGGAATTTAGGAGAATGAGTTGAAAATGAGTAATTTGGGGCTTAAAACCTTTATTTAGGGCTCATGGTAGAAGGATAAACGACGTAGTATAGGATTAGAATAATTAGGAAACGACCCAAAAGCCCCTTAAAATAACTGTCAGACTTCGACCTACAGTTTGGACCTACGGACCGTACTGGTCAATCGTAGCATGATTCAGAAACCAATATTTTTTACCATATTGACGAATATTGTCTATGGCTCATAGATCTTCCTATGGACCATAGACACTAACCAAAGACACAAATTTGACCCCTGAAAATTTCACTAAGTCTGAGACCCATCAACGAGACCTATCTACGAATCGTACAATGGTTGATGGACCATCCTGGTGAACTGTAACAAGGGTACTGGGACTTGATTTAGAAAAATTACTTTCATTCTTTCTACGGTTTCCCTCTACGACCCGTAGAAGCTTCTATAGTCTGTAGATGGGGACTCGTAGACACAGACTACAGCCCAAAATTTCTTTTCTTTCTTTTCCCAAATTCTAAGGTGTTACAATATCTCCCCCTTGGGAAAATCCGTCCTTGAATGGAAGTCAAGGAAATACAAGGAGGGTATGGAAGGAGATCTAACAGCTCAACAAGAATGTAACCTCATCAACAACACATAACCAAGGAAGATCATCAAATACAAGCTAAAACAAATTCAAAACATCATTTCGTAAGGCATACATGCAATTACTACTCAATGCACATATTCATGAAGCAATCCATGAAGCCAAATCAAATCTCAAAAGCAAGTTTTCATGATCATGCATGCATCAAGGAACATGAGAACAACTAAGACACATGAAACCAAAAGGATGAACCATAAGGACTAAATACCTCTATCTAGAGTACGGTCGGAGGGAAAGAGATGGGGGTAATAAGACATCATTTCGGCCTCGGCCTCCCAGGTAACACCCTCAACCTTTTGATTCCTCCATAAGACCTTTACAAATGCAACTTCCATATTTCTTAACTTCTTAACTTGCCGGTCCAAAATCTCATCCGGAACCTCTTCATAAGAAAGACTTTCTTTTATACTAAGACTCTCCAATGGTACAATAGATATAGGATCACCAACAGATTTCTTCAACAAAGAGACACAGAAAATCGGATGCACCGAGGCTAATTCATTAGGAAAAATAAAGTTCATATGCAACTTTACCACTATGCCTCAAAATTTGATATGGGCCCACATAATGGGGACTAAGCTTCCTTTTCTTCCCAAACCTCATCACACCCTTCATGGGTGAAATTTTCAAGTAGACCCTATCATCAACATCGAACTCAAGGTGTCTTCTTCTAACATCAGAATAGGACTTTTGTTGACTTCGAGCCATTTTCAACCTTTCTCTAATAACCCGGACTTTCTTCGTATTTTCATGTACAAATTCGAGACCTATCAAAGCAACCTTACCTACTTCAAACCAACCTATGGGAGATCTACACCTCCTACCATAAAGAGCCTCAAATGGAGCCATACCAATGCTTGAATGATAGCTATTATTATAGGCAAACTCAATCAAAGGCAAATGATCATCCCAATTACCCTTGAAGTGAATCACACAAGCCCTCAACACACCTTCTAAATTCTTTATAGTATGCTCCGCTTGCCCATCGGTTTGAGGATTTAAGGTCGTACTAAGTTGAACACGAGTTCCAAGGCCCTATTGGAAAGATTTACAAAATTTAGAAGTAAATTGGGTACCGCGATCGGAGATAATGGATAGGGGCACTCCGTGCAACCTAACCATCTCCCTTAGATACAACTTAGGATAATCTTCCACCGAATAAGAAACCTTGACGGGAATGAAATGGGCCGACTTCGTCATACGATCCACAATAACCCAAATTGAGTCATGTTGCCACCGGGTGTAGGGTAAACCAACAATGAAGTCCATATTTAGATCTTCCCACTTTCAAGTTGGAATACTAATATCTTAGGACAAACCTCGTGACTTTTGATGCTCAACTTTCACTTGCTGACAATTAGGACACTTAGCCTCATATTTTGCAATATTCTTCTTCATCTCATTTCACAAATAGACCTCCCACAAGTCACAGTACATCTTGGTGGCTCCCGAGTGAATGCAATATCAAGAACTAAGGGCTTCCGATAAGATCTAATTCTCCCTCAAATCATCAACATTGGGAATAGAAAACTGACCTTGATACCGAAGCACACTATCTCCCCCTTGGGAGAAAGCCTCAACGAACTTCTTAAGCATCGCTTCCTTCAATTCAACAAAAATTGGATCAAGACATTGCTTGGATTTCACATTTGACACGAAGGACGATTTTGAACCATTAAGAACAATAATACCACCTTCATTAGAATCAACTAACCAAACACCCATCGGGCCAATCTATGAACGACTTGAACCAACTCCTTTTCATTATCCTCAACATGAGAAACACTACCCATTGATAGCCGACTAAGAGCATTCTCCCCCACATTCGCCTTGTCGGGGTGATAGAGGACACTCATGTCATAATCCTTTAGCTACTCAAGCCACCTCCTTTGACGAAGATTTAGATCCATTTGCTTGAACACATATTGCAAACTTTTTTGGTCGGTAAAGAAATCAACATGAACACCATATAAGTAATGCCTCCAAATCTTTAAGGCAAACACAACCGTGCTAGTTCCAAATCATGGGTAGGATAGTTCTTTTAATGAATTTTATGTTGCCGTGATTCATAAGAAATAACCTTTCCATTTTGCATAAGAACGCACCCTAGTCCAATCCTTGAAGCATCACAATAAACAACAACCCATCGGAACCTTCCGGTAAAGTCAACACCGGAGTGGAGGTAAGTTTACTTTTCAATTCTTGGAAACTCTTCTCACACGCTTCAGACCATACGAACATAAATTTGTTTTGGGGAAATGCCGTCAATGGAGAGGAAATCAAAGAAAACCCTTCCATAAACCTTCTATAATAACCAGCAAAACCCAAGAAACATCGAATATCTGAAGAGGATAGAGGTTTAGGCCTACTCTTAACCATATCCGTCTTCTTAGGATCTACCTCAATACCCTTACCGAAAACAATGTGATCATGAAAAGCCACAGATCCCAACCAAAACTTGCATTTACTAAACATTGCAAAGAGTTTTTTGTCCTTGAGGACTTGCAACACAATCCTCAAATGATTATTGTGCTCATCCTCACTCCTCGAGTAAATCAAAATGTCATCGATAAATACAATCATGAACATGTCAAGGTATTGTCTAAACACTCTATTCATAAAGTCCATAAAGGTGGCCGGAGCATTAGTCAAACCAAATGACATTACCAAAAACTCGTAATGACCATATCGAGTTAGAAAGGCTTTCTTTGGAATGTCATCTTCCTTTACCTTCAATTGGTGATAACCCGACCGGAGGTCAAACTTAGAGAAGTAACTCGCTCCTTGGAGTTGATCAAACAAATCATTTATCCTTGGAAGAGGATACTTATTCTTAATGGTAACCTTGTTCAACTGACGATAGTCGATACACTTGTGTAGTGAACCATCTTTTTTACAAACAAACAAAACTGGAGTACCCCATAGAGAGATACTCGGTCGGATGAAACCCTTATCCAAAAAATCCTTCAATTGCTCTTTCGATTCTTTAAATTCTTTCGAAGTAATACAGTAAGGAGGAATAGAGATAGGTTGCATATCGGGGAGAAGGTCAATACAAAAGTCTATTTCTGTTTCGGGGGGAACACTAGGTAGATCATCGGGAAACTGTCATGACCAAAGGTACCCCCTAGACGTGACATGGCGTACAAGACCCTGAAAGCCTCATACAAGCCAGTTAGAATACATACATACAAGATCATAGATTATTAAGAGTTCAAAAGATAATGTTATATCAAAGCTTTTAAGAAAATAGTGGAAATCTACATCTAATGTCTCAAAGCCAATCTAACATAAGAAAGAGTAATAAAGTTTCGGACGTAACCCAATACAATGCAAAAATGAAACAAAACATGAAAGTAATAACAACTAGGCTATGTCCTCGGATGGATGAGGACTTACCAAGTCTTCAACAATCTTCTACTAAGCTCTAGCCACGAAAGATGGAGAATCGCCGGACCCTACATCAACAAGTCAATGTAGGCAAGAGTATGCGTTAGTACAATCAAGTACCAAGTATGATAGCAATGCACAAAATCCATTAAAACATGCTAAAATGGGACATTTTCATAACATGCAGTGACCAAGCTTAAAACATGATAAAGGTTAAGAAGCATAAAACATAACCCATGGTCAAAGCAAGCTAAACATCTTTACTTTACTCGAGGAGCATCATAAAGACACTTTAGTTCATTGTTGTGGGAAATAGCCTTAACCGGCATGTAAGACCATGTGAGTTATCAACTTGGCATCTGGTTTATAACCCCACAACGATAGGGCCATCTTACTTTCCAAGGTAGGACCCTTTACTTATCATATAGCTTACGTGGATCCACTAGCTAGTGTCTATCTAGAAAAACCTATGGTGGCACATAGTTTATGGGACTTGGGTAATCGTCACATGTCCATTCGGTGCTAAGCATAATTCCCACGGATTAGACATCTTTCAATTATCATCAGTAGACATGGGTAGTCTCCTCTTATCTACATTAGGGAACATGGGTGATTGCCTCTTGTCCCTTCATTAGAATAGCTCCTTAATCATTGATACAATTTTAGTGGAGCAACCCTTTCAACAAGTTATGAATCATTACATGTGATAAAACATTTCACATTCATAGGTTGAGTAATATATGAAAATCTCCTTTCATAACTCAACAACAACATCAACATATCATAAACTTGGATACTTAAATCTCAAAGCACCCTTAATTCATCATTAGCTTCTTAAGAGATATGCACTATTTCATAAACTTCAACTTCACATAGTTCATCATGCTCATAACTTACAATTCATGGAATTTACACGGGTTCATAAGAATTTATCTCAAATCAATGAAAACTCATGCTTAGAAAGCCATAAACAAGGCAATTTGATCATATATGCAGGAACCCACATGAAAGAGGAAAATCATAGATTTTAATTGAACATGCTTAATTTCTTTAAACCATATTTTGGTCATTCATAATCTCATCATGAAATTCATAGCTTAAGAATCATAGTTCATATATAGGTTCACATAGACTTCATGAATTCATGTCTTCACAATTCAACCCAACAACACATTCATAATTTTGAAATTGGGGAAAGGCATGGGTTCATGGGGATTCATATAAATTCATGAAATTTAACTTAATTTATGCTTCAAAGTTCATAAATCAATCAATTAAATCAACATTACAAAGAACCCACGACATGGAAGAAAACCCCTAATTCAATTAACAACTTCTAACTTGAAAATTTGAGAATTTATTGATTCAATGAAGGAAAGAGCTCCATGGATGAACACTAACATACCTTGGGGTCTTAATTCCTCAGGCAATTGATGAAGAAAAGCTTGATTTTTCAAACCCTAGCTTGCCCTCTTCTTCTTCTTCTAACTTCTAGAGAGAGAAATATTTGAGAGGGGAGAATTTGGGGAATTCTTGTAAAGTGATTGGAAAGGGTAAATTTTAGGATTAGAAGGACTTATATAGTGTTAGGAGTTGGAGAGAACCAAATTAATTAAGTAAATAAGTCATTAGCTTAAAAGACAGAAAGACCCCTTTTAAAATGACCGTCAGGCCCCATCTACGGTTGGACCTATGATCCGTAAGTCAACCTACGGATTGTCTTGTTCCACTATAGCTAGATTCAGAGAATTTTCAAACTTGGACCCCCAACGACGAGTCACCATGTACGGTCTGTGGTTCGACCTACGACCCATACATGGTTACCGTAAGTCTGACTTCAAGCCCTGAAGATTTCACTAAGTATGGGTCCCACCTACGGGACCTATCTACTACTTGTACACGCATCGACGATCTATCTTGGCAAGCCATATAACAAGTACTGAGGCTTATATTTCTAAGGAACCTGGATTAGCCAACCAAGGGCCTAACCTACGATCCGTAGGTCAGTCCACGGGCCGTAGGTGGCTCTGTTGGTACTGGCACCAGAAATTTCCTGAAAACTGACATTCTTTCTTTCACGAATCCGAGGTGTTACAATATCTCCCCCTTGGGAACATTCTCCCTCGAATGAGAATCAAGACGTCATAAGGAGGGTAAGAAACAAGAAATAATAACCCAACCTAGAATGCAATCACATAATGCACATATTCGAGGAGGAAAACATCAACTCTAAGCTAAAGCATGTTCAACACATCATTTCATGAATACTTTATGACACTCATACTCAAATCCACATAATCATAGAGAAATCAATCAAGTCAACTCATTTTTTCTCAAAATTTAGACTCTTCATGAATATGCATGAATGAGGAATCATGGGAATATCTAAGACACATGAGACCTAAAGAATGAACCATGAGGAACTAGATACCTCAAGTTAGAGTAGGATCGGAGGGAAAGGGATGAGGATATCGGGACATCATATCGGCATCGGCCTCCCAAGTAGCACCCTCAACTAATTGATTCCTCTAAAGAACTTTCACGGAAGCAACTTCTTTATTTCTTAACTTTCGGACTGGCCGGTCTAAGATCTCAACCGGAACTTCATCATAGGAAAGAATATCCTTTATGCCTAGATTATCCAATGGCAGTATAGGCGTTTGATCACCAAAACATTTCTTCAACAATGGGACATGGAAAACCGGATGCACCGATGCCAAACCATTAGGCAAATCAAGTTCATAAGCAACCTTACCAACACGTCTCAAAATTTGATATGGGCCTACACAACAAGGACTAAGCTTTCCTTTCTTCCCAAATCTCATTACACCCTTCATAGGTGAAATCTTCAAGTAAACCCAATCATCAACATCAAATTCTAAATCTCTTCTTCTAACATCGGCATAGGACTTTTGTCGACTTCGAGCCGTTTTCAATCTTTCTCTAATAAGCCGAACTTTCTCCATAGCCTCATGCACCAATTCGGGACCTATCAAAGCGACTTCACCAACTTTAAACCAACCTATGGGAGAACTACATCTCCTTCCATAGAGAGCCTCAAACGGAGCCATGCCATTACTAGAATGGTAGCTATTATTATAAGAAAACTCAATTAAAGGCAAATGATCATCCCAATTACCCTTGAAATCAATTACACCAGCTCTCAATATATCTTCCAAACTTTTGATAGTACGCTCTGCTTGCCCATCGGTTTGAGGATGAAATGCCGTACTAAGCTTGACACGAGCACCAAGACCCTTTTTGAAGGATTTCCAAATTTGAGAGGTAAATTGTGCACCACGATCGGAGATAATGGATAGAGGCACTCCATGCAACCTAACCATTTCCTTTAAGTACAACTTAGCATAATCCTCTGCGGAATAAGGAACTTTGATAGGAATGAAATGGGCTGATTTCTTCATACGATCCACAATAACCCAAATCAAATCATACTATCGCCGGGTGCATGGTAAACCAACAATAAAGTCCATATTCACGTCTTCCCACTTCCAAGTAGGAATACTAATGTCTTGGGTCAAACCTCCCAGCTTTTGGTGCTCAACCTTCACTTATTGACAATTAGGACACTTAGCCACAAATTCCACAATATCCTTCTTCATCCCATTCAACTAATAGACCTCCCGCAAATCATGGTACATCTTAGTAGCTCCCGGGTGAATGGAATATCGAGAACTATGGGCTTCCAATAAAATTTGTCCTCTTAAGTCATCTACATCGGGAACACACAAACGACCTTGATATCGAAGCACACCATCTCCCCTTGGGAGAAAGCCTCAATGGACTTTTCGAGCACTGCTTCCTTCAGCTCAACAAAATTAGGATCAAGATCTTGTTTAGCATTCACATCATGCACAAAAGATAATTCAGAACCATTGTGAACCATAACTCCACCTTTAGTGGAAGCAAACAACCAAACACCCAATCCGACCAATCTATGAACATCGCGAACCAACTCTTTCTTACCATCCTCAACATGAGCAATACTACCCATAGATAACCGACTAAGAGCATCCGCCACCACATTAGGCCTGCTGGGGTGATAGAGGACACTCATGTCATAGTCTTTTAATAACTCAAGCCACCTCCTTTGGTGAATATTTAGATCTTTTTGTTTAAACACATATTGCAAACTCTTATGGTCGGTGAAGATGTCAACATGTACACCATACAAATAATGCCTCCAAATCTTTAAAGCAAACACAACAGCCGCTAATTCTAAATCATGAGTGGAATAGTTCTTTTCATGTACCTTGAGTTGCCTTGAAGCATAAGCAATGACTCTTTCATTTTGCATAAGAACACATCCTATCTCAATTCTCGAGGCATTACAATAAACCATAAAACCATCGGACCCTTCCGCCAAAGTCAATATCGGAGCCGAAGTAAGTCTATCTTTCAATTCTTGAAAACTCTTCTCACATGCTTCGAACCAAGTGAACTTAACCTTCTTTTGAGTCAAAGCCATCAATGGGGAAGCAATCAAAGAAAACCCTTCAACAAACCTCCTATAATAACCAGCTAAACCCAAGAAACTACGAATATCAGAAGGTGATAGAGGTCTAGGCCAATTTCTAACCGCATCCGTCTTCTTAGGATCTACCTCAATATCCTTACCAAAGAAAATGTTACCAGGAAAAGCCACAGACCTTAGCCAAAACTCACATTTACTAAACTTTGCAAAGAGGTGGTGGTCCTTGAGCATTTGCAACACAATCCTCAAATGATCAGCATGCTCACCTTCACTCCTTGAGTAAATCAAAATATCATCTATGAACACGATCACAAACATGTCAAGGTATTGTCTAAACACCCTATTCATCAAATCCATAAACGTGGCCAGAGCATTTGTCAACCCAAACGACATCACTAGGAATTCATAATGGCCATATCTAGTTCGGAAAGCCATTTTCTTAATATCATCTTCCTTCACTCTCAATAGGTGATAACCCGAACGAAGGTCGATCTTAGAGAAGTAACTAGCCCCTTAAAGTTGATCAAACAAGTCATCTATTCTTGGAAGAGGATACTTATTCTTAAGGGTAACCTTGTTCAATTGGCGGTAGTCAATTCACATACGAAATGAACCATCCTTCTTCCTCACAAACAAGACTGGAGCACCCCATGGACAAATACTTGGTTGGATGAAGCCCTTATCCAACAAGTCTATCAATTGCTCTTTTAGTTCCTTAAGTTCCGCCGGAGCCATTTTATATGGAGGAATAGATATAGGTTGCGTATTCAGGAGAAGGTCAATACCGAAGTCTATTTCTCTTTCGGGATGAATACCAGGTAAATCATCGAGAAACACTTCCAAAAACTCATTAACAACGAGGACCGACTCAGGAGTAGGGGTTTCAGAATCCACACCCCTCACCCTAACAAGATGGTATATGCAACCCTTAGAAATCATCTTCCAAGCTTTAAGACATGACACAAATTGACCTTTAGGCATAGAGTTTCCCCCCTAACATTCTAGGATAGGCTCATTTGGGATTTGAAACTTGACCATTCGGGTCCTACAATCAATAGAAACATAACAAGAATGCAACCAATCTATCCCAAAAATGACATCAAAATCTAACATATCTAGCTCTACAAGATCAACATGAGTCACTCTATGAGATAAAGAGATGGGGCAATTTCTATAGACTCTCTTAGCCATGATGGATTCACCAATCGGAGTAGAGACGTGGAAAGGATCTAACAACTCATCCGATACAACATCAAACCTCACAGCCACATAAGGCGACACAAAAGAAAAAGTAGCACCGGGATCAAGCAAAGCATAAACATCAAAGTGAAAGACTTTCAACAAACCAGTAACCACATCGAAAGAACCCTCTTGCTCCTAACGAGCTTGAAGTGCATAGAATCGGTTTTGCTTCTGATTTCCACTACAACTCGATGGATTTTGAGGTTGAGTTCATCAACGATTATCCCCTTCATTTTTAGCCACTAAGGGACAATCCCTTATCTTGCGATCCATCTTGCCACAACCAAAGCATGCATTAGAATCGGCTAGACATTTACCCTCATGCTTCTTCCCACACTTAGCACAAGTAGTTGATGAAACACCACCACCATTTCCTCCTTGAGGCTTAGGGTTGGACACCCTATCGTTGTTGGATTTAGGAGGAGCATTGGAGGAACCTTGACCGGAAAACCTTTGCCGAAATCTAGAACGACCATGTCCATCAGACCTTGAGTGTGAGAAATTACCATCACCGTTCTTAGCCCTCTTTGCCTCTCTAGACCTTTCCTTAAGCTTTTCTTCTTCAATTTGTTGAGTGTGAACCATAAGATGAGAAATATCCATATCATGGATAAGCATAGCGGTACGACATTCCTTGACCACCATTTTGGACACTCCCAAAACAAACTTACTCATTCTCGCCCTAGGATCGACAACCATAGAAGGAGCATATCGAGACAATTGTGTGAACTTCAAAGCATACTCTTTCACACTCATTCTTCCTTGACGAACATGCACCCTTGCCTCCCTCATCTCAAGGGGAAAGAACCTATCAAGAAAAGCAACCTTGAATTTCTCTCAATCAAGAGGACCCGCATCATCGGCCCTATAACTCTTCCATTGGTTGAACAAAACTTGAGCAACACCCTTAAGTTGATAAGGGGCCAACTTTGCTTTTTCCTCCGGCGTCACACCCATGATCATTAGCACCTTGTACTCTTCATCAATGAACTCTTGAGGATCTTCCTCAACCTTAGAACCATGAAATTCTGGATGGTTCATTCTAGTGAAATCCCTCACCCTTGATGCTGCCGCACCCACATTTGGGTTCACGGGAGCCACAACCTTGCTATTGGCTTGAGTCGTCATTGCTTGAGCCAACACTTGAAAAGCAGCCCTAAACTTCGCATTAGTTACTTGTTCGGCCAAAGTGTCGGCCGGAACTTGTGGAGCTTGAGGAGGAGCTTGTTGTTCCATATTCTCTCCCACATTCCTCCAAGCATAATCTCTTCAGGTAGCCATATCCTGAAATGCATAGGATAGGGATTAGGAGAGAGACGTATAGAGTTAAACTCTATGGCACGACTTAAGAGTGATGAAAGAAGTAAAGTTTCTTAAACGTCTTTTAGCCTCTCATTCTTAAAAGTGGCGCGCTTCACACTCATGAACAAGACTCTACTCGATGCGGCTTATGAGACATCCTAGGATCTTTCTAAAACCTTGTGCTCTGAATATCAAGTTTGTCACAACCCAAGGTACCCCTTAGATGTGACATGGCGTACAAGACCCCGAAAGGCCTCATAAAAGCCACTTAGCATACATACATACAAGATCATAGAGAATTAAGAGTTTAAAAGACAATATTATATCAAAAGTTTTAAGAAAATAGCGGAAGTCTACATCTCATGTCTCAAAGCTAATCTAACAAAAGAAAGAGTAATAAAGTTTGGGACATAACCCAATACAGTGCAAAAATGAAACAAAACATGAAAGTAATAACAACTAGGCTATGTCCTCAGATGGATGAGGACTCACCAAGTCTTCAACAATCTTCTACTAAGCTCTAGCCATGAATAGATGGAGAATCACCGGACCTTACATCAACAAGTCAATGTAGGCAAGAGTACGCGTTAGTACAATCAAGTACCAAGTATGATAGAAATGCACAAAATCCTATAAAACATGCTAAAATGGGACATTTTCATAACATGCAATGACCAAGCTTAAAACATGATAAAGGTTAAGAAGCATAAAACATAACCCATGGTCAAAGCAAGCTAAATATCTTTACTTTACTCGAGGAGCATCATAAAAACACTTTAGTTCATTGTTGTGGGAAGTAGCCTTAACCGAGACGTAAGACCAAGTGAGCTATTAACATGGAATCCGGTGAATAACCCCACACCGATAGGGCCATCCTACTTGCCAAGGTAGGACCCTTTACTTATCATATAGCTTACGTGGATCCACTAGCTAGTGTCTATCTAAACAAACTTATGGTTGCACATAGTTTATGGGACATGGGTAATCACCACTTATCCACTCGGTGCTAAGCATAATTCCCACGGATTAGACATAGTTCAATTATCATAAGTAGACATGGGTAGTCGCCTCTAGTCTACATTAGGGAACATAGGTGATCGCCTCTTGTCCCTTCATTAGAATAGCTCCTTAATCATTGATACAATTTTAGTGGAGCAACCCTTTCAACAAGTTATGAATCATTACATGTGATAAAACATTTCACATTCATAGGTTGAGTAATATATGAAAATCTCCTTTCATAACTCAACAACAACATCAACATATCATAAACTTGGATACTTAAATCTCAAAGCACCCTTAATTCATCATTAGCTTCTTAAGAGATATGCACTATTTCATAAACTTCAACTTCACATAGTTCATCATGCTCATAACTTACAATTCATGGAATTTACACGGGTTCATAAGAATTTATCTCAAATCAATGAAAACTCATGCTTAGAAAGCCATAAACAAGGCAATTTGATCATAATTGAAGGAACCCACATGAAAGAGGAAAATCATAGATTTTAATTGAACATGCTTAATTTCATTAAACCATATTTTGTCATTCATAATCTCATCATGAAATTCATAGCTTAAGAATCATAGTTCATATATAGGTTCACATAGACTTCATGAATTCATGTCTTCACAATTCAACCCAACAACACATTCATAATTTTGAAATTGGAGAAAGGCATGGGTTAATGGGCATTCATCTAAATTCAACTTAATTTATGCTTCAAAGTTCATAAATAAATCAATTAAATCAACATTACAAAGAACCCATGAAATGGAAGAAAACCCCTAATTCAATTGAGAACTTCTAACTTGAAAATTTGAGAATTTAGGGATTCCATGGAGGAAAGGACTCCATGGATGAACACTATCATACCTTGGGGTCTTAATTACTTAGGCAATTGATGAAGAAAAGCTTGATTTCTCAAACCCTAGCTTGCCCTCTTCTTCTTCTTCTTTTTCTAACTTCTAGAGAGAGAAATATTTGAGAGGGGAGAATATGGGGAATTCTTGTAAAGTGATTAGAAAGGGTAGATTTTAGGATTGGAAGGGCTTATATAGTGTTAGGAGTTGGAGGGAACCGACTTAAGTAAGTAAATAAGTCATTGGGTGAAAAGACCAAAACACCCCTTTTAAAATGACCGTCAGGCCCCATCTACGGTTGGACCTACGGTCCGTAAGTCAACCTACAGACCGTCCTGTTCCACCGAAGATAGATTCAGAGAATTTTAAAACTTGGACCCCCAACGACGGGTCACCATGTATGGTTTGTGGTTCAACCTATGACCCGTACATGGTTACCGTAAGTCTGACTTTAGGCCCTGGAGATTTCACTAAGTATGGGTCCCACCTGCGGGACCTATGTATGGCTCGTACACGCATCGACGGTCCATCCTGGCAAGTCGTATAACAAGTACTGAGGCTTATATTTTTAAGGAACTTGAACTAGCCAACCACGGGCCTAACCTATGGTCCGTAGGTGGCAACATTGGTACTGGTACCAGAAATTTCCAGAATACTGGCATTCTTTCTTTCTTGAATCCGAGGTGTTACAGAAACACTTCCAGAAATTCATTAACAACGGGTCTAACAACGCATCCGAAAGAACATCAAACCTCATAGCCACATATGGCGTCACAAAAGACAAGGTAGCACCGGGATCAAGGAAAGCATAAACATCAAGATAAAAGACTTTAAACATACTAGTAACAACATCGGGAGAACCCTCTTGATTATGTCGAGTTTGAAGTGTATAGAACTGGTTTTGCTTTGGAGAACTTGAACCTTAACAACTAGGAGGAACTTGCCTACCATCCTTTTCTTTGTCAAGTCGAGATGGACAATCTGCCAAGCGGTGACCACCCTTGCCACAACCAAAATAATTATCTCTGCCTATAAAGTATTTTCCTGGATGACTTTTGCCACACTTTTGGCATGGGGGAACTGAAGATCCATTTCCACCACCATTTCTTCCTTGAGGTTTAGGGTTAGATAGCCTATCCTTGTTAAATTTAGGAGCCGGCGCATTGGAGGAACCTTGACCAGAAAACCTTTGTTTGAACCTAGAACGACCATGTCCATTGGACCTTGAATGTGGAAAGTCACCATCACCGATCTTTGCCCTCTTTGCCTCCCTAGAATTTTCCTTAAGTTTCACCTCTTCAATTTATTGAGCGTGAATCATTAAATGAGAAATATCCATCTCTTTAATGAGCATGGAGGTAAGACATTCCTTAACCACCAATACGGAAACACCCGAAACAAACTTACTCATCTTTGCCCTAGAGTTGGCAACCATAGTAGGAGCATACCTGTACAATTGTGTGAATTCCAAGGGATACTTCTTCACACTCATATTCCCTTGATGAAGTTTAATGAGTTGAATGCCTTGGCCTCCCTCATCTAATAAGGAAAGAACCTATCAAAGAAATCAATCTTAAACTTTTCCCAATCAAGAGGACTCGCATCAACAACCCTCTCTTCTTTCCATTGGTTGAACCAAACTTGAGCAACACCCTTAAGTTGATTAGCGGCTAATTCTGCCTTTTCCACCAGTGTCACTCCCAGAATCATCAAAACCTTCATCAATAAACTCTTGAGGATCTTCTTCAACCTTAGAACAATGGAACTCCGGGGAATTCATTCTAGTGAAGTGTTTTACTCTAGTTTCCATTGAACCCACATTTGGTCTCACGGGGGCCACAGGCTTGAGTTGTCATGGCTTGAGCCAACATTTGAAAAGCAGCTTGAAACTCCGCAGTAGTAACATCTTCGGCCAAAGGGTTGGTCGGAAATTGTGGAGCTTCTTGAGGAGCTTTTCGTTCCACATTCTCACCCGCATTCCTTCTAATGTATGCTCTTCGAGGGGCCATATCCTGAAAAGTATCGAATCGGGATTAGGAGAGAGACATATAGAGTTACACTTTATCGCATGACTTTAGAATAATGAAAGAAGTATAATTTCCTAAACATCTTTTAGCCTCTCATTCATAAGTGTGACGTGCTTCACACTCTTGAACAAGACTCTACTTGACGTGGCTTATGAGATATCTTATGACCTTTCTAAACCTTGTGCCCTGATACCAAGTTTGTCACGACCCAAAGTAGACCCTAGGTGAAACATGGCATATAGGACCCTAAGAGGCCCTACAAAAGCCACTTAGCATACATCATACAAGATAATAGAATTTAAGAGTTCAAAATCATAGTTTTTGTTGCATACAGAAATTGACAAAGCCGAAGTCTAATCATAGGTCTCAATAAGTCATCTAGTATATCATTTGGAAAGTGATTGGGATGTAACCCATACATTACATACAAAGTCTAAAAACTAGAAATGACATAAAAACTATGAAAGTATCTCAGTCCTCAGATTATGAGGACTCACCAATCTTTGAAGTCAACGAAACCACCTAGCCACGAGTGTGCGAGGTAGGAGCATCGAACCCTACATTCATGAGATAATGTAGGCACAAGTATGAAATATGGAATGTACTAAGTATGATGCAATATGCATAAACATAGGCTTGGTAGCATGAATAACTTAAAACATGTAGGCATATCATATTGAAATATTTAAAAGCTTTAAAGGAGAATTGACATGAGAATCATGAAACATGGTCAAATACATCAACATAAAGGACATAAGAAAAGCTTTGAAGAAAACATAATAATTTTGTGGAATATTAGCTTTAACCAAAAATAGGACCGTAAGAGCTATATCATTGAATCTGGTATATCCCTCATACCGAATGAAGGGGAATCTACTTGCCAAGGTAGAATCCGTACATATCATCATTTGCTAAAGTGGATCCACTATCTAGGTCATTTAAGACAATCCTACGGGGGCACCTAGTTAGGGACTAGAGGTTGCTGCTTGAGACTACCCTATTAGAGCCTCTACCTCAAATCCTCTCGGTGCTTAGTCTAAATCCCAATAGAATAGATAAAAGTCAGATATCATTATAACATAGGAAAGGCAATGATCAATACCAATCCACATCTTTCAAAATCAAAACATAGAATAGCTTCTTAAACATAATTCAACATAGAT
Source organism: Solanum appendiculatum (assembly GCA_018342035.1). Classification (NCBI taxonomy): domain Eukaryota; kingdom Viridiplantae; phylum Streptophyta; class Magnoliopsida; order Solanales; family Solanaceae; genus Solanum; species Solanum appendiculatum. Next base: position 195,003 of record JAGDQO010000534.1, read on the forward strand.
GAGAAAATCTCTCACCAATATGAATTCATTTGTGGGAAATACCTTTAACAATAGCATTGATACTTTTCTTTCAAATCATCCCCAGATTATTTATAATCATTTTATAAAAACATGCATATCTTCATCATTTAATAATTCATGGGTTCATCATAGGATCATAGTTGAAAAACATAATTAGGCATGGGTCAATGCAATTTCAACTAAATATCATGTATTAAAATCAATTCATGTGTTAGAAGACTTAATTAACCATAATCAATCATAATTAGATGAAACTCACATTTATTGAATTGAAACCCTAATTTGATCAATTGAAAATTAAATTGGGAAATTGAAATCTTTGGGGACCCCATGGAGGAAAGGACTCCATGGGTGAATACACACATACCTTGATGCTAGAAGCCCTAAATGAATGGAGGATTGGCGACTTGGATGAACCACAACTCTTCTTCTTCTTCCTTAGACTTGAGAGAATTTGGAGAGTGAATTTGGTCAAGTTTAGTGAATTTAGGAGAATGAGTTGAAAATAGGTAATTTGGGGCTTAAAACACTTATATAGGGCTTAGGGTAGAAGGTGAAACGATGTAGTATAGGATTAGAATAATTAGGGAAAGACACAAAAGCTTCTTAAAATAACTGCCGGACTTGGACCTACGGTCCGTAGGTCTTTCTATGGATCGTACCGGTCAATTGTAGAATGATTCAGTAACCAATATTTTGGACCATTTTTGACGAATCCTATTTACGGCTCGTAGATCTTCCAATGGACCATAGACACCAACTTCAGGAACCAATTTGACTCCTTAAAATTTTACTAAGTCTGAGACCCACCTACGAGACCTATCTATGACTCGTATAGTGGTTGAAACATCGTCTTGGTGAACCGTAACAAGGGTACTAGGACTTGTTTTAGAAAAAATATTTTCATTCCTTCTACGGCCTGTAGAAGCTTCTACAGTCCGTAGATGGGGACTCGTAGACAAAGTCTGCACACCAAACTTTCCTTTCTTCCTTTTCCTAAATTTCAAGGTGTTACATGATGACCAGCCATTGCTAGTGCCTTGGAATTTTGGGGAAAATGTCAAGTCCCAGATATTGTTTTATGACACAATAGGACGGCTCATGGATTGGTCTATAGGTCGTGCTTGTATCTTGTGGATTGAACTTCTAACTTAATGATTTTTGGTGATTTGAGTTCCACAAAGAAATTGTCTGGGTCATACATGAAAATACGGCTTATGTTTGGTTACTCATAGATGGTCATCAAAGACTAGGCGTTTTTAGTAAGTTGTACACGACTGACCAGTACGGTTCGTAGAAGGAAATATGGTCCGTAATTGGCCATCTGTCGTCCCAAGCCTAAGGGTCCAGGCTTATGGTTGAGGCTCAGTGTATGAGGGGTGTGTATGACTTTTGTGATGATTGATGACTCATAGATTGTTGTCTGTGGTTTGTGCTCAAAGATGTGAACTTCCAATAAGGGATGTACGAACGAACAATATGGTCAGTGGTTTAGTGTATAGACTGTACATGGGGTACATGGAATAGCTGGTAGTTATTTTCTCAAGGTTAATTGGGTGTTTTACTACTCTTTTAATTCCTAAAATACATCATTTCTAAACTATTTAGAGGACCTATAACCGTTTATAAGTCTCAAACCCTCTTATTAGCTCTCATTCTCTCAGAACCCACAAGTCTTTTTCTCCAAGTATCTCTCAAGGTGAATCAAGAGTTCCTATAATCTCCAAGTGTCCTCTTCCAAGATCAACCTAGAGTTTCACCAAGGTATGTGGGAAATTCATCAATGGGTTCCTCTTTACCCATTGAATCCCAAAGAAACCTCAAAATCTCTTTTATGATTCTCTCCAAAATTTTAGGATTTCATGATTTGTGTATGGATTCAATTCATTATAAGTTTAATCATCAGGATTTATCTTATTATTCATGATTTGATCATAATTGAATATTTTCAATGATGTTTACATGAACCCATTCTATACAAGTGTTTTATGATTATAAACTAAGCTATGTTTATATACATATATGATGATTTAAAGAGTTTTTGAATCAAGAATGCTTTTAGATAAGTATCAAGCATGTTTTATGAAATCGAATGCTTCGAATTGAATTACTTCTTATTATGATAGATGATCATGATTTAGATACTTTAGATAAGTGTCTCATATGAGTATGTTATGAAATCATGATTTAAAGGAGCTATTCATATGATATGAAGTTTTGAATGATTTGGTATTACTAGATTCTTACCATTTCAAAGATTATGATATCAATATCATATGCTTATCCATGTTTTCCATTGGGAGTTTACTTAGCACCGAGTGCACTTTTGGATGGAGGCTCACCTGTTAGTAGACGTGGAGTTCTATAGAAGCAATTCCCAATGTCCCATAACTACGTGTCCGGTAGGACTTAATTTAATTGACTCTAGCTGTTGGATGCATATAAGCTCATGATTATGGTCCTTACCTTGAAAAGTAGGATAAATTCTTTTCAGTGTGGGAGAAGTACATTGAACTTCATGTTATATCTCACATAGTTTATATCGGTTAATGGTATCTCCCACAAATGGCGTATGATTAACTTATGATATGATTATGACTCTTTTCAAAATATTGCATTGTCATGTCTCTAATTACCCCTAGATGTGACATGACGTTTAGGATCCTGAGAGACCCTAAACAAGTCACTTGACATAAGCATGAATCTAAAATAAATATCATAACATAATAAAGAATAAAAGTAGAATATAAGTCTCAAAATCCAAATGGCATAAGATATCAAAATCATAGTACATGACTGAATAAGAGAAAATCTACTTAATCTGAATATAGGAGTGGCTAGGACCAGCCCTAGCTAAAAAAATAGTTTTGAAACTAAAATAACTAAAAAATATAAAACTAGTAAAGTGTCCATGCCCTCAAACCATGAGGACTCACCAAACTGCTAAGCAAACGCTGATCAATCGACTAGCCACAGGTGGATAGAGTAACGTCAGAACCTATATTATGAAACAATATAGACACGAGATACATTCATCAGTACTCAGAATGTACTGAATATGGGGAAAGACGCATGAGTATAAACGTGATAAAATGATAAGCTCGAAAGATAATAATGCATGAGCAAGTAAAACATATCAATCGGATAAGCTTAGTTTGTAAAACATGAAACAAGGTCAAAGCAATAGAAAGTTCATGACGTATGTATATACATAAGCTAAGTAAGAAATGATATCTTTTGTGGGAGGTTTATCGTTAACAAACATAAACCATGTGAACTACGACATAAAGTTTAGTGTTCTGCTCTAACACCAAAAAGAGAGTGTCCTACTTGAAAGGTAAGGACCATGTTCTTAAGCTTAGGTGGATCCACTAGCTAGTATCCAATCAGGATAATCGTATGGGGGCACGTAGTTCAAGGACTTGAGAATTGCCCTAGTCCACTAAGGGCTAAGTAAACTCCCAATAGAAAATATATAGAATCATATCATATTCATATCTTGGGCTTGGAAAAGGTAAGAATCTAGTAATACCAATTCAATCATAAAGATTCATAAATCATAAGAATAGCTCCTTCAAAATACCATAATTTCAAAACATAATCAATGCATAAAAGACATTTAATCAAAAATATCTAAATCATGATAATCTTTTCATAACAGGAATACTTCAATCGAAAGCAACCTAATTTCATAAAAATATGAGATACTTTATTCGAAAGAACCCTAGAATAATAGTTTCTACAATTTTTCATGCATGCATAATTTCAAAGCTTCAATTCATGATCATAAATATTCATAATGCATGGGTTCATAGGCAAATCATTGAAAACATTAAATTTGAATCAAATCATGCATAATATGATCAAATATAATGAATTTGTCCATAAACACTTGAAACCATATAAAATCATGCAAACCCTAGAAGTTGGGTAAGAATCATAGAAGATAATTTATGTTTCTTTTGGGGGATCCATTGATCAATTTCACAAAAACCTTGATTAACCCTAGCTTTTGAATTGGAGAAGGAGGATTGAAGCTTGAAGAACCCTAGAAATCACCTTGAATCCTTGGAAGAGAATTTGGAGAAGAAGACCTAGAGAGCTTTTGGGGGTTTTGAGCGAATGAGTAATTTTTGAAGAGCAAAATGAGTTATAGGGTCTTAGAATTGGCTAGAAATGACATAGTTTAAGAATTAAAAGGGTAGAAAAAGATTCAAATAACCCTGAACTAAAAACTGTTGGATCGACCCTACGGACCCATGTATAGTCCGTACAAGCTTCTACAGACTGTATTTGTCAACCGTAGAAGGAGTACTAGAACTTAAACTTTCTGATCACGAACCATGAGCCAACCCTACACACCGTAGAACCATACACGACCCATCCACCCCTTTCATAGATTGAGTCTCCAAAAATCCTTCCAGGTCTAGACTTTAACCACGAACCAGTCTTCTACGAACTATATAAACTTGTACAATTTGTTCACTCTCCAATAAAAACTAAGGTGCAAAAACTCACCAAGTCTGGAAGTCATATTATGAGCCTCCTCTACGGCCCGTATAAGCTCCTAAAGACCATCCTGTTGGTCTGTAGATCTCATCTAGGACTTGACAAATTCCAACTTTCAGGACTCAAACAACGACTACCTTCTACAGACCGTAGGGCATTGTATGGTCCGTAGTTGGTCTTGTACAACCTATACTAACAATCTTTTTTGCACTTTTCTTTTCTAATTCAACTTACCAATTTCTGATGTGTTACATGCATTGACCTTGTTTTATATTTTCAGAATTAGATTATCAGTTTTTATGTAAGGCTTTACTTGGTCATTGCATTATCATGTTTTCAAACTTATCATGTTATAATGTTATGTTATAATTCCTATATTCGTGCATCTTTCCTCATGCTCAGTGCATTCTAAATTCTGACCGCATACATCTCTTGTGCATATATTGTTTTATAATTGTCATACCCTAAAGTACACCCTAGACGTGACATGGCATATAAAACCTTGAGAGGCCCGACACAAGTACCTTGAAATACATCCAACACAACATAATAGAAAATATGAGATTTAAAGTAGAAAGTTTGATATCATAAAAGAGTTTGATTTAAAAGTAGAAGTCTACTCATAGTCTTGAAAAGCCAATCTAATATATCAAAAGAAGTGGTCATGACGTAACCCGTACACCACGTACAACATCTAAAAATTGAAACATACGAAAAACAAAGTAAAGGTGACATGGTCCTCGGAACATAAGGACACACCAAGTCTTTAATGATTGATCAAACAACTAACCACGAGTGGGACGAGAAAAAGCGTCGAACCCTATATAATGAAACAATATAGGCACAAGTATGCATTAGGAAATGTAATGTACTAAGTATGAGGGATATGCATAAAACATGGACACATGATCATAAGAGGACATATAGGAAAAACATGATATGCATGACCAAGCTAAAGCATAGTTAAACCTTTAAAGAAGAATCATAAAACATAAACATGGTCAATGCCTCTTAAAATCACAATGAAAGATTTATAAAACCTTTGAAGTAACTTTAGTTCATTTTATGGGATATTAGCTTTAACCAACAATAGACTATGCGAGCCAGAACATGGAATCTGATATAACTCCCATATCGAGAAGGGAGAGTCTACTTGCCAAGGTTGAACTCCATATCATTCATTCATATGCTATTTGTGGATCCACTAGCTAGGTCATTTAAGATAATCCTATGGGGGCACGTAGTTTGAAACTAGAGGTAGCTACTATAGACTACCCTATTTGAGCCTCTACCTCAAAGTTTTCTCGATACTAAGTTAAATCCCAACGGAATAGTTATTTTCATAAACATAATATCATACATGGAAAAACATAATGAAGTTACTAATCCAAGCTTAAAACATCGTAAAATAGCTCCTTAAATCATGAATCATGAATCATGCATGTGTGAGAAAACCTTTCTCAAAATCATGACTCCTTAATATGTGAAAAAAGCTTTCACAATTTCATTGATGCTTATAACAAAACCAACCTATAGTTCATAAAACATCCGCTTACAAATCATGCATAAACTTTCATAAAACATCAGTCATAAGTTCATAGCTTTTCTTCATATTCTCATGTCATCATAATTTCATAGTCAAAATCATAAATAAGGCATGGGTCCATATGAATTTAATAGGAAAACCTGTTGTTGAATCAAATTATTCATAAGAAGACTAAAATCAAACAATTGTATCATAATAATTAAGACCTATGGAGAATTAGATAAAACCTTAACCAATCTTGATGAAATTGAATTTGGAGAATTGAGATCTTTTAGGACTCAATGGGTGAATGGACCCCATTGATGAATTCCCACATACCTTGATGATCTAAGCCCAAAAGAAATGAAGGAAAAGGGAGACTTGCAGGTTGAACCCTAGATTCTTCCTTGAACTTGAGAGAGAATTGGAGAGGATGAACTTGGATGGGAATTGGGGATTTGAGAGAATGAAAGGGTTTGGGTAGAATTAGGAGTTGAAAGGTAGTTATATGTCTTATAATTAGGGTCAAAGCGACATAGTATAGGTATTAAATGCATAGAAAAAGACTGAAATACCCTTGATAAACAAATGCAAAATGGCTTCTATAGTTTTGACATACAGTCAATACGTAGGACTTCCTACAGCCCATACTGGTCAACCGTAGAACCAACTTCAAAAGCCCAAAATCATCTTAATTTCCATGAAACCATTCTACGATCCGTCATCCAGTCTACGGTCCGTAGATCCCTTCCATAAAACCTAAGTTCAAGTCCAAAATTTAACTAAGTTAAGATTAGTTCTACGAGTGCAATCTATGGTCTGTCCAAATTTCTACGAATCATTCTGGCTACCCATAGGTCAAACTTCAGAAATTTAAAATTCTGAAAATCCTACCAAGTGTCTATGAGACCCTTCCTACAGCCCATAGAAAGCTCTACGACCCGTAGGTCTATCCGTAACACCAAATTCCTGCAACATTTTCTAAACTTTTCCAACTCAACTCAACCTCCAATATCAAAGGTATTAAAATATCTACAACTTGGGAACATTCGTCCTCGAATAGGACTCAAGCAAGAATGAATAGAGTAGGAGAGAAACTATCAACCCAACATGAATGCAAATCTCATCATAATGCACATAAACATGGAGAATCACTCCAAGATAAATCATAAAATCAAAAATAAAGTTAGCAAATTGAAACATCCCTACACTGCAAGGGATAGTAAATGCCCCTAGGTCATCCTTCTTGACAACCACGTTTGACATAAGGGCACTACAACTATGAGATACTTCAACCGTCTCGAAATCCATACTTCTCTATTTCGTGACAAACTCTTTCATACACTTTTCATAACCCGGCATCTCTAGCAACGCCTCCACGAATGGAAGATTAATAGAAAGAGTTTTGAAGACAGACAGAAACTTTTGAAACTTCGTGTCCTCATCCCTCTTCTTCAATCTTTGAGGAAATGGTGGAATAACTTTGGACAATGACTTTGGAGGTATCAAGGGAGGAACAGCCCCCACCTTGGAATTCTTAGCTTCACAGAAAAGAATATTTTTCGTTGCATCATCAACTTCATCGGAAGTTTCATTATTCAATTCTTCAGCAAGTCCATCACCCTAAAAAATCACAGCTTTCCCTTTACTTGGACTAGCTTTATCGTCATTTAGCACATCACTTCCCACAACCTTACCACTCCGGGTTGAGATTGCCATTCATTAGGCATTGTCATTCTTCGGATTGGCCAATGTGTCACTAGGAAGACCCCCTCTTTGTCTTGGGTTTAAATGAGCTGAGATTTTACCCATTTGGGTCTCAAGTTGCTTTATCGAAACCGAATGAGAGGTCACCGTTTGATTCAAATAGGAGAAGTTGGCTTTTATCTCCTTGAGCACTTTATCCGATCCTTCTACCTTGTTTAGGATGTGGGCAAGCATATCCTCGGTCCAAAAGCTCTCGAGGCCGGCATTAGGTTCTTTCGGTTTTGAACGGTCATGGGGGGAACACAATGATCTCTATCACCATCTCTATCTCTTCAATTTGCACACCTATCATGCCAATCTCGATCTCTATCTCTCGAACCACAATCATAATCTTTTTTCCAACCTTGATTCCCACCCTGCCTTGGATAGCTCGGACGAGAACCCCCCACCTGGTTCAACAAAAATTGTACCTCTTCATTATACATGGCTTCAAATTGTGCATCATCCAGACTCATTCCACCACTAGCGCCAACCACATTCACAGTCTTATAACCACCTCCCATGACATGTTTTGTCAACAAATCCATTTGGGTCATCATCTTGGCCATGTTTTCATCGCGCTCTTGGTTCTTCTCCATTTGTTCTTTGGTCAGCCCAACATTTAGAGGAGACACTTGATCCTCTCTCATGTGCCATGCTCGATTAATCTTGGTCATCTCATCAAGCAAAGCCGATGCCACGACAAATGGTTGTCTCATAATTCCACCCCTGATAAAATGATCAACGACAACCTTATTGACGGAGTCAAGACTCCGGTAGAAATATTGCAAGAGCATATTTTCCGACAACCATGAGTAGGACATTGGAGGAGTTGCTTTTGAAACCTCTACCAAGTTTCATGAATAGGTTCACCATCAATCCTCTTGAAATTTTGAATGTCATCCCTCAACTTCACCATCTTCGAGGGAGGGAAGAATCTTTCATAGAAAACCTTTGTGAGCTCCTCCCAAGAAGTAATAGAGTCTCTTGGTCGTTTGGCCAGCCACTTTGTTGCCTCCCCAATTAGAGAGAAGGGAAACAAATGAAGTCGGATTGACTCTTGAGATATATTCCTAAAAGTGGATGGTCCGCATACATCCACAAAATTGCGAATGTGATCATGAGGATCCTCATGAGCAAGTCCCCCAAAGAACCTTTTCATTTGCAGCAACTGGAACATAGTTCCGGTCACATGAAAAATAGTGTTACCCATAGCTGGGGATAAACGAATAGCTCTGACACTTCCTATTTAATCTGCATTGATATCGTTCAAGTTTCTGATGTCGCCATCATGCCCAAGTTGGCTGCCAGCATTACTCCCATTCACACTCATTTCTTCACCTGTTGAGAGCAACAACAACAAACTAATAAGAATGTTCTACTACAATCAAATAAGTTAACAAACAACTTCAATAAAAGAATTCTAAACTCCACTCCCTGGCAGCGGTGCCATTTTTGATAACGCTCAACTATACCTCTTATAATTCAAAGAGTAGGCGGTCACTAACAATGTTTGAAACATAAAAAACACATGAAAGCAATAAAAGTTACATTGTCTTCGGAATATAAGGACCCACCAACTCTTGATCTTCGATTCTTCAATGAGATCAACTAGCCACGAATGGAGAGAGAGGAATCGTCACGCCCTACATTAATGAAACAATGTTGACACAAGTATGCATTAATACATGGAATATACTAAATATCAAGGAAATGAAATAAAATATGAATTATGATCATAAGGGGACATAATCGAAAACATGTTATGCATGACCAAGCTAAAAATTATAAAATCTTTAAGAAAAAATCATAAACATGAACATGGTCAATGCATTTTTAAAAAAATCATTAGGAAAGCTTCATAACATTTTTTAAAATAGCTTAGTTCTTTTTGTGGGATATTTACTATTAACCGACATAGACCATGTGAGATATAATATGGAATTCGTTGTCTTGCTCAGTCACGACCTAAAGTATCCCCTAGACGTGACATGGCGTAAAAGATCCCGAAAGGCTCCATACAAGCCACTTAGCATACATCATAAAAGAAAATAAAAGATAAGAGTTCAAAAGACAATGCACATATATATCAAGGAATTGACAAAAGTAGCGGAAGTCGAAACATAGTCTCAAAGCCATCTAATACATCAATAGAATAAAAGTGGGACGTAACTTATACAAGTTCTAAAGTAAATGACATAAAACTGTAAATGTGGCATTCTCCTCGAAGTTTGAGGACTCACCAAGTCTTCTTAATCACGATACACTGATCTAGCCATGAAAGGATGGAGAAGAGCCGGATCCTACATTTGTGAGAACATGGAGGCAAGAGTATGTGTTACTACAAAGAATGTAACAGGTATGATACCTATGCATAGAGATTTATAAAATCATGCTAAAAAGGGGCTATACAAAACATACAAAGACCAAGTTAAATTGTAAAGCAACATGATGGAAAACATGAGTTAAAAACCATGGTCAATGCAAGTAAATCATTTTAGACCAAATATAATTGAAATACCTTTTTGGAATTAACCTTAGTTCATTATGTGGGAGATTAGCCTTAACCGACATAGACCATGTGAGCTATAACATGGAATCCGGTGTCTATCCCACATCGAAAAGAGGTATCCTTACTTGCCAAGGTAATAACCATAAATTCTAGCTTAAGTGGATCCACTAGCTAATGTCAATCTAAGACAATCATCCTATGGTGGCACATAATTTATGGGATAAGGAGATTGCAACTAGAAATCCGGCCTCTACTACGGGAGAGCTTCCATCTCAATACCATCTTGGTGCTAAGCATAAATCCCACGGAGTAGTCATAACTCATAATGCATCTTATCATTAGTAAACATGGGTAATCGCCTCTTGTCTTATTATTATAATAGCTCTTTAATCTTGATTCAAAGTTTAGTTGAGAAAGCCTTTCAACCCTTATGAATCTTCTATGTGAGAAAATCCTCTAACAACAACAACATCAATGCTTCACTCTCAAAGCAATATTAAATCACAATAAATTTCATAATTGAACATGCATATCTTCATAAAATCCATCTTTTGATCATTCATAACTTCATCATGGAATCATTGCTTAGAAATCATAAATCATGCATGGGTTCATGGTAATTCAACTTTCAAATCATGCAATTAACTAATTTCATGCATAAAAAGACTTAAATCAATCAATTAGATCATAATTTTAAAGAACCCACAAGATAGAAGAAAACTCTAATTCCAATTGATGAATCTAACTTTAAGAAATTGGAGAATTTAGGAACCCTATGGAGGAAAGGACTCCATAGGTGAAAGCCATTATACCTTGATGCCAAATTTTTTAAATCAATGGTTAATTTAGGAGACTTGACCTTGAAACCCTAGATCTTCTTGTTCTTCTTCAAGCTTCTAGAGAGAGAAATATTTGGGCAAAACTTTGGAAGGAGTTTGAAAGTGATTAGAATGAGTAGAATTAGGCTTAGATGTCTTATATAAGGCTTAGGATTAGGACCAAACAGCCTTAGATTAGGAATATATCAATTATGGAAAAGACCAAAAACCCCTTAAAATAACTATCGGACCTCTATCTACGGTTTCGACCTACGGTTCGTAGGTCAAGCTACGGACCGTCCTGTCCAACCGTAGAAAGATTCAGAGACTACTGATTTTGGACTTCAAATGACAGAACCCATGCATGGTTTATAGGTCCATTGACGGACCGTACATAGCAATCGTAAACGTCAATTCAAGGCTAGAAATTTGACCAAGTCTTGGAGAAACCTACGAAACCTATCTACGACTTGTACAAGGAATGACGGGCCATCTTGGCGGGTTGTAAAAAAAGTTCTGAAACTTGACATTTTCAAAAAGTTTACCTTGCCATCTGCGGTTCCCACCTACGGCCTGTAGATGGCTTCCGTCAATACTGGCACTAGTTCTGAAAAACCAAAAAAATTTCCTTCTTTTCGAACCTGAGGTGTTACAATATATCCCCCTTGGGAACATTCGTCCTCGAATGGGAATCAAGACATCATAAGGAGGTAAGACAAGATCTAACAACCCAACATGAATGCAATCACATTAATGAGCATATCCGAGGAGGAAACATCAACTCCGAGCTAAAGCATGTTCATATCATCATTTCATAAGGCCTATATGCAACATAATACTCAATGCACATAAACATGAAGAAATCTATCAAGTTAACACATTTTCTCAAATTTTAAGCTTTTCATGAACATGCATAAATGAGGAATCATGGGAACATCTAAGACACATGAGACCAAAAGAGTGGACCACGAGGAGCTAAATACCTCAAGCTAGAATAGGAGTGGAGGGAAAAAGATGAGGATAACGGGACATCATCTCAGCCTCGACCTCCCAAGTAACATCCTCAACTAACTGATTCCTCCAAAAAACCTTTACGAAAGCAACTTCTTTATTTCGCAACTTCCGAACTTGACAGTCTAAAATCTCAACCGAAACCTCTTCGTAAGAAAGGCTCACCTTTACATCAAGACTCTCCAATGGCACTATAGATTCCGTATCACCAACAAATTTCTTCATGGAAAACTGGATGAACTGATGTTAAATCATTAGGCAATTCAAGTTCATAAGTAACCTTAGCAATACGCCTCAAAATCTGATATGGGCTCACATAACGGGGACTAAGCTTCCTTTTCTTCCCAAACCTCATTACACCCTTCATGGGTGAGATTTTCAAGTAGACCCAGTCATCAAAATCAAATTCTAGATCTCTCCTCCTAACATTGGCATAGGTCTTTTGTCGACTTTGAGCCGCTTTCAACCTTTCTCTAATAAGCTGAACTTTCTCCGTTGCCTCATGTACTAATTCGAGACCTGTCAAAGCAACTTTACCCACTTCAAACCAACCTATAGGATATGTACACCTCCTACCATAAAGGGCCTCAAATGGAGCTATACCAATACTCGAATGGTAGCTATTATTATAAGCAAACTCAATCTAACGCAAATGATCATCCCAATTACCCTTGAAATCAATCACACAAGCTCTCAACATATATTCCAAAGTTTGGATAGTACGTTCCTCTTGCCCATCAATTTGAGGATGAAAAGTTGTGCTAAGCTTAACACGGGTACCAAGACCTTTTTGGAAAGATTCCAAAAATTGAGAAGTGAATTGAGTACCACGATCGGATATAATGGATAGGGACACTCCATGAAACCTAACCATCTCCCTTAGGTACAAACTTAGCATAGTGTCACGACCTAAACTACCCCCTAGGCGTGACATGGCATATAGGACCCCGAGAGGCCCCACACAAGCCACTTAGCATACATCATACAAGATAATATAATTTAAAGAGTTCAAAACACAGTTTTATATCATAAGAGTTTGACAAAAACATCGGAAATCTAACACATATCTCAAAGCCATCTAGTACAATAGGAGAGTGATTGGGATGTAACCCATGCATCACTTACAACATCCGAAAATAAAAAAGACATAAAGTAAAAATGACATCATCTTCAAATGTATGAGGACTCACCAAGTCTTCAAAGCTCAAAAGTATCTACTAGACACGGGTGGAGGGAGAAGAGTCATCACGCCCTACATTAGTGAAACAATGTAGGCAAGAGTATGTGTTAGTACATGGAATGTACCAAGTATGAGGGGAATGCAATAAAACATGGGACATCATCATAAGGGGACATAATTGAAAATATGGAATGCATGACCAAGTTAAAACATAGTAAAAAAATCATTTAAGAAGATTCATAAATCATGAACATGGTCAATGCATCTTAAAAGCTTAAAGGAAGCTTCATAAAACATTAGTGATTTACTTAGTTCATTTTGTGGGAAGTTTACCATTAACCGATGTAGACCATGTGAGCTATAACATGGAATCCGGTGTCCTCCCCACATCGAAAAGGGGTTGTCCTACTTGCCAAGATAAGAACCATGAACTTCTAGCTTAAGTGGATCCACTAGCTAACGTCTATCTAAGACAATCATCCTATGGTGGCACATAGTAATGGGATAGGGAGATTGTTACTAGAAACCCAACCTCTACTACGGGAGAGCTTCCATCTCGGTATCCTCTCGGTGCTAAGCATAAATCCCACGGAATTAGTCATTAATTATATTCATCTCATTATCCATGGAAAAGTACAACTAGATTTACCCATCCAAGCTAAAGTTATGTTTAAAGACATTTCATCTTCCATGGACTCATCCAAGCTTACATCATTTAGAATAGCTCCTTAGACCATGCGTGAGAAAACCTTTCATTATCCATGATCTTTTTATAATAGCTTTATAAGGCCCATAGTCATTAACCTCATACTAGAAGGGCCATACTACTAATAGAAATAGTTTTAAAATCATGATCTATTATCATTGATGGCATAACTGGCTACCATACTAATCAAGACCTAATTTCGGAGAATAGCCCAAAAGCATTGATGACAAATCTAGGTGTCATTCATGTCATGTGGCCAAGCTTCATAGAACATATAGATACCTTCATCTATAAGCTTACTTGAGTTATAAACATTGCTTTCATAATAACATGCATGATTTCATAAAACATATTCATAAATTCATGTAAATTAGGGTTCATAGTCCAAATCCATAGATCAATGTACCACATGAAAAAGATTTCACATTGAGTTGTCTTTTTGAAAATCTTGATTAAAGAAAATCAAGAATATACGCAATTGATGTCTTAAAAAGGTATGTCACACACCTACCACATCTCTACTGCTACTACACTCTACACAACTCTACAGCTACTACACTCTACATCCATCATTTAAACACTTATATGTTGATTAACAAGCAACCCATCATTAATGTTCCTACAAGGTTTTTGACAAGCACAGCCTCACACGTCTACGACGATAACTATAAATAACTAATGACTGTCAACACATAGTAGACGGATATTTTGTCAAGGACGGCATTACATGGCTATAAGCCTATAACGATATTTTGAAGAATCAAATGACCGTCGATGATGCGTTGCTAGTTTGCATATATTATATAAATAATGTGTGCGTACATATGCACGATATGTGTGTGTATACCAATAGTTCAAACAAGATGCTTCACCTAGACCGTACTTCTGATAATGTATGTGTGTATATATGTATATTAACAGTTTAACAACATGCTATTACAAGCCAATAAACAAGTCTCCACAATTTCTAAATTTGCATTCTAACACAATTTTATACAAAATAGATAAAATATTGGGCCCATACGCTCATGGACAGCCACCATGCATCTAAGAGATGCGAGTTTAAAAAGTTTAATTTTTTTTAATATAATCCATGTTTACTTATACTTCTCTTATTGATGATTGTTAGTTGTTAATGCAACAAATGGGAACCCATAGATAATGCATGACTTTAGAAAAGTTGATGCAATTACACACAAATTAAAGAAATAAGAAAATGAAACATTGTATGTAAAAGACATGATTGACAAGAAATAAATAATTGTATAATGTAGTTACATTATATTGAAATAAACTTTAATCAACATACTAGTCGTTATGTGTGTGCAACATACATGCATAAAGAAAAAATATGTACAAGATTGTGAGCTTATAAAACACTCACGATATGATTATTTTGTTTATAATTTTAATGTGACAAATAAAAAAATAAAGATATAACTTTATTTCATTTTTAAACAGTTTATTTCGATGATGTTGCTTGACAAGCTAAATGAAATCGGAGAACTTATTATTTTGTGTATTTATAAGCTGGATTAGTTTGAAATTATCTGGTGGATTAACTCCAATGCTGCAACGTTTTTTAAGGAAGGTTAATTTGTTCTACGATACAAATAATGTTGGATATCTTATCGAATTAATAATTATATCTGTCACAACTGCATGTTAAGACAATTTTTATATATTTATAAATGAATTTGAGCTATTCATAGTGTCAATTTATCATTCATGTTTATTGACAACGGAAAAGATCAAAAAATATTCTTGGACTATTTCAAAAGGTTTAAATATAGGGAAAATTGTGCCTTATAGCAAACTATTAATTCAAAATAAATGCTATAGCTATAGTTTCATTTAATTCTAATTCGTAGCAAAAAAAATAATCTCGCTCGCCACTCTGAAATCTCGCTCGCCCTCTCTCACTTTACACAAACACAAATGTATAAATTGTGTTTGTGTTTGTAGAAAGCGAGAGAGAACTGTATATACAAATACATATGTTTTCGTCCTATACACTTATAATTATACAAATACAGATCTTCCCCTGCCCAGTTCTCTTTTGCCTTTCTCTCTTTCTCGCTTTATACAAACACAAATTATACAAATTATAATGTATAATTTGCGTTGTATAAAGCGAGCAAGAGAGAGATTTGATATACAAATATTTTAATTCGATTCAATTATATACAATTTCAAAATTTATGCAAATATACAAACATAATCATTGATACATATACATAGTAGTTATATATATATACAATTATCTAACCGATATATATATACAATCATTGCGCTTTTATACAAAATGAGATGCCTGCCTGCGATTTATACAACTGTAGATATAGAGCGCTAATATGAATTTTTATGTTTGCTAAATCTAAAATTTACTCTTAAATATACCCCTCAGTCACCTATTAGGCTAAAAATACCTTTCAGTCCACCTATTTGGTCCATTTCTACCATTAAAACTAACAACCTTTTTTTAAAAAAATATTATTATTATTATTTATTACGTGTCATTTTCTTATTGGATAAATTAAAGAAAATTTTACACAAATTTCATAGTGTTAAGAGCTAATTACATCATATCCCTACTCTTTTCCAAATTACAAAAATCCCTTAAATTTGGTGGAATCCGAATACATCCCAAAACGTGATGATACATTGCGTCCCAATTTCAGATACCTCCATCAAAGTCTCGATACATCTCGTCTCGATTTCAAATACATCACTCAGCATCCCGATACATCAGGTACATCCCGATATATCACGTAAAGTGATGTATCCGACCGATACATCATGTAAAGTGATGTATCCGAGAATAGGAGAGAGTAGGAATTTTCGTAATTTTTTCAAATAATAGGAAATTTTAAAGAATATGATAAAATAAGTTGTGTATTTAAGTAATTTTTTCAAAATTAAATCCTAACCCATTAAATTTTCTCCTACCCACCCATTTATTACCCAATGAGCCAAACCCAATTAGAAGACCCATTAAAAGAGAAAATTTCACAAATAGCCACTAAAAATAACTTAATTGGGCTCCATAGCTATAGTTTGCAAATTATGATTCATAGCTACATGTTAGAGAGAGGAGAGAGGCGAGCGAGATTAGGAGAGGGAGGAGAGAGGCGAGCGAGAGAGGGCAGAGAGTGGAGAGAGGTGAATTGTATTTATATATCTGTTGAATTATAAATGTATACTTGTCAGATAATTGTATATATATATAACGAGTATACATATGTATTTGTATATCTGGCGAGCGAGATTGAGAGAGAGAGGAGAGAAGCAGGCGAGATTGGGAGAGGGAGAAGAGAGGCAAGCGAGAAAAGGCAGAGAGTGGAGAGAGGCGAATTGTATTTATATATTTGTCATATAACTTTATATGTATAATTTATGTTTGTATAAGAGAGGAGAAAGGTGAGAGAGAAGAAGAGAGGAGAGAAGTGCACATAATTATAGCTAAAAAGAAGTATTGCATTGTAATTAATTCAAACTATAGCTATGTTAGCTAGTTAACTAGTATATGTCTGCTTATCCGCGTAATTTCCCCTTAAAAATAGATTGATGGATTCTTGCTCCCTTAACCCTAAACCTCTTTCTTCTTCCCTCTTTTCTTATTCAAAAATGTCAGGATTGTTTTCAATCAACTGTATTACTATAAAAATATATTGGGAAACTATATGAATGAACTATACGTATTATTAGTTTAGTTTTGTTAGTTTATGTATAAAAGTTCAATATTAAGTGTGTACATTCTCAGTAGTATAAGTTGATCTCCTTAAAAACTCAGTACTGGATCACATATAGGAGAAAGCTAAAAGAAATAACTGTTGTGCCAAGAACAACAACAATCCGAACCCACAAGTTCATTAGGATATAAATGTCTCAAGGACTATTTTTAATGGGTCTTCTAATTGGTTTTGGGTCATGGGCACTGGAATGGGTGGATAGGAGAAAATTAAATGGATTAGAATTTAATTTATCCAATAAGAAAATGACACGTAATAAATAATAATAACAATTATTTTTTAAAAGGTTGTTAGTTTTAAGGGTAGAAATGAACCAAAAAGGTGGATTGATGATATTTTTAGCCTAATAGATAAATAAGAAGTATATTTAAACCTTTTCAAATAGTCCAAAGATATTTTTGACCCTTTTCCGTATTAACAAGTCATTGTGGTATGTTAAAAATAGAAAAAACTACCTAACTACACATACATTACTACCATATATACTATATTAACCTCTAGTTTAAAACAATTACATGTACTATAACATTTAATATTTATACCATATATTTTTAAAAATTTAATCAGATACACAAATCTCTTAAATATGGTATTGAATAATTATCTTAAATTTAAACTCCTTAATTAATGGTCCATTAACAAGTTAATTTTTTTCTACTCACATCTGTCGTTCCCTTTCTCCCCACGTCCATATGCACTCTTTCTTCCTTCGTTTTCTTCATCTTTCTTCCTTCATCGTCTCAATGCATGTTTGCATGTTCAAATCAACATTATACATGTAGGTTTGTTTCAACTGTTTTATTATTCTCATGTATTTTGGTTTTGTATCTGAGTTAAAGTTCATAATGTTCTAAAGTTCAATTTTAAAAAGTTTTATAAATTAGGTTTTATATATTTTGATTTTGTTGTTTCTCAAACACTTTAGTGGCTTACCATTCCCAAAATCAGATGATTCTTTTAAAGGTACAACACATTAATAATATTATACTAAATCAAACAACTTTTATTTGCTTATTTTCACTCATGAATTTCTCATGGCAGGGATTGACTTTTCATCCGCCAACATTCAAGTCGAGAATAGATCTAAGTATAGGAATGATTCAATCAAGATGGAAGAATTATGTTAAGCTTTAATTAACAGAATAATACACCATTAGATGCACATCAAGTGCAACAATGTTGTATACACATCGGGTGTACATGTATCTAGATAAGAGTTCATGTATCTGAGTTAAGATTATATGTATCTATGAGAAAAAAATTCAGATGCCAAAGTAAAGGAAGAATTTTGAATTTTTTTTACATTTTTTTGGATTAATGATAAAACAGATACTCTACATCGTGATTTGTTCCTAAATTCGTGTGTTTCAGTTACATTACATATTTAGATACACATAATTATATGTATATGCTTACTATGTGTCCGAGATACATGTTTTTTTAGTATAATGTATGAAATTGATACTTGATACGTCAAATTAATACTAGATACATATAAAAGATACATGAAATTAAAATAAGATGATATAAATAGATACATGAAATTAATATTAGACACATATATATAACAAATACACAAAATTAATACTAGATACTTCTATGATACATATGAATGTACTTGTATGATACTCATGTATCTAAGTGTTTAGTTTGTTGGATACATCATATATTGATAATAGATACATCAAATTAATGAATTTATTATTTTAAGAGTAATAAAATGAAATTAATCAAATTACATGACCAAGATATACATATTTTTGTATTTTATTAAAATGACTTTATTATTTCAAAGAACAATAAAATAAAATAAATTAAATATAGATATATTCCTTGATTTCTGCCTTAGGATTCGATTAATTTAAGTTTCCATAATTAATTATCCATGTATACTAAAAATCCTTAATTACTCCTCTAATTAAGGAAATCAGTTACAGCCAATTAATTTAAGCAAATAAAATATGTATCTCATTTTTAAAATTTGACAGATACATGCATCTCACAGATTCAAACTCATGTATCCTAAGTATGAAATATGGTAGAGGAAGGAATATTTAAAACTAACGGGAATCTTAATAATTAGAACCTAAACTAATGGGATTTATGTAGTTTGCCCTTAAAAATATTTGAGCGAAAAGTAAGTCATAATTCAATATTACAAGAGAAATAAGGAGGAATACTATATAAGTTTATGTGAAAAAAGTATATTGAAAATTACGGTGCAGGTGCTATTCCTATGGACGTGGATACATATGATTCCCCTTTTGTAGGTTAATATTGATTTTTATATAAAAAGTATATTTAATAAATTTTGTTATTTATCATCTCCAATAAAATATCATTCAATTATCTACTTATTAATTATTTTTTTTGGTTCACTCTAAATTCTTAGATAAACAATGAAGGAAACATGTGCCTGATCTATATCATATGAATATATATATATATATATATATATATATATATATCAGTACTTTTTGTAATTCAATTGCTCATGTAAAAAAAGATAAAAATAATTGTGAAATTATTTAATGGATTGTAGTAAAATTAAACAGTGAATATATTGATTGAGTATTTCTCCAACAATAATAAAGGTAATTTCTCTCGCTACAATATCATGATAATTAATAGACAAAATTCTATAATGTATGTAATGATAGCTATGCACAATTGTTCAACAAAGTGTAGAACAAATGTCATAAACGAAAAATAAGGATAATATAATTCAAGGTTTCTTGATCGAGCCAAGCCAAAACTAGCTCTCTGAGAGTGCTGCACATTAATAAAAACGTTTGATTAATTTAATTTTTTTCATTTTTTATGTTATATATATCATGTACTTGATTTATCTATTAATAACTTTTGACTCAAGATTTAAGTTATATTTTATATGAAAATTATTCCCTCTAAAGATAATTTAGATATTTTGTTTTGTGAGGTCTATAGGATGATGAAATTTTAGACTTTTTTTCTTGTAAAAGAATTAATCTTTTGAGTGCTTAATTTTATTTCAAAGTGAATTTTGGTAAATGGCACCTCAATAGTTCATATTTTTCAAAATTAATGTTCTATAATTATCTCATATGGTGCTATACATTAATTTTATCCGCACTTATTTTTATAATAATAAATAATATGATCACTATATATCTCTTTTGCTTTTGTGTCTATCCTTTGGGTCATCTCAACTCCTTTCAAAGATTAGTCATGATAAATTATTTTCTATCGATCGAGTAATGTTATTTTTGATTTATTTATAAGTTATGCCTTCAAAGATGATGACTCAAGTGAGTTGTCTTTAAGGGGGAAATGTGGATTGCCTATGTCAATCAAATTTAATCAAATAAATCTATCAACTTTGTGAATTGCTTTTCTTTAACTTCATTATTTGAGGCAAATATATGAAGAATACATTGACTTTCTTATTGGCCTCATGTTTTGCACCTTTGAATACATTGACTTTCTTACGCAATGACATGAATGTTAGGGTATAATAAAAATGATTCAATTTGACTATCATTTTCAATATAACAACTTTTGCCAGTAATTTGAAGACTATTTTGTATATACATATAGCATATGATTACAACTATTAATTAAACATACATTGACTATAATGAACTCAAGTATTTGTTATTAGTATCTAATGTGTTAATGTATCAAAGTATACTTATGTTAACTAATCAACAAATTAAATTGCCTTACTATTTCAATACAAGTGAACCAAGCAAAATATACGATTACATAAAAGAATATAATATAAGTATTCAAATGTGTAAGTATTCGATTGTATAAAAAAATAAAAAGAATATATTCTTTTTTTTCCCTCTTGTTCTTCCTGGATTGCTTTTTTCGATTGCTACTAGAAGCAATATTATTGTAACACCCCAAAAATTTTCAAGCTAAAGGCTCGAATCATTCTTTTTTTTTTGCATGTAAGGTCGTATCGGGTGATTCTTAGATTTTTCTTAGGTGTTAAGGTCAATTCTTTAGTGTGGTAATGGATTTGGATATGAATTAAGGTCACAAGAACTCTCTAGCACAAAGTTGAGTTGAAAGCTTCCTTACCGATTAAGTTTTGACAAAAGATTCTACTTAAGTAAATTTCA
Organism: Solanum appendiculatum; assembly: GCA_018342035.1. Taxonomy (NCBI): domain Eukaryota; kingdom Viridiplantae; phylum Streptophyta; class Magnoliopsida; order Solanales; family Solanaceae; genus Solanum; species Solanum appendiculatum. The sequence goes on from JAGDQO010000534.1 coordinate 216,892, forward strand.
AACGGCCATATCTCTCAGAACATAATAAGTTAGGTGGACCATGAACTATCAAATTAAAGGTGTATGAGTTCTCTTTTGCAATGCCGCAAAGTTTGTCTCATTTCGAGTTTGGAGTAAGAGGTTGTGACCGTTTTACCAAAGACTGTCACAACAGAGTTTTCTAAGTCTGTGAACTACGAAACCCTTCTACGGGTCGTAGTCAAGTCGTGGAAAAACTTTAGAAAGTCCAATTTTGGGGTCCAATTCATACGGATCCATTTACGGATCATAGAACCTTCTACAAGCCGTAGTTTGGACCCGCAGAATGAGTTTCTGGGCCTTAAATTTTAATATAAATTCTACGAATTGGATCTACAGTCCGTAGAAACTTCTACAGTCTGTAGAAACTTCTACGGGTCGTAGTTTGAACCCGTATAATGAAATTTTGAGCCTTAAAATTTAATATAAATTCCACATATGGAATCTATGGTCCGTAGATGAAACCACGAACCGTGGATGGCCCCGTGGAAAGTTTTAGTCATGTTTTTAAGAGGGATAGTTCAGTCTTTTCTCACCCGTTCTAACCCTAAACCACGACGTTTTTACACCTAATTAAGGTCCTAAATAATATTAATCAACCCTATTACTCTTATTAACGCTTCCAAGTCTTACAACAAGTATCCAAGAGGAGAAAGTTAGGGTTCTCAAACATTCTTCCTGTTTCACCAAGAACTTTGTTTTTTGAGGTATGTAAGGTTATCATGGTGATGGAATGAGTTTGCCCTCACGTCCTACATCTATCTAAATTCAGTAAAAGAGTAATTTAAGATTTTATTCTGGATTTTGAGTATTCTTGAGATGAGTAGTGTCGTTGAGTTCTGAGTTCTTGATTTTTGAGTTTTCTATATTGTTATTGAGATCCTTCAGTTGATTTATTCATGCCTATATTTTAGCATGAAACCTATTTTGAGTTATAATTTTTTAGAATATTTTAAAGCTAACATTTTTGTCTTAAACTGATTTTCTAAGAAAGCAAAGATGAGTTTTGAAAAAGTTTTAAACATGATTTGAGTAAGAGTATAAGGGAACTAAGTACACACAAATGTATCACTTTTAAAATTGAGAAAAGAGAAATTTTAATTTCTAAATGAGTTAATGAATTTAGAGATATTTCATAGTAGTTACCTCTTTTAAGAGGATATTGAGAGCTATTCCCTCAAATTGATCAGAAAGAGCGTGTTTTATAAATTTGAGCATGAGTATATATTTATTGGGAGTAGAATTGAGGATCGATATGGGGATGAGTTTAGACAACTCACATTCCTTATAAACCATATAGCCAACATGGGTAAATGATCGTACCTTTTAGACGACTCCTTATTGCTTTTGAGTAGAGCTTTAGTGGATCCACTAAGTTGAGATGTTCTATATTCCGTCAAGGTATATGACAGTTCTGTCAGGGTGGGCGAGACATTGTATCATCACGTTGCTCATAGTGATGGTTGTCGATTAGAGAATCTCCAAAATAGAGTTAAAAGTGTATTTTTACTATATCACTTAATATGTTGAGTTCAGAAATGAGTGAATATTTTGTAAAGCTTAAATGATTTCACTCCTTTATTTCTTTAAAATCAGTTGAGTATATATCTATATCTATTGGAGTCCTTTCATTCAACCATTTTGCTTCAGCTATATTACATAATCATACATTCAATGTACTTATTAATTCGACCTGCATCTTTTTATGACGCAGATACAGGTGTTAAGGATAATTAACAGGTGCTTCATTGAGATCACTTTGCACTTCCCATTTCAGATTTTTTGTAAGTCATCCTTGCATTCTGGAAGGCCCCACTTTTCATTTCAGTATTTACTTTAGGGCGTCAAGGGTCTTGTCCCGATGTTCATGTTGAACTTAGAGGCTTCATAGATAGCTAGAGTTGAGTGGTTTTTAGAAATTATTTCTCTAAAGTGTTTTGTGAATATTATATTTTTCTTAAATGAGTATTTGAGACAGCTGAGTTATATTTTTCTCTTTAAAACTTTTAATTTGCTTGAGTCAAATATTCTGCTAAGTAGTCACCCAGACTGGGGGTTTGCTTTGGAGTCATCAATGATTCTCGAGTGCCAGTCACATCTAGGGTGGTGGATCGGGGCGTGACAGACTTGGTATCAGAGCACAGAGTTCAAGAGTCCTAGGGTGTCTATGAAGCCGTGTCTAATAGAGTCCTTCTTATCATTGTGAAGTGCGCCACATCTATAATGAGGAAGCTACGACATTTAGGAACTTTTCACTTTCTTTTTACTCCTGTTCGTGCGATAGAGTTCAACTCTATAAAAGTTTCTTCTAACTCATGCTTACGCGTGTCTTTTCAAATCATGAATCTACGAAGAGTTGTTCAAGGACGTTATGCTAATCCTCAAGATCAAGAAGCTCCTAATGCACCAGGAGTGCAACCCCCTTAGGGAGATGTCACCAATACTGAGTTCGGGAATGTTATTCAAATATTGACTCAGGTTGTGGTAAATCAGGCTGGTCAACAAGGAGTGGGTTGTAAGGATGTGGCTGATACATCTAGAGTTCGTGAGTTTTTGAGGATGAATCCCCCAGAGTTCACAGGCTCGAAGGTCACTGAGGATCCGAAGAACTTTGTAGAGGAGTTATAGAAAGTATTTGAAGTTATGCATGTTGCTGATGCAGAGCGTGTGGAGCGGCTTCTTACCAACTCGAAGGTGTTTGTAACATTTGGTATGACCAATGGAAAAAGAATAGGGCAGAGGGAGCACCACTTTTGAGTTGGGCTATGTTTGAGAATGCTTTCTTGGGCGTTTCTTTCCTAGAAAGCTAAGGGAAGCTAGGGTGTGAGAGTTCTTAAATCTGAAACTGGAAGCTATGAGTGTGCAAGATTACAGCCTTAAGTTCACCTAGTTATCCCACTATGCTCCGGAGTGGTGGCAGATATGAGGAGTATGATGAATTTGTTCGTGTCCGGACTATCCTGCCTATCTTACAAAGAAGGTAAGGTAGATATGTTGATAAGGGAAATGGACATATCCAGGCTCATGATTCATGTATAGAAGTTTGAGGAAGATAAGTTGAAGGACAAATAAGAGTTTCGAAACGAGAAAGCTAAGACAGTTAATTAAGAGTCCGGTCAAACAAAGAATGTAAACGAGAATCGATTGTCATTTCAGTAGAGATCATCTTGACCAGCTCCATCATCATCTAGTACACCCGCACCAAGGAACATGAATGATCATTGGAAAAAGAATTTCAGAGCTTAAGTTACTCAGTCTCAGGGTAGTGTGGCATAAGGAGCTACTTGGACCTCAATTATGCTACGTGTGGTAGGAACCACCCAGGAGTGTGTCATGATGGCTCTAATGGCTGCTTCAAGTGTGGTAAGATGGGTCATTTTATCAGAGATTGCCCTAAGAACATGTAGGTTAATGGGGCAACAGAGCCCAATTTCCTTCAATGGCTCCAATAGACCGAGCTGCTCCGAGAGGAGCTGCTTCAGGGACAAGCGGAGGAACAAACCGTCTATATGCTATGGCTAGTCGCCAGGATTAGGAAAGCTCACCAGATATTGTCACTGGCATGCTTAAAGTCATTTTTATTGATGTTTATACCTTACTTGATCCAGCTGCGAGTGTTTCTTTTGTGACTTCTTATGTAACCATGAGGTTCGGTACTTCCCCAGAACAAATTCTTGAGCCCTTCAGTGCTTCCATACCTGTTGGTGAGTCTATTCTAGTAGAAAGAGTCTATCGTGATTGAACCATCTCTTTATATCACAAAGACACCATAGCTGACTAAGTTGAGCTAGACATGGTGGATTTTGATGTTATTCTACGAGTGGACTTGCTTCATGCTTGTTATGCTTCAGTCGATTGTAGAACTCGAGTAGTCAAGTTTCATTTTCTTAATGAGCCAATCTTAGAGTGCAGGTGTAGTTCAGCAGTGCCTAAGGGCCACTTTATTTCATACCTTAAGGCCAGAAAGTTAGTTTCTAAGGGGTGCATCTATTGCTTAGTCCGAGATAATGACTCTAATGTTGAGACACCGCCTATTCAGTCAGTCCCAATCATGAGTGAGTTCCCAAATGTATTTCCAAACTATCTTCTTAAAGTCCCTCGCGAAAGGGAAATAGACTTTGATATATATATCCTTCCAGATACTCAACACATCTTTATGCCACCATATAAAAAGGCTCCCGCTTAGTTAAAAGAGTTAAAAGAATAGTTGAGAGATATTTTTTATAAGGGTTTCATCCAACCAAGTGTCTCACCTTGGGGAACTCCGATATTATTCGTGAGAAAGAAAGATGGTTCCCTTAGGATGTGTATCGATTACTCCCAGTTGAACAAGATCACCATAAATAATAAGTATCCCCTTTCGAGAATTGAAGACTTCTTTGACCAACTTTAGGGTGCCACTTGCTTTTCTAAGATAGATATCAGATCTGGCTATCATCAGTTGAAAGTGAGAGAAACTGACATTTCGAAGAAAACTTTCAGGACCCGTTACAGTCATTATCTGCAACATTTATGGATCTCATGACACAGTATTTAAGCATTATCTATATATGTTTGTTATTGAATTCATCAACGACATCCTGATGTACTCAAGTAAAGAGAAAGATCATGACAGTTATCTCAGAATAGTCCTTTAAACTCTCAAAGATTGAGAGTTATATGCCAAGTTTAATAAGTGCGAGTTCTGGCTTGAATCATTGGCGTTCTTAGGCCACATCATGTCTGGCGAAGGAATTCTAGTCGACACTCAGAAGATTGAGGCAATGTAGAATTGGTCCAAACCAACATCATCAACTGATATAAGGAGTTTTTTTTTGGGTTGACAGGTTACAACAGAAGGTTCATCGAGGGGTGTTCATCTATTTCATCAACGCTGACTAAGTTGACTCAGAAGACAACTAAGTTATAATGGTCTGAAGCTTGTGAGAAAAGCTTTTGGGAATTGAAAACTTTGTTAACTACTGCTTCAGTGTTGACCTTACCAGAGGGTACAGAGGGTTTTGTCTTCTGTTGTGATGCATCTAGAGTGGGGCTTGGTTGTGTGTTGATGTGGAATAGTAAGGTTATAGACTATGCCTTTGGGCAACTTAAGATTCACGAGAGGAACTACCAGACTCACGATCTCGAGTTGCCAACAGTAGTTTTTACTCTCAAGATATGGCATCATTATCTCTATGGCGTTCATGTAGATGTGTTCACCAACCACAAGAGTCTCCAGTATGTTTTCAGTAAGAAGGAGCTTAATCTCAGACAAAGGAAGTGGCTAGAGTTACTCAAGAATTACGACATGAGTATCCTCTATCACCCAAGTAAGGCTAACATTGTTGTTGATGCCTTGAGAAGGTTGTCAATGGGGAGTACTTCTCATGTCGAGGAACGCAAGAAAGAGTTGGCTAAGGAAGTTCACAGACTTGCATGCTTGGGAGTCCGTTTGTTATATTCCAGTAAAGGTGGAGTTGTTGTGACGAATAGGGCTGAATTATCATTAGTGTCAGAAGTGAAAGAGAAACAAGACATAGATCACATCTTACTTGAACTAAAGGTAAATTTTCATAAGCAGAAAGTGATGGCTTTTGAACCAGGGGGAGATGGTGGGTTGAGATATCAAGGTAGATTATGTGTTCCAAAGATAGATAAGCTCCAAGAGTAGATCATGGCAGAAGCTCATAGTTCCAGATATTCAATCCGTCCGGGTTCCACAAAGATATACCGTGACTTGAGAGAAGTCTATTGATGGAATAGTATGATGAGGTGTATTATAGATTTTGTTGCTAAGTGCCCAAATTACCAGCAAGTCAAGGTTGAACACCAAAGGCCATGTGGTGTGGCTCAGAACATAGCTCTTCTAGGAAGAAAGTGAGAGGTGATTAATATGGACTTCATTATTGGCTTGCCGCGATATCGTAGACAACATGATTTGATTTGCGTAATTATAGATCGGATGACTAAATCAGCTCATTTCTTGCCGGTAAAGACTACAAATTTAGCAGAAGATTATGCCAGCTTATACATCCGTGAGATAGTATGACTTCATGGAGTCCCTTTGTCCATCATTTCACATAGGGGTGCGCAATTCACCGCTTAATTATGGAAGTCATTTCAGAAAGGTTTAGGTTCGAATGTAAACCTTAGTACTACTTTTCATCCTCAAACAGATGGTCAAGCAGAGCATGAAATTCTTACCCTAAAGGATATGTTGAGAGTATATGTAATGGATTTCAAAGGTAATTGGGATGATCACTTGCGTCACATAGAGTTTGCTTACAATAATAGTTATCACTCCAGTATCAAAATAACTACTTATAAGGCTCTTTATGGGAGAAGATGTAGATCTCCTATTGGCTGGTTTAAGGTTGGTGAAGCTGAGTTGATAGGGCCAGACTTGGCTCATCAAGCCATGGAGAAGGTGAGGACTATTCAAGAATGGTTGAAAACAATGCAAAGTCGTCAGAAATCCTATAAAAATGTTAGAAGGAGAGATTTGGAGTTTGAGGTTAATGATTGGGTCTATTTGAAGGTTTCACCCGTGAAGGGTGTAATGAGGTTTGGTAATTAAGGAAAGCTCAGTCCCCGATATATTGTTCCTTACAGGATATCAAATAGGGTTGGTGATGTAGCTTGTGAATTGGAGCTACCACTAGAGTTAGCGGCTATCCATTCGGTATTCCACATCTCCATGCTAAAGAAATGCTTGTGCAATCTTTCTCTTAGTGTGCCTACATAAAGTATTAGCGTGAAAGACAGTCTGTTCTATGTGGAAGTTCCGGTCCAGATTCTTGATCGTCAGATTCGCAAGTTGAGAACTAAAGAGATGGCATTAGTCAAAGTGTAGTAGAGGAATCAGTTTGTTGAAAAGGCTACATGGGAAGCTGAAGAGGATATGAAAACGAGATACCCTCATCTCTTTTCCTCCGATTCAGTTCCAATCCAAGGTATTAACTCATCCTAAAGTACTCATTCAATTCATTCCCTTCTTCAGTGTTTTGAGTTCATGATTTTTATGTATATTTTACATTAAATTGGACTGTTAAACATTTCCCAACCCCTTGCATGATCAATTCATCCATCATTCAAGGATGAATGATTCCAAGGAGGAGATATTGTAACAATTTAAAATTTTCTAAGCTAAAGGCCCGAACCATTCTTTTTTTTGGATGTAAGATTGTATCGGGTGATTCTTAAATTGCTATTAGGTGTAAATGTCAATATTTTAGTGTGATAATAGATTTTGATATGAATTAAGGTCACAATAACCCCCTTGACATAAGATTCTACTTAGGTCAACTTCAAATGATCATATCTCTCAGCACATAATGAAGTAGATGGCCCATTATCTATCAAGTTGAAGGACTATGAGTCCTCTTTCAAACTCCACCAAATTTGCCTCATTTTGAGTTTGGAGTAAGAAATTATGACCGTATTACCAGAGACTTCCACAACAGAGTTTTATGAGTTTGTGAACTATGAAACTCATCTACAGGTCGTAGATTGAACTATGATCCATAATGTCAAGTCGTGGAAAAACTTTAGTGAGTCTAATTTTTGGGTCCAATTCCTATGGATCCATCTACAGGTCATAGTTTGGACTCGTAGAATGAGTTTCTGGGCTTTAAAATTTAATATAAATTCTACGTATTGGATCTACGGTCCATATAAAAGTCTACGGATCGTAGTATGGACCCGTAAAATGAAATTTTGAGCCTTAAAATTTACTATAAATTTCACGGATGAGATCTACGATCCGTAGATCAAACCACGAATCGTAAATGGCCCCGTGGAATGTTTTAATCAGCTTTTTAAGAGGAGTAGTTCGATCTTTAATTTCCCACCCCTTCTAAGCCTAAGCCACAACATTTTTGTACCTAATTAAGGTCCTAAATAACATTAATAGACCCTAGTACTCTCATTAATGCTTCCAGGTCTCAGAGCAAGGATCCAAGAGGAGAAAGCTAGCGTTCTCAAACTGTTTTTCTAAGAAAGCAAAGATGAGTGTTGAGAAAGAGTTTTAAACATGATTTGAGTAAGAGCATAAGGAAAATAAGTAATCCCAAATGTACCACTTTTTTACATTAAGAAAAGAGAAATTTTGATTTCTATATGAGTTATGAGTTCAGAGATATTTTTAGAGCAATTACCTCTTTTAAAAGGATATTGGAAGCAACTCCCTCAAATTGAGAAAGAGTGTGTTTTATACATTTGAGCATGAGAATATATTTATTAGAAGTAGTATTGATCATCGATATGGGAATGAGTTCAGAAAACTTGCATTTCTCATAAATCATGTAGCCAACATGGGTAAAGAATCGTACTTTTTAGACGACTCCTTATTGCTTTTGAGAAAAGCTTTAGTGGATCTAGTTAGTTGAGATTTTTTATATTTCGGCAAGGTATAGGACGATTTTGGCAGTGTGGGCGAGACGATGTATCATCACGTTGCTCATAGTGATGGTTCTCGATTAGAGAATCTCCCAAATAGAGTTAAAATTGTTTTTTTTATCATATTACTTAATATGTTGAGTTCATATATTAGTAAGTATTTTATAAAGTTTAAATGATTTCACACTTTTATTTCTTTACATTTAGTTGAGTATATATTTATATCTATTGCAGTCCTTTCATTTATTCATTTCGCTTCGGCTATATTACATCTTCGTACATTTAATGTACTGATATAATTCGATCTTCATCTGTTTATGATGCAGATATAGGTGTTCAAGATCATCAATAGGTGCTTCGTTGAGATAACTTTGCACTTTCCATTTGAGATTTTTGGTGAGTCCTCCTTGTATTCTGGAGGGCCTCAGCTTTCATTTCACTATTTACTTTGGGGTGTCGAGCATCTTGTCCTGAGGTCCATGTTGAACTTAGAGGCTTCATAGATAGCTAGAGTTGAGTTGTTTTTAGAAATTATTTCTTTAAAGTGTTTTGCGAATATTATATTTAGCTTAAATGAGTATTTGAGATAGTTGAGTTATATTTTTCTCTTTAAAGCTTTTAATTTGATTGAGTCAAATCTTCCACTAAGTAGTCAGCCAGACTGAGGATTCGCTTGGAAGCTAGTAATGGTTCTCGAATGCCGGCCACTTCTAGGGTGTAGGCTCGAGGTGTGACAATTGTTAACTTTTCTTCTCTTTTCAATAATGGTTTTCTCCTTTGAAGGTTTAAAACCTTCTTTTTTCTTGACAGATTTTGCCCGTTTCGCTTGATCAAGAAGATTCAAAGGTATGGGGTTAATACGTGTCTTTGTCCGCATTTCGATCTCTATTATAGCAATAGAGCCTACAATATTGGATTTCTCTTGAGTGATACACAAATCAAAAGAATGTACTTCATCCAAATACATGTCAAAAACGTGTACACCTCATGTGACCCTTTTCGAAATACTAATTTCCGCCATTGTAATGGTGGAAAAAAAGTCTTCAACAGAGCCCCTAGAAAAGATGATGAAACATATTGATGTATACAAATAAAAACTTCAAAAAAATGACAAAAAGTACTATTAGAAGATACTTGATGAGGAAGAATCACAATGTATACTACTGAAATCGTGCAAAGAATAGTGAATTGAAAGGAATTTTGGAAAAAAAGAATGTTGATTTAGGGACAATGAAAGAAAAAAATATAAAGACTGAGAAAATAGGGAAGAGTGAGTTGTAAAATGTGCATGAAGAATATGATTATTGTGTGTTATTATGTCTTCCCTATTTAATATTAGATTATATCCATATACATATATAAAATAACTATAGCTATAGACATTAAATATATTCTACACTTTGCTATGGAATTTTCTGATTAAGTAGTTTAAAATAAAAATCATACTATTAACAATTCAAAAATTATTCCAACTTATTTTCTTAAAAATTACATTCCAAAAACTGCGAAGGTAAATTGGGATAAGAAGAACAAAAATGAATGTGTTATGAAATTTCTAACATAAATAGAAGGGAAAATTACCTTTTCAAGAAGGAATTAAAATGTTTTCAATATTTTTTAAAAAAATATTTTTTTGTCTTTTACATATATGGAATGTAAAGAAATTACAAAACTCATTTGGGCCTACTGCCCAAATCCATGAACGAAACAAAAATGCCAAATACACATAAATAAAAGAAGAAAGGGGCAGCCCATCCATCCAGAGCCCATCTCAGACAACCCCCTATAACAACTCCTTAAAGATAGGGTTTCCTATTTTCATCCGCCTCTTCACTCTCTCAACTCCTCTCCCCATTCGTACACCTGACTTAGTCACCTGGATCATGTTTCCCTTTTGGAGAAACCATACTTTTCGCTGCCTCATGCTCTAGATTATCAACGTTCAACTCCACTCTTGCATGTCTTTCTTTCATCAACTAACAACAGTAAGTGTTTATACCCTCAGTTTCTTCCATTCTTTTGTTCTATGTTAACCTCTTCCCTTCTTTTCCTAGTTGTGTTCTCTGGTATGGTGGGTTGTGCCTCTTTTATGTTGTTTTGAATCCGGTCTTTTGGAAGATTCCTCATCCTTAGGTACGTGTTATCTTCTATTCTTTTCCTTCTTTTCATCTTCCTTCATTTGACCTTCATGTTGTATTTCTACAGTTGGTGTTTGATCTGTTTTCAATAACTTTACATGAAATTTACATAGTATTTTTGTTTTTATCTCCTAAAATATCAATAAATCGTGATATTAATCCTTATAATATTTTATTAACCACCTTCAATTTTTAATTAATTAAAATACTCAATTTCGATATTTTGCATGTGAAGATTTCACAAATTTTAAAAGTTATTAATTATTAAATCATTTAATTATTCATGTATTATATTAAATTTATGATGAGAATCCATATTTAAGAATAATGTAATTTCTAAAAACAGTCTAGATGTAACATACTTTCTATATAAAATGATTTAGAAAATATCACAAGAATTAAAATTTAAAATTTACCTGGTTTTTACTCATCAAATTAAATTATATAAAATTGAAAATTCACTTTTCTGGCTCCTATTCATCAAATTAAATTAAATAACATTCTAAATTTACCCTGTTGACTTCTACTTATCAAATTAAATGCTTAAGATAGTATCATAAGAACTAAAATTCAAAATTTACCCTTTTTGCTCTTACTCATCAAATAAAATAAAATAAAATTCATAATTCACCCTCTTAGGTCCTGGTTCCTACTCATCAAATTAAATACTTCAGAAAATATCAATAAAACTAAAATTCAAAATCTACCTTCTTGATTCCTACTTGTTAAATTAAATTAAATAAAATTCCAATTTTACTCTTAGCTTATCAAATTATATGTTTAAGAAAATATCACAAGAACTAAAATTTGAAATTTATCCTTCTGACTCATAATCATCAAATTAAATCAAATAAAATATTGTAAAGAACTAAGAGAAACTACTAATCCTCCTGGATCCTACTCATCAAGACATAATCTACTACCATATATAATCTTGCGAATTTTACCTATATATACAAAAAAAATTCACTCTCCCTTTGCTTCCAATCCTCTTTCATTTGCATTCTCAAACAAACAACTTATCAACTTCATTGTAAGTTTCCTCATTAACTCTCTATTTTTTTTGTAAAGAAATAAAAGTTAAGTTCTTGTTTGTTTTCATCAATCAAAGAACGATCTTTTAAGTTTTTGTTTGTTTGTGGGGTTCTTTTATTTGATGGTTTGGGGTTTGATTTCTGTATGAAGTTTTGATCTTTATGGTGAATTATTGATTTTCTTAATTTTAGACTAGTCTTGGACTGCAACAAAGAAGATGGCATCATTGTTGAAGAGATGATGGGAAATAGAAAGAAGATATCAATAGAATCTAGTGAAAATTGTGAAGTAAGTGTTGATGTAGGGTCTTCTACAATGATTGAGTCAAAAACTTTTGAATATGCAAATCCAGATTTTAGCAATTTTGACAGGGATAAGAACGAGTGCTGCTTTAAGGTTGGGCAAGTATTGGCTCTCTATGATACCCTAGATGCCATGCCTAGATTCTTTGCGGTCATCAGGAAAATTTTGTTTCCTGCATTTAAATTGCGCATAACATCGTTAGAGCCAGAACCGCTAAATGAAGATTAAACCAAATGGCTATCTTAGGGCTTTCCAGCTTCTTGTGCTCGGTTCAGACTAGGAAACTCAGAAGACATTGAAGATCATCCTATGTTCTCACATTTTGTATGTGCAATGAATGGAAATAGCTGCGATACGATAAATATATTTCCATTGGAAGGAGAAACTTGGGCCCTCTTTAAAGATTGGGATATGAACTGGTGTCCACATCTTAGGAGCAATAAAAATTTCAACTACGAGTTTGTCGAGGTCTTGTCAGACTATGTTGATGCTATTGGTGTGCATGTTGCGTACTTGGATAAACCAAAAGGCTTTACTTGTCTTTTCCATCGAGCAGGAGATCCATTTCTAGTTTCTGCAAAGAATATGTTTGAATTCTCTCATAGAATTCCTTCTATGAAAATGACAGGGATGGAGAGGGATGATGTTCCTGAAGGATCCTTTGAACTAGACTCTGCCTCCTTACCTACTGACCAAGTAGGCATTTGTGTTTCATCCATACACCAAATTGAGATAGCATAAATTTGTATCTTGAATTGATATTGCATAGTGTTTCTTGAGTTCAAGTGCAAGAACAAATGTCATAAATGAAAAATAAGGATAATATAATTCATGGCTTCATGATCGAGCCAAGCGAAGACCAGCTCACTGAGAGTGTTTCACATTGATAAAAATGTTTGATTAATTCTTTAATTTTATATTTTTCATTTTTTATGTTATATATTGTAATGATCCGGTCGGTAATTTTTAGAAAGTTTCATGAATTCACAATTTTTCCCTCCTGATATCGACCCCGAGACTTTTATGATTGAGTTTTAAAAGTTGGTTTCGAACTCTGAGTTTAAAGTTGAGAATTTTATAAGTTTTGAGTGTGAAAAGGCTAATATTGTTAAGAAAGTAGATTCTGGTGTCTTTTAGAGTTTCGAGGGTCATAATGGAATTCCATCGATTCCATCAGTCCTGGAGTGTGGAATTAGGTTTGTGAGAGTGGTTGGTTTCAGATTCGGAGTCTTTATGTGGAATTGAGGTACTAAGTTGTAAAATTGTGGAAATTTAGCCTTTATGCTGATTTTTATCAACATTTGAGGTTTGAATGCTCAGATCAGAATTTCGAGAGTTCCGTTAGTTTCGGAGGATGATTTTAGGCCTAGGTGAAGTCTTGGTTGATTTTTGTGAGGTCTCGAGCTTGTTTTAGCCTTTTTAGGCGTTGAGTTAGTTTCTTGTAGTTTTCACGGATGTCGGGTCAAGGAGACCTTGAATTCATGTTGCGATGATTTCATTGAGTCTGAATCGTCGAGTATGATCGATTTACATATGTGGTTTATGTGTATGGAGTTCTGAGTGAATATCGAGGGTCCTTTTGATGTTTTGAGTATTGGATGAATTTCCTAGTGCCTGCTGACCTCGCTTTTGTGATGGTCAGTCCTCTTAAGCGACCATTACGAAAGCGAAGGAGACCTCACTTTTGTGAAGGCGTCTCACTTAAGCAGGGTTCGTTTAAGCGAACCAGATGTCACTTTTGTGATGTTCTCTTAAGCGAACATGTGTCCACTTTTGCCACATCATAGACCCTTTTTGACCTGAATATTCAGGGTTTAAGCTCCATTTTCTATTTTTAAGCTTGGTAAATCCTTGGAGATGATTTTCGAAGAGATTTCTTGTGCTAAATCATTTGGGTACGCTTTTATGATCCTTAAACTTCATTTCTCTTTGGTTATTTATAGATTTTAACATAAAAAATTGAGATTTTGATTGGTAAATTGTAAGGTTTTTCAAGAACTCGAGTTCTAAATTAAAATGGAGATTGTGAATTGATTTTGAGTCCTTTTTTGAAATGGGTTTCACCAATGAGTTCCTAAGGCCTTGAGTAACATTTTCAAGTATTAAATTTCGTGTTTAAACGTTCTTTTTGAAATCGGGTTTTGAGTTGATTGACCCATTTTTCAAGAAAATTTATGTGGATATTGTTGTTTCCAAAATTTATTGTGAACACTTGATTGATATATATTGTGCGAATTTGGACATTGGTCAAAAGGGGAAGACTCAACTCTGGGAGTGACTAATTGATTGATTTAAAGCAAGTGATCTCCTAAACCTTATATTCTAGTAAAATTCATGTAATCCCTTTGTTGTTTGTGTGTTGGGAGTAATGGGAATGGGTGAAGTGTTAATTCTCCACTTGATAAATCTTGATGAATATAAAGAGATTGAAATTAAAAAGGCTATGTGATGATCATAATGTTGTGAATTGCCCTGTTGTGACCCCTATTGATTGATTGATTGATGATATGGTTGATAGCATGAATGCGGACTTGAATTGTATGAATTGTTATCTCTTCCGTGTGGTGTGATATTGCATGTGTGCATTGATTGTCGAACATTGTGATGATACATGTGATGGCTATGATGCCGAGGTCATTTCTGGCAAGTATTATGATACTGAGGTTATTTCCAGCAAGTGTTATGGTGCCGAGGTCATTTTTGTTAAGTGTTTGTGATGCGGAGGTCATTTTTGGCCAGTGAATTGATATAAAGTTGATGGGAAATGGTTTCGACTAGTAATTTAATATAAATCTAATAAGAAATGGTTTCAACTAGTGATTTGATATAAATCAGTAGGAAATGGTTCTGGCGAGAGTTGATTCTTGTGTTTTGATGCATTTTGATGTTTATGCTTGGCTTACTTGCTAACTAGGATCGATGCTCGTGTTACTTGTGATTGTAATACTTGACATTGAGATTGACTTACTTGATTCGTGTTGATTGTTGGATTGTTACTATTGGATTGTAATTATTGAGCCTTGTGAGCTATGTATTGTAGAACTATTAAGTTGAACTGATTTATGTGCAGGTTGTAGTTTTAGGAGGTTTGGCTGGGATGAAAGAAATATTCGATTTCTAGCTAGATGTCTTGTTTATCAAGTTTCTTGTTAGGTACCTTGTTGTTGGTACTCACTCCTTGCTTCTACACTTATGTAGATTCCAAGCCCGGTACTGTGTGATTGTCCTTCTTCTCCTACTTTCTGAGGCTTATCAAAGGACAATTGAGAGGTAGTTGCTTGTCATCCTGGCAGGCCCTCTATTTCCTTTTCTTTATGTTTTCTTATATTTGAGAAACAAAGGCTGAGACTTGTACTAATTTTTTAATTCCGCACTTTATGTATTACTGGCTTGTACACGTGACAATAAGATTTTGGGGTGCTAATAGAATGAATAAGTTTTCAGTTTTTACCTTGTTCTTGCTTTATCTTTCCGTATTTCTTTTGTTTCGTTGGGTTGAGGCTGAGAATCCTATGGCGTACCTGACGCACCACCCTGAGAGAAGTTCTCCAACACACCTAAATCCTCAACAAAGTCTCATGAAACAAAGGAGCTCAAAACTCGGGAGGAACGTGGTCCTCAGCAACCTCAACATGTGGCTCAGGAGAAGCCTCTCTAGCTCTGTCTCTAGCTGGTGCTGCTCCACAGGAATGACCCCTAACCGGTGTTACTCCACGAGCATAGTCTCTAGCTCGGCCCCTACCTCTACCCCTAACTGGGGTCTCAACAACAGCCTCGGGACTGCCTCCCCTCTAGCGCTAGAAACAGAAGCTCTGGTCCTTGACATCTGCCAAAATAACATGCAACAACTCAGTGCTAGTGAAGGTAACCACGCACGATAAGAAAGAATGAACAAAAAGAAGTTTCCTAACAGTCTTTATAGCTCTCGAAGATAATTACAGATGTCTCTGTATCGATCTTCAAGACTCTACTAAGACTTGGCTTTTACACACGTGAAACCTATGAACCTGGCTCTGATGCCATTTGTCACGACCTAAAAATGGATGTGATGTCACTTGTCTATTCCCACAAAGATAAGTCAACATCAACCCAACAAAATGAAAGAAATGCTGAAATATAAAACAAGAACAAGATAAAAGGGAAAAACTGATTCATTCTATTAACACCCCAAAACGTGGTTGTCACGTGTACAAGCCTTTAATACAAAAAATGCGGAATTGAAATAATTACAAGTCTCATCATTTGCTTCTCAAATAGAACAAAGCATAAAGAAAAGTAAAAGAGGGTCCGCTGGGATGACAAACAGCTACCTCTCAAGTCCTTCAACAAGGCTAAGAAAGTGAGAAATTGAATACCCCTTTCATCCCAATCGAACCTCCTCAAACTACAACCTGTACATAAATTAGCCCAACCTAACAGTTCTACAATGCACTACTCACAAGGCTCAATAATCAAAGTTCAATAGTCACAATTCAAGAACCAAACGAATCAAGTAAGTCAATCTCAATGTCAAGTAAATAATTCACACGTAACAAGTGCAGCAATCACAATTAACAAGTAAGTCACACGTAAGCATCAAAATTCATCAAATTACAATAATGAGTCTCTCGCCAGAACCATACTAGCTCAAACCATTTCCGATCGACCTTATATCAAATCACCAGCTGGAACCATTTCCCATCGGCTTTATATCAAATCACTAGTTGGAACCATTTTCCATCGGCTTTATATCAATTCACTAGCTGGATCCATTTTCCATTGGCTCTACATCAATTCGCTAGCCGGAAATGACCTCGACATCACAAACACTTGCCAAAAATGACCTCGACATTATAGCACTCACCAGTAATGACCTCGGCATCATAAACACATGCCGAAGATGACATGACATCATAACCATCACATGTCTCATCAGAGTGTCAAACAATCAATGCACGTAAACAATATCACATCATATAGAAGAGACAACAATTCATGCAATTCAAGTCCATTCATGCTATCAAGCATTTCATTAATCAATCAATAAAGGTCACAACAAGGCAATTCACATCATCATGATCATCACATAGTCTTTTGATTTCAACCCCTTTTTATTCATTAAGATTTATCAAGTGGACAATTAACCCTTCACCTCATTCTCATTATTCCTAGCATACAAACAACGAAGGGAATATACAAATTCTACTAGAATACAAGGTTTAGGATACCACTTGTCTTAAACCAATCAATTAATCACTCTGAGAGTTGAGTCTTCCCCTTCTAATCAATGTCCAAAGCCACACAATCTAAATAATCAAGTATTCACATTAAATTTTTGGAAACAACAATACCCACATCAATTATTTTGAAAAATGGGTCAATCAACTCAAAACTCAATATTTAAAATAAGGTTTAAATCCAAAAGTTAACACTTGAAAATGATACTCAAGGCTTTAGGAACTCATTGATAAAAAGCATTTCGAAAAAGGACTCAAAATCAGTTCACAATCTCCATTTTAGTTAAGAACTGGAGTTCTTGAAAACCTTATCATTTACCAATCAAAATCCTAAATTTTGATGTTAAAATCCACAAATAACAAAAGGGAAATGAGGTTTTAGGGTCATAGAAGCTTACCCAAAAGATTTAGCACAAAGAATCCTTTCAAAATCGCCTCCAAAGGTTTTCCAAGTTCAAAAATAGAAATGGGGCTTAAACCATGAAATTTTCAGACCAAAAACCCTCTCTGATGTCCCAAAAATGACCTAGGTTTGCCAAAGCGAACCCAGTAAAAAGGCACCTCTAGCAAAAGTGAAGCCTTCTTCGCTTCTGCGAAGGTCGCTTCAGCGACTGGCCTTCACAAAAGTGAGGCCTGCAGACACCAGCAAAACACAGCCAACTCTCAAACATTGAAGGACCCTCAGGATTCGTTCGAAATCCCTTGCACACAAATCACATATGTAACTCAATCATACTCGACGTTTCGGACTCAATGGAACTGTCGAAACACGAATCGGAAATCTATGTGACCAGACATCTGTAAAAATCATAAGAAACTAACTTAGCGCCTAAAAAGCATAAAACAAGCTCGGGACCTATAAAAAATTGACCAAGACCTCACCTAGGCCTAAAATCATCTCCCGAATCCAACAGAACTCTCAAAATTCTGATCTGAGCATCCAAACACTGAATTTTGACCAAAGTCAATCCAAAAGCTAAATTTCCATAATTTCATGACTTAGGACCTCAAATCACCAAAAAGAATCTGAATCTAAAACTGACAACTCTCACATATTAGATTCCACGTTCTAAGATTGATGGAATAGATGGAATTCCATTCTTACACTCGAAACTCCAAAAGATACTGAAAACCTCTTTCTTAACAGCATTAGCCTTTCAAACTCAAAACTTATCAAATTCTCAACTTTAAACTCAAGGTTAGAAACCAACTTTCAAAACTCAAATATTAAAGACTCGGTATTGATATCAGGAGGGGCAAAATGGTAAATTTGGTTGGGTTCGAAAGTGATTAGGGCGTCATGCGGAAGCATACAATTACAACTTATGGAGTTAATAAATCAGATAACAAATAAAAGCATACTAAAAACATATTATTAATATGATTTGATCAATTGGCCTACATATGAAAACCTATTATAAAAGAAGGTATAAACTGTTGAGAGAAAAATCTCACCATAAGCAAAACTTTTTAAACTACTACATTGTGGATGCTATTATTTTGTTGGTATGAGAAGAGGGATCTTCAATTGATAGAGTTCCAAATTTTTCCTCTTAGGAAAGAATAAACCAAATATGGAAGAGAATTATATTTTTCTTCCAGGAAAAGTTCATGCATTTATGGTAATACTTTGACTTTTCTTTTAGGAAAAAATAAACTTCAAATAAGGTAAGAAAATTAGGGCAAAACCCTAACAAATCTCCTCTTTTGGCTTGAATTTTCTAGAAAAATAATCTTGATCCTCTTTCTTCACGCAATATTCATGTATCACTGTTGCGTACCACGATTTAAAAATTGACATGGGTTAAAAATTGGAGCCTTGTGTTAAAAGTTCTAAGTAGGGTTGAAAGTAGAGTTCATGCATTAAAAGTAAAATGTATGAGTTGAAAGTGGATCTCATGCATTAAAAATAATATGCATGAGTTGAAAGTGGAGCTCATGCGTTAAAAGTAAGATGCATGAGTTAAAAGTTGAGACCCAGCATTAAAAGTTTGCACGGGTTGAAAGTTGGAGCCCTTGTTTTAAAGCAAAGCATGGATTGAAAATTGATTTTATTTTTAATGATGGATCAATAGGATTGTTGAAAATATAGTTGAAATTTTCCTCCACATGTACTAGCACAAAAATCTTCATTATCATCTCATTAATTGCAAATTGATTTGAACCGTCTTGAACATGTCTTCAACCTCGATAAACCATGTGCTCTAATACCACTTGTTGGGTTCGAAAGTGATTAGAGCGTCATGCAGAAGCTTACAATTGCAAATTATGAAGTTGATAAATCAAATAACAAATAAAAGCATATTTAAAACATATTATTAATATGGTTTGACCAATTAACCTACATATGAAAACCTAGTATAACAGAAAGTATAAAACAATTGAGAGAAAAATCTCCCCATAAGCAAAACTCTTTAAATGACTACATTGTGGATGTTATTGTTTTGTTGGTATGAGAAGAGATGTCTTCAATTTATAGAGTTTCAAAATTTTCCTTTAAGGAATAAACCAAATATGGAAGAAAATTATTTTTTTCTTTGAGGAAAAGTTCAAGCATTTATGGTAATACTTTAACTTTTCTTTTTGGAAAACATAAATTTTAAATAACGTAAGAAAATCAGGGCAAAACTCTAACAAATTCATGAAACTTTCCAAAAATAACTGACCGGGTCATTGGATTACTTTTTTTTTGCTACATAAATAAAATATTATTCTTTTTTAATAATTATTTTAAAATATAGTTGTTTTCAATTAATAAGTTAGAAATTTTGACTAGTTCCATAATTTTTCCTAAAATAATCAGGAAAATATCACAAGAATTAAAATTTGAAATTTATCTTATTGGCTCCTACTCATCAAATTAAATTAAATTAATTTTTTCATTTGCCCTCCCCGTTCCTACGATCATCAAATTAAATGCTTGAGAAAATATCACAAAATTAAAATTTAATTTTTACCCCCTCTTGGCTTCTACTCATCAATTTAAAATAAAATAAAATTCAAAATTTACCCTCCTGACTCATACTCATCAAATTAAATACTAAGAAAATATTACAAAAACTAAAATTTGAAATTTGTCTTCCTATCTCCTACTCATCAAATTAAATAAAATAAAATTTTAAATTTACCCTCATACATCTTACTTATCAAATTAAATACTTAAGAAAATATCACAAAAATTCAAAATTCAAAATTTACCGTCCCAACTCCCACTAAATGGAATTAGTTGAAAAGCATGTAATTAAGTCCAAATCATCAAAATAAGATCATAATAACGTAATTTAATCTATACAAATAGAACCCATGTGGAATTGAGTGAAAACCTAATAAAATATTGGAGAATTGAAGAAACTTTGGGGGCTCAATGGGTGGATGGAATCCATTGATGAACTCCCTACATACCTTGATTGAAGCCCTAAGCAATGATGAAGAAAGGAGACTTGAACATGAAGAACCCTAGCTTCTTTTTCTTCTTTGATCTAGAGAGAAGTTTTTTTGGAGAGGATGAATTTGGTCGAGTTTAGGGGATTTAGGAGAATGAATTGAAAATAGATAGTTTTAGGGCTTAATTCATTTTTATAGGTCTTGAAATACGGTTTAAAATGATGTAGTTTGGGTACCAAACACTTTGGGAAAATAGCACTATGACCTTAACATAAAAACTGACGAGGTGACTGTCAAGAGGGGCTTCACGAGCCGTCTAAGGCTTGGCCCGTATAGCTGGTTGTGAAGCTTCATAATCCTGATAACGTTCCACTAAAACAGGCATAACTTTTTACTTCGAACTTCAAATGAAGAAAACTCAGTGGCGTTGAAAAGAGGACTTAACGACCTTTCGTTTGATAGGTCATGGGCCACCTAATGCATTTTGTGCTAAGAGATATACTCGTTTGACATTGACCCTAAACTCTAAGTCTGATAAACCCCCTTCACGGACGACTTCACGGTCCGTGTGGGTCTTTAAAGGCCGTTAAGATATCCGTAGGCTATTTTCCAGTGACCTTGGGTCACACCCTACCAACTAGGTGACTTGTGTGACCCACTTGACGGGCCGTCAAGTCTACCACGGGTCGTCTGGGTCAACGTCAAGTGGCCCTTGCTTGATGCAGGTTCTGGAAACTCTTCACGAGTGCCCTAATGGGCTGTGGTCCCCTACATGGCCAGTCTAGGGCTCCGTGGATGGTTCCATGGTCCATTTTTTCTTCTTGACTTGCCCGATTGACTCATTTCTAGCCTTTCTCTGATCCAAGGTGTTACACATAGTCTTCCTCCGAATAAGAAACCTTGACGAGAATGAAATGAGCCAATTTCGTCATACGATCCATAATAATTCAAATCGAGCCATGTTGTCACCGGGAGCATGGTAAACCAACATGTAAGTCCATACTAAAATCTTCCCACTTCCAAGTAGGAATGCAAATGTCTTGGGACGAACCTCCCAGCTTTTGATGCTCAACTTTCACTTGTTGGATATTAGGACACTTGGCCACAAATTCCGCAATGTTCTTCTTCATCCTATTCCACCAATAGACCTCTCACAAGTCACGGTACGTCTTGGTGGCTTCCGGGTGAATGGAATATCAAGATCTATGGGCTTCTGATAAAATCTGCTCCCTCAAGTTATCAACATTAGGAACACACAAATGACCTTGATATCGGAGTACACAATTTCCCCCTTGGGAGAAAGCTTCAACGGACTTTTTAAGCACCGCTTCCTTCAATTCCATCAAGATTGGATCAAGACCTTGCTTTGTTTTCACATTTGACACAAAAGACGATTCTGAGCCATTATGAATCATAACACCACCATTAGTGGAATCGACCAACCGTACACCCAATTGGGCTAACCTATGGATATCTCGAACCAACTCCTTCTTATTATCCTCAATATGAGCAGAACTACCCATAGATAACCCGCTAAGGGAATCCGCCACCACATTTGCCTTGTCGGGGGTGATAAATGACACTCATGTCATAGTTCTTTAACAACTCAAGCCACCTCCTTTGTCGAAGATTCAGATCCTTTTGCTTGAACACCTAATACAAACTCTTGTGGTCGGTGAAAACATCAACATGAACACCATTTAAATAATGCCTCCAAATCTTTAAGGCAAACACAACCGCCGCTAGTTCCATCTCATGGGTAGGATAGTTCTTTTCATGAATCTTAAGTTGCCTTGAAGCATAAGCAATGACTTTCCCATTTTTCACAAGGACACATTCCAACACAATTCTAGAGGCATGACAATAAACAATAAATCCATCGGACCCTTCCGGTATGGTCAATATCGGAGCAGAGGTAAGCCTATCTTTCAATTCTTGGAAAATCTTTTCACATGCTTCAGACATGCAAACTTAAAATTCTTTTGGGTCATAGCCGTCAATGAAGAGGCAATCAAAGAGAACCCCTCAACAAACCTTCTATAATAACTAGCCAAGCCCAAGAAACTTCGAATATCTGAAAGGGATAAAGGTCTAGACCAACTCTTAACAACATCCGTCTTCTTAGGATCTATCTCAATACACTTACCAGAAACAATGTGACCAAAAAAAGCCACGGATGTCAACCAAAACTCGCTCTTACTAAACTTTGCAAAGATTTGTTGGTCCTTGAGAACCTGCAACACAATCCTCAAATGAGTGGTATGCTCATCCTCACTCCTTGAGTAAATCAAGATATTGTTAATGAACAAAATCACAAACATATCTAGGTATATTCTAAACACCCTTTCATCAAATCCATAAATGCGGCTGGAGCATTTGTCAAATCAAATGATATTACTAAGAATTCAAAATGACCATATCTAGTCCGAAAGGCTGTCTTCGGAATGTCATCTTCCTTCACCCTCAATTTGTGATAGCCCGACCAAAGGTCAATCTTAGAGAAGTAACTTGCTCCTTGAAGTTGGTCAAAAAAGTCATCTATCCGTGGGAGAGGATACTAATTCTTAATAGTAACTTTATTCAATTGGCGATAGTCAATACACATACGAAGTGAGCAATCTCTCTTTCGAACAAACAAAACTAGAGCACCCCATGGAGAGATACTCGGTCGGATGAAACCCTTATCCAACAAATTATTCAATTTTTCCTTCAATTCCTTAAGTTCGGCTGGAGCCATTTGGTAAGGAGGAATAGATATAGGTTGCGTATCTAGGAGAAGGTCAATACCAAAGTCTATTTCAGTTTTGGGAGAAACATTTGGTAAATCATCGGGAAACACTTTCGGAAACTCATTAACAATTGGTACCGACTCAAAGATAGGGGTTTAAAAATCCATATCCCTAACCCGAACTGGATGGTTTATGCAGCCCTTAAACATCATCTTTCTAGCTTTAAGACAAGAAACAAACTTGACTCTTAAGCATAGAATTTCCCCCTTCCACTCTAGAATGGGTTTATTTGGAAATTAGAACTTGACCACTGATGAGCGGTAGATTTGACTCATTTATAGCTTCGATTGTGCCAAACTAGTGTCCTTAATTTCCATTTTGCACCTATAACTAATGTTAAATCATTTGTGTGCTGCATGAAGGACTTTGAATGAGGCAAGGACAATATAATGCAAAAAGAAGCAAAAAAGTGCAAAAACTTGAAGGAACAAGAAGACTGAGGCTTGCCAAAAGAAACTCGGTGAGTCACCAATTGAACGAAGCCTCGCACAAAGTTCCAGCTAACAAAGGGTAAATATAGGTCAAGTCGGCGAGCTTAGGGACCAGACAATGAGTCGCCGATCAAAATGGTGAGCCCGATGCACACTGCCTAATGTTCCATAATGAAATCAGTACTGAAGTCAAGAATTAAATGGAGAGATCAAGCAACTCGGTGCATCGCCGAGTGGAAGGGCGAGCCCGACTAACGCCACCGAATATTCAACTCTGAAATTCAAATCGTGTGGAGTTTTTTGGAAAGTATAAATAGAAATTTTTGAATTGAATTTATGAAGAGCTGGGAGAGAAGAAATAGAACTAAAACTTAGAAAGTAGATTGCACTTTGAGGGATTTGGTGAACTATTCTTGTGATTTCTTGGAAATTAAACTTTGGGTAAATTTTAGCTGATTGTAATCGCTGTTTGAAGACTTGGGAAATCAATGGCTAATATTTTTGGTAACTATCTCTTCATCATTACTATGATTGGCTAAAACCCCATTGCCTTAGGGGTGTGATTATGTGTTCAAAGGCCTAATTAGCTTATGGGTCTTATGGATTGCTGAATTAAATGTTGAAATATAATGGGTTCAATTGATAATTCATGTTTTTATCTTATGAATTGAAGTTGAAAATTAAGTTCTTGTTTATATCTCTTTGTATGCTTGTTGAAGGTGCAATTAAGTGAAATTATTAACTGATGATCGTATGAGTCTTACTTGTACTACTCAGCTTGTTAAAGTGGGTTTGATTAAGGTGCTATATTGTGTTTCGTATTGTATTGCCTGTTGGGATTTTGTAAAACCCAATTGAAAGCATGGTAGTTGGTTGCGAAATAGCTATCATAGTTGTAATATTGCCTACACATTATGTTTCAGCATTATTAAGCAATTCATTATTTGAACACTCACACATCCCTAAGGTACAAAAATTTTCATTGGTTAAATTTCTCTTTAGCTCGTGTTTACTAAAATCAATCATTTAAAACTCTTTCCTGTTGATAATACAAATTTGACGATTTACTTCATGCATCAATTCATTCACTTATATCTACAAAGAGGTAGATCACTTTTGTACGTCATATTTGAATTCTATACTCTGCTCCATTCCTCGTGGGATCGACCCCAACTCTTTGTTGGGTTTATATTGCTTGCGACCACCTATATCTTGAATTGTGACAGGTGTAGTTGAGCATTATCAAAAATGGCACCGCTGTCAGGGAATGTCATTTAGAATTCTTGCATCAACGTACTTGAGTGAATTAGATTGATTGTAATAGAATTTACTTATTAGTCTTTTCGTTATTTATTTTCAGCAAGTGACAACATGAGTGATGTTGATAGTGTTATTGGTCAGAATGATAAGATGCGTCATTTGAATGATGACATTGGTAATCTGTATCACTTCATTGTAGCTCTAGTGGGAAGTGCTGGGGCTATACGCTTGTCCCCTACTGTGGGTAATGGCATCTTTTATGTGACCGAAACTATGCTTCAGCTGTTGCAAATCAAAGGCTCATTTGGAGTACTTGCTCATGAGGATCCATATGAACATCTTCAGAACTTTTTGGATGTGTGCAACCCTTTCACATTCAAGAACATCTCTCAAGAGTTAATTTGACTTCGGTTGTTTCCTTTCTCTATAAATGGGAGACAATGAAGTGGTTGGCTGAATTACCAAGAGATTCAATTACTTCTTGGGCGGAGCTAACGGAAGCATTCCTTAAATGATTCTTTCCCCCTTCGAAGATGGTGAAGTTGAGAGATGGTATTTAGAACTTCAAGAGACTTGATGGTGAACCAATCCACGAGACATGGCTTAGATTCCAAAAGCTTCGTCTATAATTCCCTACTCATGGTTTACCTAAAAATGTGTTTGTGCAATACTTCTACCGTACCCTTGATTCGGTAAACAAGTCTATCGCTAATCATTTAATTCAAGGTGGAATCATGAGACAACCATTTCCTATTGCATCACCATTGCTTAATGATATGAAAAAAATCAACCGGGCTTGGCACATAAGAGAAGACCAAGTATCACCTCTTGTAGTCGGAATGACTAAGGAGCAAATTGAGAAAGATCAAGAGCGTGATGCGAATATGGCTAAGATGATGACTCAGATGGATTTATTAACAAAGCATGTTATGGGTGTGGGATCCAAAGCTATGAATGCAGTTGCTATGAGCCCAGATGATGCTACTTTTGAAGCCATGTACAACGAAGAAGTCCTATTTGTGTCGAATCAAATGGTGGTTTCTCGTCTGAGCTATCAAAAGCCGGGTGGGAATCAAGGTTGGAACAAAGACCAAGGTGGTGGTTGGAGAGATAATCGAGAGTGGCGTGATCGAGGTGCCAATTGGAGGGAAGGTGAGAGAGATCGATATGTGCCTCTGCATAATCATCCTAAAGTTACTGAACAAAAGGCTGACCCTGAGAATTTTAGAAATGAAGATATGCTTGCTCGTATTTTTCACAAGGTGGAAGGTTCGGACAAAGTACTTAAAGAGATGAAGACTGATTTCTCCTCTCTAAATAATTTGGAATCACAAATGGTTCAATTATCCACTCAATTGCATCAAAGACCAAATGGTGGCCTTCCTAGTGAGAAGGTTGAGAATGTTCAGTGTATGGCGTTAGTGACTCGAAGTGGAAAAGTTGTGGGTAGTGATGTGGTCGAAGCTGATGGGGCTGATGATGATGTAGACAACGGTGTACCCAACAAAGATGTTGATTCAACGAATGATGTGACACCCAGTGGAACTACTACATCAAAGGTGAGGGATGTGTCTAAACCAGCTGCTCCAAAGTCGTTGCCTAATATTAAACCCCCTTTCCCACAAAGGTTGAAGAAGAGAGATGACAATGCAAAGTTTTAAAAGTTTCTCTCTATTTTTAAGTTTCTCTTTCTATAAATCTTCCATTGGTGGATGCATTATTAGAAATGTCGGGTTATGCTAAGCTTATGAAGGAATTGGTCATGAAAAAGAAAAGCGTGGTCTTTAAACGGTTGAGGTATCTCATAGTTGCAGTGCTATTATGTCAAATGTCGTTGCTAAAAAGGATGATCCGAGATCATTCACGATACCTTGCACTATTGGGGTGTTAAAGTTTGCTA
Organism: Solanum appendiculatum; assembly: GCA_018342035.1. Lineage (NCBI taxonomy): Eukaryota > Viridiplantae > Streptophyta > Magnoliopsida > Solanales > Solanaceae > Solanum > Solanum appendiculatum. The sequence continues at coordinate 243,742 of JAGDQO010000534.1, forward strand.
AAGCGTTGTGTGATTTGGGAGGTAGTATTAACTTAATGCCATATGCTATTTTCAAGCAACTTGGGCTAGGTGAACCTAAGTCGACGACAATGCGACTTCTCATGGTGCATCGTTCTACTAAGCGACCTATTGGTGTTCTTTATGATATTTTGGTAAAGGTTGACAAGTTCATTTTTTCGGCAGATTTTTGTTATTTTTGATTGTGAGATGGATGCTGAGATCCCAATTATTCTTGGGAGACCATTCTTGGCTACCAGACGAGCTTTGGTTGATGTGGAGAGTGGAGACTTGAAATTTCAAGTTAATGAGGAGAAAGTCACTTTTAATGTGTGTACGTCTATGAAACAACCCAAGGACATCCATGTGGTGTCGGTTATTAATGTGATCGATGAAACAATCGCTAGTATTGGTGAAATCTCTTGTATTGGTGAATCTTTAACTGATGTCCTATTGAACCATGAAGGAGAAGAGATTCAAGATTGTGATGAAGTTGTGGCTGCGTTAAAGGGTTTAGGTTCTTACTCGAAAACTCCTTTGAAGCTTGAGATTGATCTGAAAAATAGAGAAAGTCCTTCCGCGAAGCCCCCCATTGAAGCACCTCCGAAGCTTGAGTTGAAAACTCTTCCTTCTCATCGTCGATACATATTGTTGGGGGTGAACAATACATTGCCGGTAATCATTGCAACTGACCTTCTTGAAGGGCAGGTTCAAGCACTTGTTAGTGTGTTGAAAAGATTTATCAAAGCTATTGGATGGAAAATTACTGATATTGCGGGGATCCCTCCCGGTGTTTGCACACGCAAGATTCAGTTGGAAGCTGATTGTAAACCTAGTGTAGAACACCAAAGGAGGTTAAATCCTCCAATGCAAGAAGTAGTTAAGAAGGGAATCATCAAGTGGTTAGATGCAGGTGTGGTTTAACCTATTGCGGATAGCAAGTGGGTAAGCCCGGTTCAATGTGTTCCAAAAAAGGGTGGTATGACCGTGGTCCTGAATGAGAAAGATGCACTTGTACCAATGCGTCCAGTTACCGGGTGGCGTGTGTGCATGGACTATAGGAAGGTTAATTCAGCAACTGAGAAAGATCATTTTCCAATGCCCTTTATGGACCAAATGCTTGATAGCTTGGCAGGGCATGGATGGTATTGCTTCTTTGATGGTTATTCCAGTTTCAACCAAATTTCCATTGCCCCAAAGGATCAAGAAAAAAACTACATTCACTTGTCCCTATGGAACATTTGCATTTAAGAGAATGCCTTTTGGGTTGTGTAATGCACCGACAACATTCCAATGGTGTATGTTGTCTATTTTCGCAGATATGGTTGAGGACTCGATGGAAGTATTTATCGATGATTTTTCCGTAGTTGGGGACTCATTTGAAGATTGCCTTGAACACTTGGGCTAAGTCTTAAGGAGACATGTAGAAACAAACCTCGTTCTTAATTGGGAGAAGTGTCACTTCATGGTGAAAGACGGGATTGTTTTGGGGCACAGAATTTCAGGGGAAGGTATACAAGTGGATCAAGCAAAGATTGAAGTTATTGCCAAATTACCACCTCCTATCTAAAGTTAAAGGTGTCCGAAGCTTCTCAGGGCATGCTGGTTTCTATCGCCGGTTTATAAATGATTTTTCTAAGATAGCTCATCCTCTTTGAAAGCTTCTTGAGAATGGCCACGTTTTTATGTTTGATGAAGCTTGTATGGTTGCCTTTGAGTGTTTAAAGGACTAACTTGTATTGGCTCTAGTTATTGTTGCCCCGGATTGGGGTAGCCCATCCGAGTTGATATGCGATGCTTGTGGCTTCACCTTGGGTGCTGTACTTGATCAATGTAGAGGCAAGCTATTTCACCAGATATACTATTCAAGCAAAACCTTAAATGTGGTTCAAAGGAACTACACTCTTATCAAGCAAAAGTTGTTTGCTGAAGTGTACGCTTTTGAGAAATTTTGAGCTTACTTGTTGGGGACTAAAGTAGTGGTGCACACTGACCATGCGGCCCTCCGTTACTTAATGGCTAAGAAGGATGCTAAACCAAGACTGATTCAGTGGGTGTTATTGTTACAAGAGTTTGATTTTGAGGTCCAAAACAGAAAAGGATGCGAAAATCAAGTGGCTGATCATCTATCGACACTTGAAATGAGTGTCGCCTTGTCAGGTGACAGGAATATTGAGGATGCTTTTCCTGATGAGATGATCATGATGGTATCTAAATACTCCACTCCTTGGTATACCGATTTTTCTAATTACGTAGTGTGCGGACTTCTTCGTGATGGGCTGCCGTTCTATCAGCGCATGAGGTTTCTTTTTGATGCAAAAAGGTATTTTTGGGATGAACCCTATCTGTTCCGGGAGTGTGCTGATCACATAATCTGTAAATGTGTACCGGAAGTCGAAGTTGACGCTATTCTTGTTGCCTGCCACGCATATCCAGTTGGTTGCCACTACAGTGGGGTACAAACATCGGCAAAGGTTCTACAAAGTGCCTATTATTGGCCAACACTGTATCAGGATGCAAATTCTTTTGTCCGCAGGTTTAGTACATGCCAAAGGCAAGGAGGAGTGTCACGAAGACATGAGCTTCCCCTTACTCCCATCCTTGAGGTTGAATTGTTTGACGTGTGGGGAATTGATTTTATGGGTCATTTCGTGAGTTCTTTTGGGAACAAATACATTTAGGTGGCCATTGTTTATGTGTCCAGGTGGGTTGAAACTGTCGCTTTACCCAACAATGAGGAGAGATGTGTCATTAAATTTCTTAAGCGATATATTTTTACAAGTTTTGGTATGCCTCGGGCAATTATTAGCGATGGAGGTTCGCACTTTTTCAATCGATTGTTCGCATCACTACTGAGCAAGTATGGAGTAAAGCACAAGGTTGCCCCTTTAGCATCCGAAAAAAAGTGGCCAGGTTGAAGTATCCAATCGGGAAATTAAGGAAAGTTTTTCTAAAACCGTGAATGCGAATCGTTTTGATTGGTCACGAAGGTTTGAGGATGCTTTGTGGGCCTATTGTACTACTTTTGAAACACCAATTGGTATGTCTCCATATCAATTGGTGTTCGGCCAATCATGTCATCTCCCGGTGTAACTTGAGCATAAAGCCTTATGGGCTTTGAAAACCATAAATTTGAACTGGGATGTTGCGTCCAAAACTCGGGTTGACCAACTTCATGCTTTGGAGGAATTTCGGCTTCGATTTTTTGAAAGTGTTGCTCTGTATAAAGAGAAAGTGAAAAAGTGGCATGATGCAAGAATACTTCATCGAGAATTTAGGGTTGCTCATTCTGTGTTACTCTACAATTCTCATTTGCGGCTATTTCTAGGAAAGCTAAAGTCTAAGTGGTCTGGCCCTTCTAAGGTTGTCCGTGTGTTTGACAACGGCTCTATTGAAGTTCAAGGTGAAAATGGGTCTTTCTTTAAAGTTAATGGGCAAAGGCTGACACTTTATTTTAGAGAAGCTCCTGTTGTTCGATTGATTGATGTGGTATACTAAGATGATGCTTGAATGCATGTCCACATCGTGCCACGACGTTAAATAAGGCGCTTCTTTGGAGGAAACCCAAGCTTTCTTTTAGTATTTTGAATAACGTGTGTTGAGTGTGTAGGTTGGAGAAGGAAATTTTGTGAAAATGCAGCTAGGAGAGGGGTTGGCCCAATCGCCGCATTTCCCAATTATCCCCAGGATTGCCTAAATTCATCAAAAATTGGAGGTTGAAGTTGTAAGCTACACTGGAAAATTAGGCGAGGTGTTGCACCATTCGGCGCGTCGCCGACGGAATCGGCGAGCCCGATCTAGCTCGCCCTCCGGACCTGAATGAAGGCTTGGATTTATGAAACTTTCGGCGAGGAAAGGTTTCACTCAGCGCATCACCGAGTGGAACGGTGACATTTGTAGCCTCGCCTTTTGGGGCGTGAACTGAAAGGTTTTCAATCTTTTCAAATTCAAATTTTCATCACCCTTGAAATTTTCCTCATATCCTCACACAGCCGCACTCTTGCAAATTTATTCCACACTTTGTTGCCATTGATTGCTAGTAGGAGTGTTTTGGACGTGTCCTCGCCCCCATTTTCTTCGTGTGTGCATTGCAGTTTCAGCCTTGAGATATGTCTCGCCGTAAAGTTGTCACCCATAAACCTCCAAAGAAAAAGGCAAAAGGCATAGTGATTGCTTCTGAGGGTGACCGACCACGTCAACCAACATAACCCAAATCCCACTCAAAGGATAAAGGCAAGTGGCAAATCATAGAGGAGTCCTCTTTTAAGAGCGAGGAACTCATAGAGCAAAATCAGTACTGGCACCAGTTCTGAAAAACTAGAAATTTTCCTTCTTTTTGAATCTGAGGTGTTACATGCTCCCATATCGAAAAAAGATGTTATCACTTGCCAAGGCAACAACCTTAAACTTCTAGCTTAGGTGCATCCACTCGCTATGTCACTGAAGAAAATCTATGGGGGACCGCAATAAGGTACAAGGAGAATGCTACTAGAGACCCACCTTCTACAAACGGGAGAGCTTATATCTGAATATCTGATCGGTGCTAAGTAAAAATCCCAACGAAATAGTCATAAACATAAAATCATCATAATCATCTATAGAAAAGCACAATTAAGATACTAATTCAAGATAGAAACATCATATAATAGCAGCTTAAACCACGTAAGAGAAAACTTTTCACCATTCATGATTTCTTAAGTGTGTGAGAAAACCTTTCACAATTCAACGATGCTCATCTTAAAGCAATCTAGCTCATAAAACCTTTCTTATCAAAAATCATGCATGACCTCATATAAACATATTCATAGAGTCAAGCTTCTACATAAATTCATGTAAATTAGGGTTCATAGTAAAAATTATGATCAATACATGGGTTCATGTGATTTCACTGGGAAAGTATGTAATTGAGTTTAAAATATCATAATAAGATCAAATTCAAGCAATTAAATCACCATAAATCGAAGCCATGAAGAATTGAATTAAAACCTAATCAATTTGATTGAAATTGAATTGGAGAATTGGAGAAAACCTTGGGGCTCAATGGGTATATGGAACCCATTGATGAAGCCATACATACCTTGATCTTGAAGGCCCAAGGAATTGATGAAAACGGGAGACTTGAACTTGATGAACACTAACTTCTTCTTCCTTGATCTAGAGAGAGGATTTTGAAGAAAACCTTAGAGAGGGTTTTGGGAATTTTATTGAATGAGAGAATTGGGAAACTATCAAAGGGTTAAGGGTAGCTATAGGGCATATAATTAGGGGTAAAACAACTTAGTATAGGCATTAGATTCATAGGAAAAGATCCACATACGCTTTTAAAATAACTGTCGGACAACCTTACAGTTGTGATCTATGGTCCGTAGGAACTTCTACGACCCCTCCTGGTCAACCGTAGAACCAACTTCAAAACCCAAATATTCATTCACTTACCACGAGACCTTTCTATTGTCCATCAAATGGTATACGGTCTAGAAACCATTCGGAGAACACAAGTTTCACTCAAAAATTTCACCAAGTCTGGAACACATCTACGGGTACTTCCTACGGTCCGTAGAACCAACTAGGCCCATCAAAACCTTCCGTAAACTTGAGGACCTAATTAAAATCTTTGAATCATTCCTATGAAAGTCATCTAAGACTCGTCATCCATTCTATGGTTTCTCTTGTTCATCCGTAGGTCAAACTTCAAAGACATAATTTTCCAAAAACTCATCTCCAGGGCTACGATATCCTTCCTACGGCCCGTAGGACTTTCTATGGTCCATAGTTTTGCTCGTAGAACCTTCTCAGTGCCAAAAAAATCAATATTTTCCTTTTTCATCGACTTTCCAAATTCTGAGGTCTTACAATATCTCCCCCTTGGGAAAATTCATCCTCGAATGGGACTTAAGCTAGCATCAATAGAGTAGGAGAGAAACTAACAATTCAAAATAAATGCAAATTTCATCAAAATGCACATAAAACATGGAAAATCACTCCAAGCTAAATGATAACATCAAAATCATGTTTTCATGAACATGCATGCTTAATGAAACATGACAATGACTAAAACACATGAATCCGAAAGAATGAAACATGAGGAGATAATAGCTCAAGCTAGAGTAGGAGCAGAGGGAAAGGGATGAGGATACTCGGACATCATATCGGATTTGGCCTCCCAAGTAGCACCCTCAACTAATTGATTCCTTCGTAGGACCTTCACAGAAGCAACTGCTTTGTTTCTCAACTTCTGGACTTACCGGTCTAAAATCTCGACCAGAATCTCTTCGTAAGAAAGATTCTCCTTAACTCCCAAACCTTCCAAAGGTACAATGGACGTCGGGTCTTCAACACACTCTTTCAACAAGGAGACATGGAATACCAGATGTATCGATACTAAATCATTTGGGAACTCAAGTTCATAAGAAACCTTGCCAATACGCCACAAAATCTTCTATGGGCCTACATAATGGGGACTAAGCTTCCCTTTCTTTCCAAACCTCATGACACCCTTCATGGGTGAAATTTTCAAGTGAACCTAATCATCAACATCAAATTCTAGTTCTCTTCTTCTAACATTGGAATAAGAATTTTGTTGACTTTGAGCCATTGTCCACCTTTCACCCCTTTCACGAATAAGTCAATCCTTTTCTATAGTCTCATGCACCAACTCGGGCCCTATCAAAGTAACCTCACTAACCTCAAACCAATCAATAGGAGATCTACACCTCCTACCATAAAGATCCTCAAACGACGCCATCTTAATGCTTGAATGATAGCTATTATTATAAGAAAACTCAATCAAAGGCAAGTGGTCTTCCCAATTACCCTTGAAATCAATCACACAAGCTCTCAACATATATCCAAAGTCTGAATGGTAAACTCGGCTTGCTCACCGGTGAGAGGATGGAAAGCCATGCTAAGTTTTACTTGAGCACAAAGACTTTTCTGAAATGACTTCCAAAACTTAGATGTAAGAAAAACACCTCAATCGGAGATGATCGACAAAGGAACTCCATGCAACCTTAACATTTTCCTTAGATAAAGCTTGGCATATTCCTCTAATGAGAATCAAGTGTTAACAGTAAGAAAGTAAACAGATTTCGTCATTTGGTCTACGAAAACCTAAATCAAATCAAACTGTCATCGAGTGTGAGGAAAGCCTGTAATGAAGTCCATATTAAAAACTTCCTATTTCCATATAGGAATACTAATGTCTTGAGCCAAACCACCCGGTTTCTGATGCTCAACTTTTACTTATTGAACATTTGGACTTTTATCTACAAATTCCACAATATCCTTCAATCAGTTTCCCTTCAAAATTTTAGTATGTCTAGAACACATCTACGGGTCCTTCCTACAGTCCGTAGAACCAACTACGAGCCATCGAAACCTTCCATAAACTTTAGGTTCTAATTCAAATCTCTGAATCATTTCTACGAAAGTTATTTACGGACCGTCAAGCGTCCTATGGTTTGTCATATTCATTCGTAGGTCAAACTTTAGAAACTTAATTTTAAAAGAACTCATCTCCAGGTCTGCGACTTCCTTTCTACGGCATGTAGGACTTCCTACGGACCATAGGTTTGGCTCGTAGAACTTGCTCAGTGATAAAAATTAGTATTTTCCTTTTTCTTTGACTTTCCAACTTTGGGGTGTTACATTTTCATCTTGAGCATATGAATTGTGTATTATGGTTAGTGTATTACTGAATAATTATCAATTAATGTATTGGTACCAATATATTTATGGTAAATAATTGTATTTTTTTTTTAAAATATGTTGTTTTCCACGGTTTTACCATGGCAAATGAATATCATGAATTCATAAACAAATTTCCTATGCCTTTAATTTATCTATGGAAGGATTGTGGCTACTGTAATGACCCTCCAGGTCATTTCTGTGTTAATGCCTTCTTTCTGTCATTTAGAGCGTTCCTGTAGTGACCCTAAGTAATTTATGACTTGCTGGCATTGACTGTTCGGTCGCCTGGTCGTTCATTTGGGTTTTATGCCTATTTTTTATTTTGGAACTTTTGAACCTTGAAAAGTTGATTTCGGTCATAACTTTAGGTAAACGACCTAAGATGAGAATTCTGACAATTCCATCAGCTTCGGAGTGGCCAAATTAGGCTAGAAGCATGGTTTGCCCAATTTCTGGGGTTTCCGGTGTGATTTTGGGGCCACTTAGCTCTATAGTCTTTGCAATTTGGTTTAAGGTTGACTTCGGTCAACATTCTTCAAAAATGTGCTCGAATGGATATTCAGACAGTGCGGTTAGTTCCGGAATGCTTAGTTTGGTCTAGAACGACCTTACAAAAATTAGCAGGAGCTTTCGATATGATTTTGAGGCCTTCGATAGAAATTTGCTAAAATGGCTAAATGGGAGTGGGACCCACTTTTTATCGAACTGACCTCGTATGAAATTTCAACTGCGCCATTAGTCCAGAATGTTGAATTCAAGGGGGTAACATATTTCGTTTGCATGCACGGGGTTCCGAACAAATTCCGAGCACCCCATCGGAGTTTTGGAATTCTCCAAAACCTAGCTGTTGCAGCAGCTTTTACTGTAGACTCATTTACTCTCCGCGTTCGTGAGATAGGCTACGCATTCACGGAGGTGTGGGAGAGTCTAATCCGCGTTCGCAAGCCAGAGGCCACGTTAGCGGAGGTCTATGAGACTGGGTGTATCCCTGTTCTTCGCGTTCGCGGAGGTATGGGTCCGTGAGCTCCTCATTTGCATAGCACTCTCTGCGTTCGCGGAGGCTTGTTTGGTGAGAGGTTTCTTGTGCTCCGCGTTCGCGAAGGTCTGTTGGGTGAGGGGAGGAGTTGTTCTCCGCGTTCGCGGGCCAGGGGCCTCGTTCTTGAAGCAATGGCTGGCTCACCTCTGAGTTCGCGAAGCGTTGACCGCATTCACGGAGATTAGGGGCCTGGTAGTGTCTATTTCATGAGGTCGAAGCTCCCATTTTGGAGAGCTTCAAACCTTAAGAAAAATTTCCTCCGTGGTCAGTTTTTGGCGATTCGAAGTACCAGGCGATCGGATTCTCGTTGGCTTCATGGACTTAAAGGGTAAGTTCTTTGTTGGCCTTGTTTGTTTAATTTTGTGATTTGTTGTTGTGGTCTGTTAGGAGAGGATCCGACCCCTAATGGGTGATCCATTTTGGGATTAGTGTTTGGAAAAGGATTTTGGACCTTTACACGGAGTCAATTCCAGAAAATTCGGAGCGCGTCCCACTTTCCTTGATTTTACTCAAAAATTGGTCTGTCTCCGAATTTATTGATTTTAGTGTCTAAACGACCGTATTGACGTTGTGATTCTATTTTTGATAGCGTGGCAGTAGTCTGAGGCTGTTCGAAAGGGGAAATCTTTGGCTAAGTGACTTGGAGCGCTTGTAATCGGCTTTTTGGTAGGTTACGACTTCCATTCCTTTTAGATTGAGCTTGATTGTGTAAATGCTGGTTGATATTTTTGAATCTGGGGTGCCTAGCTAGTATTGGTTCCCTGTTTACCCGATTTCCATTTTTATAGTTAGCTGTTGGGTTGTTGACTTGGATTGATTGTATTTGTGTTTTGGATTACCTGTTGGGTGGTTATTCTCTAATGCATGAGTGGGTTCGGGTCTTTAGATTCTGTGCTGGATTGATTATTGTGATTTCGGACTTAGGATAGGTTAAGGTAGTGTTGCCTTAGTCCTATGCACCCGTTGAATTGAGTATGTATCCGACGACGATTTGGATGGACTAGGTCCTTGTAAATTGATATAGCAGACTTGGGTCTGATGGTGTGAGCCTTGATTTTGGCGTTCTTGTGGCTTTCTATTCTTTCGATTCGCTCCCCTCTATTTTCTGAGATCGTGAGATGCTGCCGGAGGATGTTGCGTTGCGGTGATTCATGGTGGATTGTGTTAGGCTGGGAGCCTTCGTTTGATATACTTGTGGGCGGCGGCCCGTGATGGTTAGCCTTGCGCTGTGTGGTTTGTAGTGGCTTTTATCTTGTTTGAGGTGGATAGCTCCAGTTCGAGACTAAGGTTACGCGGTTAGCATCCGGTATTTCCAACGCTAGGCTGATTAGGGTAGGCTATTCGCTCCGGTCCGTAGCTGATGTTATACGATTGTAGCCATTTATTTCCAGTTCGAGTCAGTGGAGCGTAGGCTACTAGTCCCAGCCCATGATTGACGTTACCCGGATGGAACCGGTATTTCGAGTGCTAGATTGTTGACACGAGGATAGAGTGCGTTATTTCCAACTCGAAACTGTAGAGCGGGTGATATTGTTCTAGCATGAGGCCGAGGTTGCGCAGGTAGGATTCGGTATTGCCGTCTCGTGACTGATTATTTGGGCTGGGCCCATGTCTTGATGATTCAGCTAGGCTCTGCTATTATTCCAGAACGAGGGTGAGGTTACACGGGTGGGACTCGGTATTGCCGGCTAGTGGCTGGTGATTGGGCTGGGCCCAAGTGATGATTTCTGGTTTCGGGACCCTTGGTTGAAGACTTTTGGAGTTGGTGTTCCTTATTTCTATAGTATAACTCTTCTGTGTACCTGTCGGGCTTATGGGGGGGCCCTGTTGGTTTTAGGTAGCTATTCTCACTTTACTTTCCACTTGTTCTGTTTCTGTTCTGTTGACTTTTGTTATTATTGTTGCTGATTCTATCTTTTCTTCCTGTCTTTACCTTTTTCTCTGAATTGGCCTATGATGCCTACTGGGTACCTATTTTTTTGGTACTCATGCTACACTTGCATCTGTTTTCATGATGCAGGTCCGAGCACCAGTTATCAGGGTTGAGTTAGGGCCTGGAGCTATCTTTTCAAGAGACTAGGGTGAGCACATGGCGTTCTGGGATTACCTGTCTCCTTCTGTATATATATTTTGGCTTGTCGTTTGTTTTCGAGGCAGTTGTTTCTGTGGTCCACTTTTGGGACTTGTACTCTTGATTAGTAGTTCTGTACTTGTGACATCCAGATTTTTGGAGCTGTTGTATATATTATTTTTGTCTCGTTCCAGCTTTCGTATTTGTACCCTTTTTTTATGCATCCGCTAGTTTGAGGATTAGTTTCCACCCTTAATCCTATTACTGTTTGGTTTTGGGATAGGGTTTGGGCTAGCCTACTGCTGGGTTGGTAGGCTCCATCATGACTTGAGAAATCGGGTCGTGACAATTTTGTATCAGAGCCTAGGTTCGTTGGTCTCACTTTTACAGAGCTAACATCTAGTAGAGTCTTGAGGATCGGTGCGGAGACGTCTGTGACTTATCTTCAGGAGTCTACAAGAAGTCCTTAGGATGTTTTCTTACATTGTATCTTTTTCGTGCATTGCTATCCAGTTGGTTTCTTGAAATCTCACTTGTTCCGTTCTGTTACAGGGATGGCTCGTACACGCAGATGAGGTCGTCGTGGTGCTGCGACACCAGATCGAGAGAGAGAGAGGACTTCGTAGCCGGAGCCGGAGCCAAGAGCAGAGAGATTCCTCCTCAGTCGATAGGGCCGGGACCAACCCAGCCACCACCAGCACCAACTATGGCTCCTGATCTTCAAGGCATGCTTGCTTAGATTCTAGCTGCTATCAAGAGTATCCAGCAGCAGGCCCCAGCACCAGTCCCTGAGCTGATTCAGGCACAGCAAGACCAGCCTAAAGTAGTGCCACCAGAGGTTCTTTAGTCGCAAGCACCAACCGTGGTTCAGCTAGACCCGTTGGATAGGGTTATGTCTCAGCGAGAGCAGAAGATGTTTGGGGTGTTTCTTAGACTATCATCGCCGAGGTTCTCAGGGGCTGTGGGGGAGGATTCCCATGAGTTATTGACTACATGCCGAGAAAGGTTGCAGACCTTGGGTTTGGTGTAGTCCAGGAAAGCTGACTTCACAGCTTATCAGCTAGACGGACCAGCTAGACAGTGGTGGCTTTCGTTCATTGGGACTAAGCCAGCCGTAACACCACCAATATCGTGGGAGAAGTTTATCGTGGCTTTTCTGGTCAGGTTTATTCTATAGAGCATCGGGGATCGGCTTCGAGATGAGTTCTCGAGGTTGGAGAAGGGCTCCATGACTGTGTCTGAGTACGAGACCAGATTTCTGGAGTTGTCTCATCATGGCACCATGTTTCTACCCACAGAAGACGAGCGGGTTCGATGCTTCGTTAGAGGGTTGAGACTGCAGTTGAGGATTGAGTCGCAACCTTTGTTGGCAGCGTGCTGTTTCTTTTTAGAGGTGGTAGACCATGCCCGTTCTATTGACCATCTCCATCGTGAGGCCCACGGAGGCAGCGGCAAGAGGGCTAGATTAGATGAGAGCTTCAGTGGGACCCGTCGCAGGTCGAGGAATACCTGAGATCGGGGTTATCAGGGGTTCCATCATGGGTGGTCCAGCCGCCCGTTTTAGGTAGCATTGTAGACCTCAGAGGGAGATCAGCCTCGTCATAGCGGTTATAGTACCGGTCTGAGTCAGGGCCGAGGTGGGTTTCAGACATTTGCATCAGGTCGCCTCCAGCAGTTAGCAGGTCTTCTCAGGGTTGCTTCACTTGTGGGGAGCTAGGTCATTGGGCGAGGGAGTGCCCTTCATCTATATCAGCTTTACTAGCCCCTCAGGCAGCGAGGTCGACGTCAGCAGTAGCACCTCTAGCTAGAGGAGAGGGTCAGCAGCAGGGTTCTCAGGGAGGCCCCAGGGGAGGCAGGACAGATGGCAGAGGGGATACGAGGGGTAGAGGTGCTCAGGGCCACTTTTATGCAGCTCCAGCAAATGCAGAGGCCAAGGCGTCAGATGACGTGATTACAAGTACGATTCTCTTATGCCATCAACCCACTTCAGCTTTGTTCGATCCCGACTCTAGCTATTCTTATGTGTCGGATTATTGTATTCCTCGATTTGGAGAGAATCTTGAGCCCTTATCGGTTCCATTGTGTGTTTCGACCCCAGTAGGGGATTCTTTAGTAGTGGATCGGGTTTGCAGGTCTTGTGTGGTGACCATTCGGGGGAAGGAAACTCTGGTTGGTCTTATTGTACTGTGTATAGTAGACTTTGATGTGATTTTGGGTATGGATTGACAATCTCCTCACCGGGCTGTCTTGGACTATTATACCAAGACCGTGACTTTAGCCATTTTTGGTACCCTGTCAGTGGTGTGGCAGGGTTCTTGCAGCCGCACACCAGTTGGGGTGATTTCATGTATTCGGGCTCAGAGGCTGGTGGACAGCAGATGCTTGGCTTACTTGGCATATGTCAGAGATGTGAGTAGGGATGTCCCTAAAGTTGATTCAGTGCCTTTTGTCTAAGAAATCGCAGATGTGTTTCCTGCCGACCTTCCGGGCCTACTCCAGATCAGGACATTGACTTTGGCATAGACTTGGAGCCGGGTACTCATCCCATTTCTATCCCACCATACTGCATGGCACCTGCAAAACTCAGAGAGCATAGTGATCAGCTCTAGGATCTCTTGAGTAGAGGGTTCATCATACCTAGTGTATTGCCTTGGGGTGCCCCAGTCTTGTTTGTGAAGAAGAAGGATGGCACCATGCGGATGTGTATCGATTACAGGTAGTTGAATAAGGTGACGATGAAGAACCATTATCCTATGACTCGTATTAATGACCTATTCGAACAGCTTCAGGGTGCTGCCTTGTTTTCGAAGATCGACTTGAGATCTAGGTACCATCAGCTGAGGATCAGAGCACAGGATATCCCTAAGACACCATTTAGGACTCGCTATGGCCATTATGAGTTCCTGGTTATGTCTTTTGGGTTGACTAATGCCCCTGCCGCCTTTACGGATTTGATGACTCAAGTGTTCAGGCAATATTTTTACTCCTTTGTCATTGTCTTCATCGATTACATCTTGGTATACTCACGGAGCCATCATGAGCATGAGCAGCATTTGAGGATAGTGCTCCAGACTTTGAGAGATCATCGACTTTATGCAAAGTTCTAAAAGTGTGAGTTTTGGCTTGAGTCTGTAGCATTCTTGGGGCATGTGGTGTCCAAAGATGGCATTATGGTGGATCCGGCGAAGATTGAGGCTATTCGTTGTTAGTCTAAGCCCACTTCTGTGACTGAGATTCGGAGCTTCGTCGGATTAGCAGGGTACTACAGATTCTTTGTTGAGGGTTTCTCCACTTTAGTGACACCTTTGAATCTGTTGATTCGCCATGATGTTACATTTGTATGGTTGGAGGGGTGTGAGAGGAGTTTTCTGAGGCTCAAGGAGTTGCTTACTACCGCTCCTATATTGACTCTTCCAGTTGAGGGCGAGGGCTTCACGGTCTATTGTGACGCATCCGGTGTTGGTTTGGGTTGTTTTTTTATGCAGCAGGGCTAGGTTATTGCTTATGCGTCGAGGCAGCTAAAGCTACACGAGCGCAACTAACCCACTCATGATTTGGAGTACGCGACAGTAGTTTTCATGCTTAAGATTTAGAGGCACTACCTGTATGGAGTTCATTATGAGATCTACAATGATCACAGGAGCCTTCAGTACATCATGACTCAGAAGGACCTTAATTCGAGGCAGCATCGGTGGATTGAGCTCCTGTAGGACTATGATCTCTCTATTCTCTACCATCCGGACAAGCGAATGTAGTAGCGGACGCCTTGAGTCGGAAGGCAGTGAGAATGGGTAGTCTAGCCTTCCTTTCTATTTCGGAGTGACCCTTGGCTTTGGACATTCAACCCTTAGCCAATCAGATGATCAGACTTGATGTTTCAGATTCTAGCAGGGTGTTAGCGTATGTGGGGGTTCAGTCAACTCTGCTTGATCATATATGTAGTCGTCAGTTTGTGGATGAGTCTTTGGTAGCCCTCAGAGATATAATGTTGGCAGGTGATGCAGGGCAGGCTTCCTTAGATTCATATGGGGTTTTGAGATTTTTTGGCCGATTGTGTGTTCCCATAGTCGATGATTTGATCCAGCTGATCCTTAGCGAGGCCTATGATTCAAGATATTCTATCCCTCCGGGCACAGCTAAGATGTATCGTGATTTGAGGTATCATTACTGGTGGAGCTGTATGAGGAGGGACATCTCAGACTATGTGTCCCGTTGTTTGTGTTGCCAGCAGGTGAAGGCCGAGCATATAAGGCCTGGTGAAGAGTTACAGAGATTACCCATTCCTGAGTGGAAGTGGGAGCGTATCACCATGGACTTCATTGTTGGGTTGCCACAGACTCCTAGGGGTGTTAACAGTATCTGGGTCATCGAGGATCGATTGACCATGTCAGGACACTTCATCCCTGTTCATACATCCTACCATGCTGAGAGGTTAGCCCGTATCTACATCCAGGATGTAATCAGTCTTCATGGTGTGCCTGTTTCTATCATCTCAGATCGGGGCCCACAGTTCACATCCACCTTTTGGAGAGCATTTCAGGAGGAGTTGGTCACCCGTGTGGATCTTAGCAAAGAATTTCACTCGCAGACTAATGGGCAGTCAGAGCACACTACTCAGGTTCTTGAGGATATGTTGCAGACCTGTGTTATAGACTTTGGGGGTCAGTGGGACCATTTCTTGCCCTTAGCAGAGTTTGCGTACAACAACAGTTTCCATTCGAATATCTAGATGGCCCCGCTTGAGGCCCTATATGATAGGCGTTATAGCACTCCAGTCGGTTGATTTGAGTCTACGGAGCCTAGGGCGCATGGTACAGATTTGTTTCAGAAGTCCTTGGAGCGTGTGAGGTTGATTCAGGATAGGCTCAGGACAGCTCAGAGTCGACAGCGGAGTTATGCAGATCGCAAGCGCCGACCGTTGAGTTTTGCTGTGAGTGACAAAGTATTCCTCCGAGTATCACCCATGAAGGGAGTGATGAGATTTTGCAGGCAGGGCAAGCTTAGCCCCAGGTATATCGGGCCTTTTGAGATTTTGAGGGCAGTTGGCAAGGTGGTTTATGAGTTGGCTTTACCTCCAGCATTCTCAGCGGTTCATCTAGTATTCAACGTTTCAATGCTGTGTCGATATGTTCCAGATGAGTCTCATGTGCTCAAGAATAATGCCGTTGAGTTGGATGATCGCTTGACTTATATAGAGGATCCAATTGCTATTTTTACCAGAGATGTGAGGCAGCTGAGGTAGAGAGTCATTCCTATGGTTAAGGCTAGTTGAAGGCATCGTCCAGTTAAGGAGGCTACAAGAGAGATCGAGTGGGAGATGCGAGAGCAGTTCCCCAACTTATTTGATCCCTCAGGTACTTCTTGATCCTTATTTTCGTGGACGAAAGTCCTTTTAGTAGTGGATATTGTAATGACCGTCCAGGTCATTTCTGTGTTAATGCCTTCTTTCTGTCGTTTAGAGCGTTTCTGTAGCAACCCCAAGTAATTTATGACTTATTGGCGCTGACTATTTAGGCGTCTGGTCATTCGTTTTGGTTTTATGCCTGTTTTTCTATTTTGGAGCTTTTGAACCTTGAAAAGTTGATTTCAGTCATAACTTTGGGTAAACGACCTCAGATGAGAATTTTGACGGTTCCATCAGCTCCGGAGCGGCCAAATTAGGCTAGGAGCATGGATTGCCCAATTCCCGGGGTTTCCGGTGTGTGGGGCCAGATTGCTCTTTAGTCTTCGTAATTTTGTTTAAGGTTGACTTTGGTCAATATTCTTGGAAAACGCACTCGAATGGAAATTCTGACAGCGAGTTAGTTTTGGAATGCCGAGTTTGGACTAGAATGATCTTTCGAGAATTATCGGGAGCTTCCGATATGATTTTGAGGCCTTCGGTATAATTGGCTAAAATGGCTAAACGGGTGTGGGATCCACTTTTTGTCGAAACGACCTCATATGGAAATTTTGACCGCGCCATTGAGTCTGAAATGTCGTATTCGAAAGCATTGTATATTTCATTTACATGCACGGGGTTCCAAACGAATTCCGAGCACCCCATCGGAGTTTTGGAATTCTCCAAAACTTAGATGATGTAACACCTTTTACTGCAGACTCATTTACTCTGCGCGTTCGCACGATAGGCTCTGCATTAGCGCGATAGGCTACACGTTCGCGGATGTGTTGGAGAGTCTACTCCGCGTTCGTGGAGGTTTGTGAGACTTGGTTTGGTGAGAGGTTTTTTGTGCTACGCATTCGTAGAGGGTTATCCGCGTTCACGAATGTCTGTTGGGTGAGGGGAAGAGTTGTTCTCCCCGTTCGCAGAGCACTGGCTGGCTCACCTCCACGTTCATGGAGAAGAGGGGCCAGGCAGTGTCTATTTAATGAGGTCGAAGCTCCCATTTTGGAGAGCTTCAAACCTTCATAAATATCTCCTTCGTGGTCGGTTTTCGGTGATTCGAAGTCCCAGGAGCTCGGATTCTCGTTGGCTTCATGGGTTTTAGGTTGGGGTTCATTGGGTAGTCCTCGTTTTCCATGAAATCGAGGGTAAGTTCTTTGTTGGCGTATTTTGTTTAGCATTGTAATTTGTTGTTGTAGGCTGTTAGGAGCGGATCCGACCCCTAATATGCAATGCATTTTGAGATTCGTGTTTGGGGAAGGATTTGAGACCTTCACGGAGTCAATTCCAGAAAATCCGAAGCGGGTCCCACTTAGCCCGATTTGACTCAAAATTTGGTCTGTCTCTGAATTGTTTTATTTTAGTGTCTAAACGATTGTATTGACGTTGTGATTCTATTTTTGATAGCGTGGAAGCAGTTTGAGGCCGTTCGGAAGAGGAAATCTTCGTCTGAGTCACTTGGAGCGCTTGTGATCGGCTTTTTGGTAGGTTACGGCTTCCTTTCCTTCTAGATTGAGCTTGATTCTGTAAATGCTGGTAGATATTTGTGAATCTGGGGTGGCTAGCTAGTATTGGTTCCTTGTTTACCCGATTTCCCTTTTTATAGTTGACTGTTGTGTTATTGACTTGGATTGATGGTATTTGTATTGTGGGTTACCTGTTGGGTGGTTATCTGTTGATGCATAAGTGGGTTCGGGTCTTTGGATTCTGTGCTGGATTGATTATTGTGTTTTTGGACTTAGGATTGGTTAATGTAGTGTTGCCTTAGTCCTATGCACCCGTTGACTTGAGTATGTATCTGATGGCGATTCGGATGAACTAGGTCTTTTAGACTGATATAGGAGACTTGGGTCTGATAGTGTGAGCCTTGATTTAGGCATTCTTATGGCCTTGGATTCTTTCGATTCTCTCCCCTCTATTTTCTGGGATTGTGGGATGCTACCGGAGGATGTTGCGTTGAGCCGATTCATGGTTGGATTGTGTTAGGCTGGGAGCCATCGTTTGATATACTAGTGGTCGGCGGCCCGTGATGGTTAGCCTTTCGTTGTGTGGTTCGTAGTGGCTTTATCTTGTTTGAGGTGGATAGCTCCAGTTCGAGACTGAGGTTACGTGGTTAGCATCCGATATTTCCAGCGCTAGACTGATGGGGGTTGGCTATTCGCTCCAGTCTGTAGTTGACGTTATACGATTGCAGCCTGTTATTTCCAGTGCGAGTCCATGGAGCGTAGGCTTCTAGTCCTAGTAAGTGATTGACGTTACCCAGATGGAATCGGTATTTGTCATGCTAGACTATTGAGCGCAGACTGATTAGCTCCCGTCCGAAACTGATGACGCGCGGTTAGTGGGCGTTATTCCCAGCTTGAGACCGTAGAGCGGGTGATATTGTTCCAAGATGGGGCCGAGGTTACGCGGGTGGGATTCGGTATTGCCTGCTCATGACTGATGATTTGGGATGGGCCCATGTGTTGATGATTGAGCTAGGCTCTGATATTATTCCATAACAAGGCCGAGGTTACGTGGGTGGGACTCGGTATTGCTGGCTCGTGGCTAATAATTGGGCTGGGCCCAGGTGATGATTTCTAGGTTCGAGACTTTGGAGTTTGTGTTCCTCATTTCTGTAGTAGAGCTCTTCTGTGTATCTATCGAGCTTATGGGGGTCCGTTCGGGTTTTATTTAAACTTGTGCACGAGTGTGCCCAGCAGGTCTTATGGGGGGGCCCTGTTGGGTATAGTTAGCTATCCTCAATTTACTTTCCGTTTGTTCTGTTTCCATTCTGTTGACCTCTTTTATTGTTGTTGCTGATTCTATCTTGTCTGCCTGTCTTTACCTTTCTCGCTCTGTCGGCCTGTGATGCCTATTGGGTACCTGTTGTTTTGGTACTCATGCTACACTCTGCATCTATTTTTGTGATGCAGGTCATAGCACCAGTTATCTGCGTTGAGTTCGGGCCTGGCATTGTGTTTTCAGGAGACTAGGGTGAGCACATGGCGTTCTGGGATTACCTGTCTCCTTCTGTATATATATTTTGGCTTGTCTTTTGTTTTTCGAGACAGTTGTTTCTGTGGTCCACTTTTGGGACTTGTACTCTTCATTAGTAGTTCTGTACTTGTGACTTCCAGATTTTTGGAGGTGTTGTACGTATTATTTTTGTCTCATTCCAGCTTTCATATTTGTATCATTGTTTTATGCTTCCACTTGTTTGAGGATTAGTTTTCACCCTTAATTCCATTATTATTTGGTTCCGGGATAGGGTTTGGGCTGGCCTAATGGTAGGTTGGTAGGTGCCATCTTGACATGAAAAATCGGGTTGTGACAACTACATTTACATCAAAATGTTACTACAGTTGCAAAAAATAGTAGCTAATTTGTTGGCGACGCCCGTTATGGGCACACTTGCAACTGTGGCAAAAAGATCATGGCAAAGTAGCATTAACGAAGGTTTTGCGAGTGGCTAAAACTCATGTTTTTTTTAGTTGTTGCCTTCCTTGGCAATAATATTTCTTGTGAAGGTATTCAGGTTAATACTAAAAAAACTGAGGTAGTTATGAACTGGCCTAGACCTTTTTCCCTTTCGGATATTTAGAGTTTCTTTGGTTTGGTCGGTTATTATAGAAGGTTTATGGAAGGATTTTCCTCTATTGATTCTCCTTTAACTACGCTGACTCAGAAAAAGATGACATTTCGATGGTCATAGATTGTGAGAAAAGTTTGCAAGAGGTGAAGAATCGATTCAGTTCAGCCCTAGTTTTGACTATACTAGAATTATTCGATGGTTTTTTATGTATTGTGATGCTTCAAGGATTGGTGTTGGTTCTATTTTGATCCAACATGGTAAGATAATTGCATATGCTTCAAGGAAACTTAAGTTTCATGAGATGAATTACCCGACTCATGATTTGGAATTGGTTGCGATGGTTTTTACTTTGAAGATTTTGAGACACTATCTCTATGGTTTTAATGTGGATGTGTTCACCAATCATAAGAGTTTGAAATATCTATTTAAGCAAAAGGATTTTAATCTTTGCTGAAGGAGGTGGCTTTAGGTTTTTAAATATTATGATATGAGTGTTCTTTATTATCTGGGTAGGCAAATGCGGTTTATTATGCTCTTAGTCGATTGTCCATGAGTCAGCTTATATTGAAGAGGGTAAAAATGAGTTGGTTTGTGATTTTTATAGACTAGATCGTTTGGGTGTTCGCTTGGTTAAATCACAAGAGGGTGGTATCATTGTTTAAAATTGCTTAGAACCGTAACTTATGTCAGATTTGAAGGCTATGAAAGATAATATCTTACTTTAGTTAAGTTGAAGAAGGAAGTTTTCAAAAAAGCCATTAAGGCTTTCTCCTAAGGGGGAGATGGTGTTCTTCGTTACTAAGTTTGGTTATGTGTTCCAAATATTGATGAGTTGGGGTAACATATTGTAGTGGAAGCTCACTGTTCTCGGTGTTCTATGTACCAGGCAGCCACCAGGATATACTGTGATCTACTAGAGGTCTATTGGTGGATTGAGATGAAGAAGGATGTTGTAGAATTTGTGGCTAAGTGTCAAAATTGCCAGCAAGTGAAGGTTGAGCATTAGAAACCAGGATCATAGCCTCAACACGTTAGTATTCCTACTTGGAAATGGAAATATTTGAATATGAAATTCATTATGGATTTACCCTACACTCTAGTCACGTTATTCAAGTCAATACATTTTCTTTCTTTGAAGACCTCAATTTTGGTCGAGGACTATGCTAGGCTCTATATTCGGGAGACTATAGAGTTGCACGGAGTGCCTCTATCCATCATTTTAGATAGAGGTACCTAGTTCACTTTTCTGTTTTTGGAGATCATTTTAGAAGGGTCTTGGTACTCAAGTGAAGCTAAGTACAACTTTTAATCCTTAGACCGATGGTCAGGCCGAGCGTACTTTTCAGAGTTTGGTCATATGTTTGAGAGATTGTGTGATTGAATTTAAAAGTAATTAGGATGATCATTTTCCTTTGATTGAGTGTTCTTATAATAACAATTATAACTTCAATATTTTGATGGCTCCATTTGAGGCTCTCTATGGAAGGAGGTGTTGATCTCCTATTGGTTTTTTGAAGTTGGTGAGGTCTCTTTGATAGGATCTGAGATAATTCATGACGCTATGGAGAAGGTTCGACTTATTAGAGAGAGGTTAAAAATGGCTCAACATCGACAGAAATCCTATGTGGATGTTAGAAGATGAGAGTTAGAATTGGCCGTTGATGATTTGGCATAGCTTAGAATCTCACCTATGAAGGATGTGATGAGGTTTGGAATGAAAGGGAATCTAAGTTCCCATTATGTAGGCCCACATCAAATTTTGAGGCATTTCGGTAAGGTGGCCGATGAGTTCGATTTGCTTTCAGATTTGGCATCGGTGCATCTGTCAGGACCTAATTCCACAGGTCTTGATAGAACCTACTATAACCCACTAGTAGGTAAGCCAACCCATACCCAGAACAAGAAGTAATGACTATGAGGGTAGACATAAAGAAAAATTACACTAAACAATAAAAATAGGATGGAAGCAGAAGCAAACCAAAAATCTATACACAATAAAATCCTTCCCTGAACCTGGAAGTCACAAGTACAAAGCTGTCTAATATGAAAATACATGTCCCAAAAATGGAACACAACAAGTCCTCTCAAAGGCAAAAGACTAGCTAAGCATATATATATATATATATAGAAGAAGACAGGCTGATCCAGGATGACAAGTGCTCACCATCGTCTCCGATCCCCAAAAGTTGCAAATGAAGGCATTAATTATCACCGCTGGTAGATGGTACTAGGACTTGCATCATAAAAAAGATGATGAGTGTAGTGTGAGTACCCAAGCAAAAGTCCTCAGCAGGAATCACAGACCGACTAGGAAAGAAAGGTAAAAACACTCTAGGAATATAGAATCTAGACAAAAATAGAGGTCAAAGCGGATAAGAAAGAAAACACATGAGCATACAAAAGGTGAATCTAAGTAAAACTAAACTAAACCTAACTGGACCCCATAAGCGCAGAAGGTACACTCGTGCGCAGGTTTGAATAAAACCCGAATGGACCACATAAGCCCGATAGGTACACAAAATAACTAAGTCTACTGAGAGAATAGTACCAAGAACCAAAAGATGGGCTTCCATCCCAAGTAACTGTCATATCCAGTCAACTCCCAGCCCAGTTAGCAAGAGTGACAATAAATCTAGGTTGTCCAGCCGGTCAGTCCACTCAAAGCCCAACTAGACAGAGTGACCCAGCAGCATGTCGATTCTGAAGAGGATATTAGATATCAAGGATGCTCTGCTAGCCATTCCAATCCAAGGGGCGTAAGCTTCCCAACTAAAAAGAGTGATGCTAGGGGGTGTCAACTTTGAAAAGGATCTTAGATATCAAGGCCGTCCAGCCTGCAAGTCCATTTCTAGGGGTGTAAGCCACCTAGCTAGTAAGAGTGACCAAGGGGAGTGTTGACTCTGAAAGGGATCTCATGTAGGCTCCAAGCCACCGTGGATCGACGTCCACTCACAAAGAATCACAAAAAGGCCCCAAGCTTGAAGCAATAAAATCTCGAGAAAGCACAAAACCTCTGGTGACACATCGGAGTTGCATAGATAGGGATAGAAGGCAAAAGATCTAAAATACCGCATAAATGCCTAAATTAAGGTTCATACTATCAGACTCAAATTTGCTACTCGAGTCTACAAGGATCTAGTCCGTCAGAATGACCTCGAAAACAACCAAGGCTACAAGGATAGAAAGTCTAAGGAAACACTGGCCTAATCTTGGACTAAGCTAATCATGCTCTTTACCCAAATAACAACACAATTAATTCACATAGCATGAAACAACACATAGAAGCCCTAGCTAGCATGGTACTACACCCAAGACAAATGTCATATCTACGAAAAAAAATAGGAATAACTAGGTACCCTCCCCCAATTCACTCAAATAAATATGCATTCATGCATTCAAGCTCAATATAATTAGGAAGGAAGCCGTAGCCTACCTATGGGCTGACTACGCGCACTCTAAATAACATGGACATATCTTTTTCGTTGTGAATGGCCTCCGAACATTGCCACTCTATCTAAAATAGTATCACAACATTAATATAGTTGTTTAGACACCAAAAACACATAAAATGGAAATGAACAAATTTCAGATTCAAAAGGGAATTATGGGACCTATGCCGAAATTTCTTGAATTGACTCCATCAAGAGGTCCTTATCCATGCCTTGAGCTTGTCTTAAAAAATTAAACACAATTTGAGGCTCGGATAAGAAAACAACAACAAGATGCAAAGAATAAACAAATAGCTCAAATTAAAGAACCGGGACAACAGCTAAAATACTAATTTCATCTTGAACGATGTTTACCAACACTTTTTGATCAAACCATACCAAAGATACAATCTCTACGGATCTACGGGAACTTGAACAGCAATTTTTGAGCTATATCGAGCAAATTATCGCACTTTAAGAATTGTAGCTAGAGCTGGTCACGTTTTTCTTTATAATTAAAGATAGACAACAAATGACCTTCATGAATGCGAAGGGTCCTCCACAAACGTGGGCGTCGCTAACGCCGAGATAACCCTGGGAATGCAGCTAAGGGAGGATCGAGGCCCACGATAATAGAAGGGACCACGTGAATGCGGCCCCTTCAACCCTACCAAAGCCCCGAGTTTATGGCCCTCACATCGGCTCACCTCCGTGAATGTGGCCAAGAGCCCACAAACGTGAAGGCCTTTAAGCCTACACCAGCTGATGCATATCAGCTAGTTTTGGCATGTTTGAAATCTCTAATGGGGCGTTATGAATTCGTTCATAACCTCGTGCACGCTAATGAGATATGCAACTCTACCAATTCAACATTCCATACTCAATGGAGCAGTTGGAATTCCCATATAAGGTCATCTCAATAAAAAGTGGGTCCCACCCCTAAACTCTGTTTTAAGCCAAATTCCATAAAGAGGATTAGAACTAACCCAGAATTCCGAGATCCAAACGAAGGGTCATTCTAGAAAAAAATCAACATTTTGGAGCTAAGCACGCTAACGTAATTCACATTAGAGCTCATTTACTTAGAATGACGACTAAAGTAAATCTTAGGCATTTACTTGAAAGTTAAAATACCTAATAACACAGTCTCACGCTGAAAGCCTTGGGAGTCATTTCGACCATGCTGCTCTCCTAAAATGACCCTTCTAGAACTGATGGAATCGTTAGAATTGGATTCTAAGGTCATCTTCTCAAGTTTTTGATAAAAATGACCGTTCAAGGATTAGAAGCTCCAAAATACTAAAACTCGCATAAAAACTAAATGAACGACTAGGTGACGGAACCATTAGTCCCAAAAAGTTTTAGAAATAACTTGGGTTCACTATAGGAATGCTCTAAACAAAAAAACATGAGGCATAAGAACATAAATCTCCTAGAGGTCATTACAACATCAACTATTAAAAATGACTTTCATCTACGAAAGTAAAAGTCAAGTAGTCCCTATAGGCTTTAACAAGCTAGGAAACTAATCCCATATATCATGCTCAGTTTCACAAGTAACCTACACCACTAGACAACACCTCAATGGACCTTAACTACAAGAATGGCTCTCGAATGCAACCATTGTACATCTTTTGATAGAATGACAACTGGCTCCTCCACGAAAGTCAAAGGGTCATCCAACTGTATTGCATCGTAATGGAGATCATGATACTCATTAGGAACATACCGGAATAGCATGGAATCATTAAAGATTGAATGTATAACTAAAAATATTGGAGGTAAAGCCAACTCATATGCAACCTCACCAATTATTCGGAGGATCTCAAAAGGGGCTTAACTTGCCCCGCCAAAATATATT
Organism: Solanum appendiculatum; assembly: GCA_018342035.1. Taxonomy (NCBI): domain Eukaryota; kingdom Viridiplantae; phylum Streptophyta; class Magnoliopsida; order Solanales; family Solanaceae; genus Solanum; species Solanum appendiculatum. The sequence goes on from JAGDQO010000534.1 coordinate 268,781, forward strand.
ATCACGCCCTTCATGGGTGACACACAGAGGAAGACTCTATAACCAACTAAAAACCTTAAAGGCCACTTCCTACGATCAGCATAACTTTTGTGCCTACATCCGCACTTGGTCCTAAGCCTCCCGAATCAAGTTTGTACAATCTGCTCTAGGCTCTGTGGAATCAAACCAACCAACAAAAGATCGACAATGCCTACCATATGAGGCCTCAAACAAAGGTATCTGAATTCAAGAGTGGTAGCTGTTGTTGTACACAAACTCCACAAACGGTAAGAACTAGTCCCACTAACCTCAAAACTCCAAAACACAAACCCGAAACATATTCTAAAGAACATGGATAGTACACTCTAACTAACCATCAGTCTTCTAGTTAATGGTTGTGCTAAGGTCAACGTGAGTGCCTAATTCCTCCTGAAAGGTCCTCCAAAAGCTAGAAGTGAATTTACCACCCTGATGAGATATAATATAGACCAGCACCACATGAAGATAAACCACCTCTCGAATGTAAATATGGGCTAACTTCATGGCACTGGATGAATATTGAACATGGAGAAAGTGTGCTGACTTGGTCAATCGATCAATGATGACCTAGAAACTGCCAACACCTCTAGAAGTCTAAGGCATACCTTTCAAAAAGTCCATGGTGATGTGATCTCAATTCACTCCTTAATGGGTAATATGTGAAACTCACCACCAGGTCTTAAGTGCTCGGCCTACACCAGCTGGACACTTAGGAAATGAGACACGTGGTCTACAATATCTCTCCTCATGCCGCTCCACCAATAATGCTACCTCAAATCACTGTAACAACTCTGATTCAAAAAGAAGGAAATTGCAGGTTTTTAAACTAGTGCCAGTACCAACGGAAGCCATCTACGAACCGTAGGTCGACTTATAAGCCGTAGGTGCGAATCGTAGATGGCAGGGTAAATATTTTTAAAAATTCACGTTTCAAGATCCTTTCTATGAATCAATAGGACGGTCCGTCATTGCTTCTATAGACCATAGGTAGGTTTTATAGGTCTCACCAGACTTAGTGAAATTGTAAAAGTCAAGGCTGGGATCTACGGTTTGTACGTACGGTCCATAAGTGGACCAACGGACCATGCATGGAAACCGTTGTTGGAAGCCCAAATTTTATAGTTCAACTACAGACCATCTTGGTCAACCATAGGTGGAGATCCGACAGTTAGTTTTAAGGACTTTTGTCCTTTTCCCTAATTGATCTATTCCTAACCTAAGTCGCTTAAGCCCTAATCCTAGACCCTATATAAGGCTTCTAAGCCTAATTCTACTAATTCTAATCACTTTTGAACTCCCTCAAAAGTTTTCCCCAAATATTTCTCAAGCTTTTTGGCATTAAGGTATGATGGCTTTCACCTATGGAGTCCTTTCCTCCATAGGGTTCCTAAATTCTCTAATTTTGTAAAGTTTGATTCTTCAATTGGAATTAGGGTTTTCTTCTATCTTTATGATACTTTAAAATTATGATCTAATGGATTGAATTAAGTCTTTTTATGTTTATACTTCCGCTACCTTTGTCAACTCTTTGATATAAAATGTCTTTTGAACTCTATTTACCATTATCTTGTATGATGTATGCTTAGTGGCTTGTATAGGGCCTCACGGGATCTTGTATGCCATTTCACGTCCAGGGGGTACTTTAGGTCGTGACAATCATGGTACATCTTCATAGTGCCTGGGCAGATAGAGAATCTAGAATCATGTGCCTCACGAAGTATTAGTGTAACACCTCAAAAAATTAGAAAGCCAAGTATGAAAGAAGAGATCTCATTTTGGGCCACTGGTTGTGTCCTACGATACTAGTCTACAGTTCGAGAAGTTTCTATGGATCATATATGGTACTCGTATGAATGAGGTTGAGTTTTTTAAATTTCAAGTACCTGATGTTTTATTTACGAGTGAAGAGGATGAGTCCTAGGAAGTTTGACGGGCCGTAGGATGGTTCCGGAGAAGAGATTCAGACTAAGTTAAATTTTGGACTTAAAGTTGAGAACTATTGATGGGGTCTACAGATCGTAGGAATTCAAACGGACCGTAGAACAGTCTCATTAAAAGTAAGGTGAAATTTGGGTTTCTGAAGTTGGTTCTACGATTGACCAGTATGGACCGTTGAAACTTCAATGGACTAATGAAACTTCAATGGACCGTAGGTGCAAACTGTAGGAACCATCCCATGTTATTTTTAAGGGTATTTGGGTCTTTTTCTATGCATTAAATGGCTATACTACATTGTTTTACCCCTAGTTATAAGTCCTATAACTATCCTTCTATCCAAAAGTTTTCCCAACTCTTTCATTCACTCAAAACCCCAAATCCTCTCCAAAGTTCTCTTCAAAATTCTCTCTCAAGATCAAGGAAGAGGAAGGCTAGGGTTTCTTCATCAAGACTCTTTTCCCCATTGCTTTTGGGCTTTGAATAACAAGGTATGTAGGGTTTCATTAATGGGTTCCATTCACCCATTGAGCCCCAAGGTTTGTAAATTCTCCATTGTTCAATTTTCTCAAAATTTGATTAGGTTTTTATTCAATTCTTCATGGATTCTAATTTTGTTTATTCAATTGTTTGATTTTAATTTTTCTTATGATTACTTTGACTCAATTGAATGCTTTCCAATTGTTTTCATATGAATCTTGACTATGACTCCTAAAAGTCATAAATTTATTTTAAAAAACTATGAATCTATGATTGATGTTTTTTTGATGTTATGCATAATTTATGAAAGGGAATGTTTTATGAATTCGGATGCTTTAAGCTGATCATCAATGATATTTTGGAAGGACTTACTCACATATTAAGTAATCATGTTTGGTGAAAGGTTTCTCACATATGCTTGGTTCAAGATTTAATGAGCTACTCTATGAAATTTTTAATCTTGGATTAGTAACTTAATTGTGTTTTTCCATGAATAATATGATGATTATGAAATTGAAAATTTCGTTGGAATTTAACTTAGCACCAAGAGAATTTTGAGGTTGAGTGGATGCACAAATAACATATGAATCATGATACAGAGTTCTGCCTTGGCAAGTAGACTCTTCCTTCTCGATGTGGGAGTTACATCGGATTTCATGTTATAGCTCGCATAGTGTATTTTCGGTTAAAGCAAATATCCCACAAAATAAACTAAATGAATTTCAAAGATTTTTATGAAGCTTTCCTTATGAATTAAGATGCATTGACCATGTTCATAATCTACGATTCTTCATTAAATGATTTCATTATGTTTAGCTTTTTCATGCATATCATGTTTTCGATTATGTCCCCTTATTGATCATGTTTCACTTTTCATGCATATCTTTTATACTTAGTACCTTCGATGTACTAATGCGTACTTGTGCCTACATTGTTTCAATAATGTAGGTTCCAACGATCTTCCTCCTCCCGCTCATGGCTAGTTGCTTGATCACTTGAAGTTCAAAGACTTGGTGAGTCCTGATGTTCCTAGGACCATGTCACCTTTATTTCTTTCACATGTCTTAGTTTACAGATTTTGTACGTGGTGTATGGGTTACATCCCAACTACTCTTGATGTAGTGGATTAACTTGTCAAGACTATTTTAGACATCCGCTTTTATGTCAAATGCTTTACTATGATATGACCTCTCTTTATTCTATTATATTGTATATATGCCTGTCAAGTGGCTTGTGTAGGGCCTTTCGAGGTCTTATACGCCATGTCATGCCTAGGGTATAATTTGGGTTATGACAAACTTTGTATCAGAGCACAAGGTTTTAGAAAAATGTCTTAGGATGTCTGACATGCCGCGTTAAGTAGAGTCATATTTGTAAGTGTGAAGCACGCCACATTTATGAATAGGATGCTATAAAACGTTTAGGAATCTTTACTTCTGTCATTACTCTAAAGTTGTGCCATATAGTCTATCTCTATAAAGATCATCCTCCTAAATCTTGTTCGATGCTTTTCAGGATATGGCCCCTCAAGGGCCTATGTGAGAAGAAATATGGGTGAGAATGTGGATCCCAATGTTCTCCAAGAAATGGTTGACCCTTTCGAGGAGCAAGTGATTCATTCTTAATTACGAACCAATTTGAAAGTGTTTGCTCAATATATGACCGCCCAGGAAAAGAGAGAAGCCATTCCTCCTATGAACCCAAATATGGGTACATCGGCGACAAGGATAAGAGACTTCGCTAAGATGAATCCTCCATAGTTCCATGGTTCTAATATTGATGAGGATCCTTAAGTGTTTATTGATGAGATGTATAAGATAGTGAGAATTATGGGCATGTCTATGGTAGAGAAGAAGGACTTTGCTGCTTATCAACTCAAGGGTGTTGCTCAAGTTTTGTTTGAACAATGGGAAAGTGAGAGGGTGGTTGATGCGGGTCCTCTTGATTGGGAGAAATTTAAGGGAACTCTTCTTTATAATTTTATTCCTCTTTAGATGAGAAAAGCAAAAGTTCTTGAGTTCGTCAATCTTTGACAAGGGAATATGAGTGTGAATGAGTATGCTTTGAAGTTTACTCAATTGGCTAAGTATGCTTCGGATATAGTTGCCAACTTTAGGGCAATTCTGAGTAAGTTCGTGTCGGGTGTGTCTAATATGGTGGTCAAGGAGTGTCATACAACCATGTTGATTAAGGATATGGATATCTCTAGTTTGTTGAGACATGCCCGTTAAATTGATGAGGAGAAGCTCAAGGAAAGGGAAAGAGAGTCAAAGAGGGTAAGGACTGGTGATGGTGACTTTTCTTATTCTAAGTCTAGTGGACAAGGTCACTGTAAATTCCAGCAAAAGTTTTTTTTTCAAGGATCTTCTAATGTTCCAGCTCCTAAGTTCAATTAGGATAGGGTGCCTAATCCTAATCCTCAAGGAAGTAATGGAAATAAATCTTTTATTCAAACTTTCTTAAGGTGTGGTAACAAACATGATGGTAAATGTTTGGCTGGTATGGATGGTTGCTTTGGTTTTTGAAAGAGTGGACACAAGGTGAAAGATTGTCCATTGCAAAGCTAGTAAAAGTAATGATTGTTTGCAAGATCAGCCTAGTTATTCTGGTTCGAGTGCTCCTCGTTAGAATAGGTTCTATGCTCTTTAAACTCGATAGGATCCCGAGGGTTCTCTGGATGTGTGACCAGTATGTTTAATGTCTTTCACCTTGATGTTTATGCCTTACTTAATACAGGTGCTACATTATCCTTTGTTACTCCTTACATGGGCATGAATTTGATTTTGGTCCTGAAATACTTTCTAATCCCTTTCATGTCTCTACTCCCTTTGGTGATTCTATCGTTGTAAAAGAGTTTATATAAATTTTCATATTTTCATTTCTCATAGAGTCACTCATGTTGATCTTGTTAAGCTTGATATGTTAGATTTTGATGTTATTCTCGGGATGAACTGTCATCATGCATTTTATGTTTCCATATATTGTAGGACCCGATTGGTCACATTCAAGGTTTTGAATAAAAATCCCGAGGGTTCTCTGGATGTGTGACCAGTATGTTTAATGTCTTTCACGTTGATGTTTATGCCTTACTTAATACAGGTGCTACATTATCCTTTGTTAGTCCTTACATGGGCATGAATTTGATTTCGGTCCTGAAATCCTTTCTAATCCCTTTCATGTCTCTACTCCCTTTGGTGATTCTATCGTTGTAAAAGAGTTTATATAAATTTTCATATTTTCATTTCTCATAGAGTCACTCATGTTGATCTTGTTAAGCTTGATATGTTAGATTTTGATGTTATTCTCGGGATGGATTGTCATCATGCATTTTATGTTTCCATATATTGTAGGACCCGATTGGTCACATTCAAGGTTTTGAATAAACCTAGCATGTCATGGGAAGGATGCTACTCCTTAAAAAGAAAGTTAATATACTAAATATGATATTTAAAAGACATTAATATAGGACATATTAACTATTATCAAACAGATAAATCAGGCCCAAAAAGAAAATAGGTAAATATATGAAAGCTTGTCATTTACAAATTTATATGATCTAAAATTTAAACAAGGTAAGAGTGCCAATTTATGGCGTCAGAATCTCTCAAAATAATTTAAGCAAATACGCTAAGAGACTTTCATGTACTATCCATGCTAGTACCAAACACGTTATAAATTATGAATGACTTCGGAGTACATAAATTAACCGATTCATGCTTCATACAAACATTTAAAACAAACATTAAACTTAATATATTACAAAACTAGGTTTTACACGCCCCAAAACAACAAAACATGTCGCCAAGCTTATGTTACAACCCATGGTGTCAAGATCAAAACATCCTCCAAAATTACATGTAAGTGTACAACATCTATTAAAATATGATAAGCTTAGTTAATAAGACATAAAACAAGGTCAATGCAATATTCTAAAAATCATATCATAAGCTTTATATCATAATCTTTTGAGGAAATTATATGCAGTTGTGGGAGATATAGTTAACTGTCATAAACCATGTGAGCTAAAACATGGAGTCTAGGTTACTGCTTGCACACCGAAAAGAGAGTATCCTACCTACCATGTTCTTAAGCTTAGGTGGATCCACTAGCTAATGTCAAGCTGACACAAGCCCTATGAGGGCACGTATTTATAGGACAAGGGGATTTTTACTAAGGAACTCCACCTTTAGTAACGGGGGAGTCTCTACCCCAAAACCTAGTTGGTGCTATGTAAACTCCCAACGAAAACATGCATAATCATATCATAATCATAATACCTGAAATGGTATGAATCTAGTAATACAAATTCATTCATAACTTCATATCAAAGAATTACTCCTTTAAAATCATTATTTCGTATCATATTCATAAATACACTTATCTAAAGCATTTCAATCATGATAATTTTTCATAATGTGAACACTTGAATTGCAACCAACCTTTTTCATAAAATATGTTGATACTTTATCTAAAAGCTTCTTTGATTCATAAATTCCTCAATTCATAAAGCATTCATATCATCATAGCTTAGATGATAATCATAAAGCATTCACATAGCATGGGTTCATGTGAAAATCATTGAAAACATATAATTCTGATAAAATCATTCATAATAAGAATAATCTTGATGAAAAATCCTTAAAACAATTGAACCCATAACATAATCATGAAACCCTAGAATTTGGGTAAGAATCATATAAGATAATTGGAGATTTCTTTCAAACTCAATGAGTTGAGAGGGACCCAATGATGAATTTTCTACATACCTTGGTAAACCCTGGGCTTGAACTTTGATGAAGAGACTTGAATCGTGAAGAAATCCTAAATCACCTTGAGAAAATCCATGTAGAAGAAGACTTGAGAGCTTGTGTATTTGAAGTGTAAAAATGGTTTTAGGGCTTAGGATTAGTCTAGAAACAACATAATTTAGGAATTAAAAAAGTAGGAAAAGACCCAAATAACCCGGAGAAATAACATACAAACTAACTTTATACTCCCATGTACGCTTCGTACATCGTTCAATAGACCAATCTGGTCTTCTGTCAATCTATTACTGGAATCTCTTATCGAAGACCAAGAACCATGACCATCAAACCATGAACTGTAGAACTTTAAATGATCCATAAATAACCCCTCATAGAACTCACACTTTGAATTCTCCTAATTCTAGAACCACAACAACGACTATCTATGTAAGGTCCGTAGTTCCCTTCGAGGGATGTACTAGATGTACATAAACACAACACTGGCGACTTAAGTTTATTTGAAGTTCAACCATGATCAACCACCCAAGACCCGTCGTTCCATGTACGAGCTATACAACTTACTCGTGGTTCCTAGGGAACTAAATTTTACCATATATGGAACTCCCTGCAAGCCTCATCTACATCCCATATAACCTTTCACAAAACATCCTTTTGGTCCATAAAAACCCTTCTGAGACTTGAAATTTTCACAAATTCTTGATCCCATCTATGATTAGCAACTACGAACTGTGGAACAAAGTACGGTCCATACTTTTCCCTTATAAACCAGTTGCACCACAAACTTTCTACAATATTTCCTTTCCAATTCAATATTTCTACTTCTTAGGTGTTACAATATCTCCCTCTTGGGAACATTCATCCTCAAATGGGATTCAAGCTAGCATGAATAGAGTAGGGAAGGATATCTATTTGCCCAATCATGAATGCAAAACACATAAAAATATACAAAATGAAGGAGTAATCCACCCCAAGGTAAAACATGAATTTTAAAACTTATTTCATGAACATGCATGCATGTGAAAACATGATAGCAACTGAAACACATGAATTCGAAAGACTAAACATAAGGAACTAATACCTCAAGCTGAAAGTGTAGTGGAGGGAAAGAGACAAGGGTAATTGGACATCATATCGTCTTCGGCCTCCCAAGTAGCACCCTCAAGTAACTTATTTCTCCAGAATCATATCGTCTTCTTTATTGGACATCATATCATCTTCTTTATTCCTCAACATTTGGACTTCATGATCCAGAATCTAAATCGGAACCTCTTTAAAAGAATGACTTTATTTCTCACCAACACTCTTCAATGGCACAAATGAGGTAGGATCACCAGTACACCTTTTCAATAATGAAACATGAAACACTAGATGTTGTAATGACCTCTAGGTCATTTCTTTTTTTATGCCTCCTGGGACTGACAGTTTGGTCACCTGGTTGTTCATTTGGTTTCTGTGCGACTTTTAGTGTTTTGGAGCCTTTGAACCTTAAACATTCATTTTTATCAAAATTTCATGAAAATGACCTCAAAGTCTAATTTTGACAATTCAATTAGCTCTAGAAGGGTCATTTTCGGCTACTAGGATGGTCAGCATGACTCTTGAAGCATTTCATGATATTTTGTGTAATTAGGTGTTATAACTTTTAACTTAAGACCTAAGTTTGACTTTGGTCAAAATTTTGAGTAAACAAGTTTAGAGGTGATTCCATTAGCGTGGTTAGCTCCGAAATATTGTGTTTGGTCTAGACTGACCACCTTCATTTAGATCCGAAGACTTCTAGGCTAATTCTGAACCCCTTGTGGATTTTGGCTTAAAATGGAGTTTGGGGGTGGGACCCACTTTTTGCTGAGATGAACTTGTATGGCAATTTCAACTACTTTGTTGATTTTGGAATGTCAAATTTTGTAGGTTTGCATATTTCATTTATGTACATGGGGTTAGGAACAAATTCGGAATGCCTCATCATAGATTTCAAGCTTCCAGCAGGCCTAAAATGGCCTTTGTGTTTTTGGGCCCTTGGCCATGTTCGTGGAGATTAGGCGACCTGAGGGCCACGATCGTGCATATTGGCCACATTCGCGTTGTCCCTGCCACATTCACAGGCATAAATTCCACCTTGGGCACATTCGTGGGGCTCTTGCTGCATTCACAAGGCCCGCGCTCATGGAGGACCCTCCGCGTTCATGAAGGTCATTTGTGGTCTGTCTTTATTTATAAAGACAAGTGCGGCTAGCTCTAAGTGCAATACTCAAAGTGCGATTATTTGCTAGATATAGCTCAAAAATTTGTGATTCAAAGTCTGGTGGATCCGTGGCGGTTGTGGCTACACGATGATATGATCAAAAAGTGTTGGTAGGCCCCCGTTTGAGGTGAAATTTTCATCTTAGCAGCTATCTCAGTTCTTTAATTTGAGCTATTTGTTGATTCTTTGCATGTTGTTGTTGTTTGCTGATTTGAGCCCTAAATTGTGTACAATTTTGGAATATAAGCTCGGGACATGGTTTAGAAGCTCTTGACGGTGTCAATTCCACAAATTATAGTGTGGGTTCCAAAATTTCCATTTGAATACAGAATTGGTAAGTTTCAAATTTATGTGCTTTTGGTGTTTAACCGACCGTTCTGATGTTGTGATCCTATTTTTGATAGCATGGAAGCATTCAGACATCATTCGGAAAGGAAAAGCTCCATCCTTGTGATTTGAAGCACACACAGTCAGCCTATAGGTAGGCTACGACTTCCTTTCTAATAAGATTAAGCTTGAATGCATGTTTATTTAAGTGAATTAGGGGTGGGTATCTAGTTATTCTTATTTCTCTTCTTAAATACCATGTTTTAGGATTGATCTGCATCTGTCTCGCGTTAAGTAACATGCTAGCTGGGACTTCTATGTGTTGTTGAATGCTATGTGAATTAATTGCAATGTTATTTTTTTAATGAGCATGATCAGCCTTTGTCAAGGATTAGGCTAGTGTTACCTTACACTTGCGATCCTTTTAGCCTTGGTTAACTTCAATATCATTCAGACAGATTAGATCTTTGTAGAATGGAGAGTAGACTTGAGTATGATAGTATGAACCTTAGTTTAGGTATTTGCACAACATTTTAGATATTCTTCCTTATCTCACTATCTTTGTAGCTCTGATGCCTCACCGAAGGTTGTGTGCTTTCTCAAGATTGGAGTTGTTTGGGCTCTGAGCCTTTTTTTATTCTTTGTGAATGGATGTCAATCCACAGTGGCTTGGATCCTACTTGATATCTTCTTCAGAGTTGATACGCCCCCGAGTCACTTTTGCTAGCTGGGTGGCTGAAGTCCCTGGGAGTACACTGGCTAGCTAGATGGCCTTGCTTTATGAGATCCTCTTCGGAGTAAAAACACTTCCGGGTCACTCTTTCTAGCTAGGCTGGGAGTGGAATGGCTGGCTGGGTGGCCTAGATTGAGAGTCACTCTTCCTAGATGGGCTGGGAGTTGATTGGGTAATATAGTTACTAGGGCTGGGAGCCCCGCTTTTGATTCATGGTACATTTCTCTCAATTCACTTAGCTATTTTGTGTACCTATCAGGCTTATGGGTTCAATTGTGGTTTTATTTAAACTTGTGCACGAGTGTACCTTCTAGGCTTATGGGGTCCAGTTAGGTTTAGTTTAGTTGTACTTTGATTTACCTTTAGTATACACATGTATTTTCTTTCATATTCTGTCTGACCTCTATTTGTGTCTAGATTCTATCTTTTCTGATTGTTTTTACCTTCTTTGCTTAGTCAGCCTATGATGTCTGCTGAGTAACGTTGTTTTTGTTGTCATTCTGCACTCTGCATCTTTTTCGTGATGCACGTCCCAGTATCAGCTACCAGCGATGATCCTTTGTGCCATCTTTTACTGCTTTTGGGGTTCGGAGATGAGGGTGAGCACTTGGCGTCCTGGATCAACCTGTCTATTTTTGTATATACAAGTTTTGCTAGTGTTTTGCCTTTGAGATGGCTTTTTGTTGCCCAATTTTTGGACTTGTATTTTCATATTAGAAAAATTTGAACTCGTGACTTCCATGTTCTCGAAGGGATTCTTTTATGTACATATTTTTTGTGTGCATCCGCTTCCGTCTTATTTTTAGTGTTTAGAGCTATTTTTATTTAGTTTTAACCTCATACTCATTTTTGGCACTCTGGTATGGGTTGGCTTATCTATTGGAGAGTTATAGTAGGGTCCATCAGGACATGTGGAATTGGGTCGTGACATGTTGGTATAAGAGCCTAGGTTTACCAGTCTCCCTTGTACAGGGTTCATACCTAGTAGAGTCATACGGATCGGTGTGGAGAGGTTTGTATCCTATATTTTGGAGGCTACATAGTGTCTGTAGAAATCCTTCTCTTATGTATCACTTTTGTGCAGCGTGTGTGTTATTAGTTTCTTGAAATCTCAGTTGTTGCACTCTTTTTTTAGGATGAGTTGTATGCACCGTGTGGCGGCTTAAGGTAGGGGTTAACATTCCCTATCTTGTAGGGGTGCAACACAACCCCAAAATAAAGAGTGGGGTCTGGAGCCAGTAGTGGACCCTTTAGCAGCTCAGATTCCAGCTCATCCGATAGGGCCGCGAGCAACCCAGGCACCATCCATACCATCTATGGCTCAATAACATCAGGTAACTATTACTCAGCTCCTGACTGTGCTTGGAGGCATGCAATGGGCACCAGCACCAGCACCAAGTTAGTAGGATTAGGCTACAACAGAGGCATCTCGGGCCCAGGTACCACATAGGTGTGCCCAGTCCATGACTTTGGCTGGAGCTATACCGATAGAGGAGTAGAAGATGCTTGGAGTGTTTCCGAGGCTTTCACCATCGATGTTTTCTAGGGCTGTGGCTGAGGATGCCCAAGAGTTTTTGACTACTTTCATGGAGGGGCTTTATACTAAAGGCTTAGTAAAGTCAGCAGAAACTGACTTCACTTCGTATAAGTTAGATGGGCTAGCCAGACAGTGGTGGCGAACCTTCATTGTGACAAGGCCAGCAGGGTCTCCTTCAGTTACTTTGACCGAGTGTTTTGAGGCATTCTTGGCCAGGTTCTTACCTCATCGCATTATAGATCATCTTTGGGATCAGTTCTCCATGACCCTGTCAGAGTACGAGGCGAGCTTACATGAGCTCTCATGTTATGCCACTATGATTTTTCCCACTAAGGAGGAGAGAGTTCAATGTTTATTTCTGGGTTAAGTCTTCAGCGCGGATTGAGACTTAGAATATGATCTCCATGTGTCATTCCTTTCTAGATGTTGTTGACTATGCCTGCACTATTGAGCAGCTTCATCGTGAGGCCAGGGGGTAGTGACAAGAGAGCTAGATATGAGGGTAGCTACAGTGGGTCCCTTTCTAGATCTAGAGATACTTATAATAGGAATAACAGTGCTTAAAGCAGGGATAGCCCAGTCGGCCTATTCAGGCCTCATTGCAAACTTCAGAGGGTGAAAGATATTTCCAGAGAGAAGTTGGCTCTAGTAAGAGTTATGGGTCCAGTCTTGTATATCAGAACATGGTGGTCGTTCTTCTTAGAGCATATCATCACCAGGTTGCTGTGATTGTGGAGAGCTAGATCACTGGGTCAGATATTGCCATTTGCATAGGCAGATTGCTTTTGCTCTATATGCAACTCCCTAAGCTCTACCAGCTTCACCAGCAGCACCTCTAACTAGGGGTCAAGGTTATGGTTCGGACCATCGCAGTGGACAACAAGATATTCAGGGTGGTACTCAGGAAGGTAGGTTAGGTGGTAGGACAGACAGCCATGATAGAGGAGGAAAGGGCCATTTCTATGTAGCTCCAATGAGGGTGGAGGCTAAGGCATCAATTGATTTTATCATATGTATGATTATTTTAATTTTTTGATGTGTTCCTTACCAATCTACCTGGCCTATCCCCTAGAACGAGATATTGACTTCCTTATTGAACTTGATCCAAGTACTCGGCCTATTTCCATTTTTCCCTATTAGATGGCTCCTGTAGAGCTCAAGGTTCTTAGAGTTTAGCTTCACGATCTCTTGGGTACCTGGCCTACCCCCTAGAGCAGGATATTGACTTCCTTGTTGAGCTTGATCCAGGTACTCAGCCTATTTCCATTCTTCCCTATCAGATGACTCCTGTAGAGCACAAGGTGCTGAGTGTTTAGCTTCTGGGTCTCTTTGATAAGGTCGGTGAACTCATAGATAAATGGCGACTCATTGAATGAGAATGGTGAACATGCTTACCATTGCCGAAGGTGACAGTACATTAAGAAAAATTAACCGATTGAAAGGTGAAAAAAGGTGGTACTCGGTGATACGCCGAATGTGAAAGGCAGATTCGAATGCGCTCACCTACTGAGCTTCAAACAGCTAAAGCCTAGAGCAAGGGAAAGGTGGTCTGGAGATCACTTGGCGATTTTCCACGTGATAATCGAGCCTAACTAACGTCACCGAGTGGATCATGCATTGAGTTTTTGGGACAAATTTTGGGAAACTATAAATAGCCCAAATGAGAGATAAAATAGAGAGTTCAAGAGTTCCAATTCAAGAGTATAAAAGTGAGAGAATTCGAAACTTCTAAGAGAGAGAAACACTTTACTTTGTGAAGAACACTTTTATTTTTCTGGATTTTTTTACATTGCTCTTGAAATTGATAATTTGAAGTTGGAATCTAAGTGGGTGTTGCTTATAATTGCTTAATTTTATGTTACCCATGGCTGCATTCATGAAAGCTATAATTTCTTTACATTTTGTGATGGATGGCTAAAATACCAAAAACTAGGGATGCAATAATGGGGTTGGGTGTTGATGTAATGTAATGGGTAGCTCCATTTTTCTACTGTTCATAAATGGATTTGGCTAATTAGCATGGGATTAACTTATGAATTAAGGTGACAAAATTAATTACTATTTTTGATCTTCGATTGATGCTCGAAAGAGATTGATTAGAGTGGATAATTATTCTGATACTTGCAATTCAGGTTTAATGTATGTAACTTGCTTGAAAATAGAGGTTATGGGTAAGATCTATTTGCCCTATTTCTGCATCAAAAGAGAGAATAGAGTAATGTATTGGGTTGTTGAGTAATTCACATAGATGAGACCAAAAGGAGATTATATGATCTGATGCTATGAGATCGAAAGAAGAATACAATCATTGAAGATGACCAAGCCTATCCAGGAATGTTCATTACTATAGAGAACTACAACTACCCCTATGTGATATCGATTTCCAATCCCTGCACCCCCTAGATTACTTGTTACTTCATTGAATTTTGGAAACCTTAGCTTAATTGTGATTTTTTAAACCAACCTTCTTTTATAAATTTGGTTGAATCATCAACACATTGTTCTTATTGTTGCAAATGAATTGAGTTACAATCTAAATTTCTTGATAGAATTCCTTGCTCTGTATCATTCCCTATGGGATTCAACCCCAACTCTTAGTTGGGTATTTATATTGACGATGATCTCTTACTCTTTTAATTGGTTTTGAAGAGTGGTTTGAGCATTATAAAAAATGGCTCCACTGTCGGGGAATGAGGGCTATAAATTCCATTTGAGAAATTTGTTTAGTTGTAGTAGATTTGTTGCTTGGTGTTGTGGTTTGCTGATTTGCAGGTTTAGAACCTGAGTGCCATGGTAGTTGCAACGATAGTCACTATAAGAAAAATGATTACATTCGTGATTTGAATGATATGCACATTATTCAAACCGTGGGAGCCATCCGAATACCTCCCACATCAGGGAGGGCAGTTTTTCATGTAATCAGAACAATGCAACAATTGCTCTAATTGAGAGGCATCTTTGGGGTATTAGCTTATGAGGATCCCTATGAACACCTTCAGAATTTTTTGGACGCATGTGTGCCATTTATGTTCAAGAACATCTCACAAGGGTCCGTAAGGTTGAGGTTATTCCCATTCTCTTTAACGGGAGAGGCTGCAAGATGGTTAGCGGATTTGCAAAATGATTCTATCACTTCTTGGGAGGAGTTGACTGAAGCTTTCTTGGAGAGATTCTTTCCCCCCTTGAAGATGGTTAAACTTCTGACCCAAATCAAAAATTTCAAAAGAATTGTAGGTGAACCTCTACATGAGACTTGGTTAAAGTTCAAGAAATTATTCTTGAAATGTGAAACATATGGTGTTCTGGACAATTTGATGGTGAAGTACTTCTATTGTAGCCTTTATTTAGTCAATAAAGGTGTGACTAATCAATTGGTCCAAGGAGGTTTAATGAGGCAACCGTATGAAGTATCAACGTTGTTGATATGACAAAGGTTAACAGAGCATTGACATACAAGAGAAGACCAGGTGTCTACTCGACTATGCATGAGTAATGAAAAAATTTAGAAGGACAATGAACGAGATGAAAATATGGCAAAAATGATGACCGAACTCGATTTGTTGTCTAAACATGTCATGGGAGGTGGTTTGAAATCAGTGAATGCAGTTGGAACAAGTAGTGGGCACCGCCCAGCGGATTCAAAATTTGAGGCATTGTACAATAAAGAAGTACAATATTTGGGAAAACAAGTGGGGGTTCTCATCAAAACTACCAATGACAAGGTGGAACCTCGGTTGGAACAAGGAGCGAGATAGTGGTTGGAAAGAGTGAAGAGGTTGAAATTAGAAAGATAGGGAGGTTGAAAAAGATAGATACATTCTTCACCATGATCGTCCACGACCAAAAGAACTAGCTGGTCCGAAAGGAAACCGTACCGAGGAAATTCTCACAAGGATCTTCAACTAGGTTGAAAGACCCGACAAAGTGTTGAAAGAATTGAAAAAAATGTCTTCTCCACGTTATCTCAAATGGCCACCTCTTATTCAGTGTCTATCAAACATTTGGGGACTCAAATATTCAAGATCTCCACCCATCTCAATCTGACGCAAAAGGAAACATTGCCTAGTGACACCGTCCCAAATTAAAAAAATGAATATTGAGGAAGTGAGAACTATGTCATGGCACAATGTTTAAAAAGGTGCTTCTTAGGAGGCAACCCAAGTTTTTACTTTTGTTATTGCTTTCAATATCGTGTGTTGTGAGTGTAGGTTGAAAGGAAGTCAAAGTGTTGCGAATGACATACTAGGCAATGCCAAAACCATAACGGCGATCCGTTGAAGCCAATGTGTGAACTAATTCTTATCCACCTTTGTAGCTGAAAAATATGGAAAAGTATACTTTCAATTTAGGCGATCTGAGCTCAAAACGACGATTCACCTAAGTACACTAGGTGGACTCCATAAATTTTGCCGAATCAGCCATTGGGTTTGGTATTCATTTAGTCCTCTTCAATGATCGTCAGCTCTAGTTGGCGATCCACCAAATACACTCTGCGACGCTAGTCGTGATTGTCGAATTTTCCTGGTATAAAAGGGTCAAGGATCTTTTCATTTTCAAAAAGAAAACCCTTTTCTATCTTTGAGATCCTTTTCTTCCTTTCATTTTCAATACTATATTTTTGAGTGTGAGTGTTTTTGTGGAATTTTCAAGAGTTTTGAGTGCATTATCTTGCATGATTAGTTAGCCCAAACCCTAACCTCCCTCGTTTGCTTGCATTTGCTTCTCTTTGAAGTTGGTGTTAGACTTTTATCTTATGATTTGTTCTAAAAATGTGTTTTGTGTATGGGCTTGAAGTCATCTGATGATTGTTTTTGGTTAATTTCATTGGGTTGTGCGATATTTTTGTTATTGAAGTGTGCCCATGTGTTATATAGTTGAACTTCTTCCTAAATTGCTAAAATTGATTGTGTTAATCAGTTGTTAAAATTGAAAATGAATCGTTGCTGGGTCTTAATTGAATTATGTAGGGGTGAAGTCTGATTAGTTTTGACCCGATTGCATGAATTTGCCCAATGATATATGGAATGACGACTTTTTTAAGGGCAAATCATCACTTCAAGCAATACTCTGTTATATTTGGGGAAGTTTGAGTATCCATGGGTATAAAGGCATGTGGGTATATTGTAAATTTGATGGGGAATTGGGTATTATTACGTATTGTCGTTAAAATTGAAAAAGTAAGCACTAGGCTGAACACTGCCTGTTTGGCGAGCTTGTCTTAGCTCACCAAGGCAGTTAGGTAAATTACATAGTATGACATTGATCGCCTTTCTTTCTTGAATATGTGACCTGGGTACCATTCCATTTGGTTGGCTTGTCTTAGTCTGTCAAAACCCACTCAGCATATCACCGTGTTGGAGTGGACATCGCCTTTCATGCTTATTATTTTTAATTTTTTTACTGTTAGTTTCGGTGGACTTGTCTTAGCCCGCCGAAACCTACTCAGTAAATTGACGAGTGGGAGTTGACTCCACCCATCTTGCCTGAGTTCCTTGATTTCTGGTATTTTCCATTTCAGCGAGCTTACCCAACCTATTAGGCGGACCATCTTTCAATTAGGCGAGCCTTAGAGCTTTGTTTCACTGTGTTTCCTTCTCAGTTTGATTTTAACTAACCTTCATCGATTTGATGTTTAAATCTTTGCAGATTATGGCTAGATTTATGGGCAAACAGGTTGTCACCTCTAATACGAAATTCCATAGAGAATGTCCTCCTCCTCGCCCTTTGAAACGGCACAGGGGTATATCAATCAAGAACTATCTGAGGCTCCCTGACCACAACCAACCACTCTGCAATCCTCTACACATGGACATGCACAACCCAAAAAGGGGTTTTTAAGAAAAAGAACGAATATAAGTTCCAAATTAGTGCCACCCTCCTCTACACAAGAACCAATATTTAGAGTTTTCTTGATAATCGCTCAAAGAAGCCTAACTAGGTTCAAGGCTGCTGGAGAGCGTACCATTCTTGAGGAGAGATGACTCTCTATAGACAGTGTTTTGAAGGATAACCCAATGATTTGGGATATAATTCATTTCCACAAGTTTGAGGGGTTTAGAAGACCTCGTAACCCATAAGTTTAATCTTCGATGTGAGAGTTTTACATGGCCTATGCACAGGCCTTATCAAGGAAGAGGAAGGGTACACTTTTTAAACCTTTGGATGAGGTTGAGGTTCGTAGTAAGAAGTTACAATGCCACATAGGTGCAATCAATATACCACTTGGCACTCTATCAAATAAAGCTAATTTGTTTCAACCATGAACTTCACGCTCTGAAGGGTTGCCTGGCACCCTAAATATTTGATACTTTTCCACCTTAGATGGCTGATGGTGCGAGAAGTGAGAAGAAAGATCTAAATGTAGGAGTTTGGTACTAGTTTGGGTTCATTAGCAGCAATATGATTCCTTCGCAAAACGAATCCATCCTTTGGCATCCCAAGGCGGTGTTAGTGGGACCATCATCAACAGGGAGCATATTAATGTGGGTCAATTATTATTGAAGAGATGTTATTTATAGCCTGACAGGAGCAGACCTTATTGCCTATCCTAGTCTTGATCACACAATTGTGTGAGGATGCTGGAGTTCTCTTTTAGGGGAAGACAGTTATTAGGATCACCCCGGCCACATCAAATGACATCCAGAGGATTGAGGCTTACCATCTACAGGAAGATGGGGCTCGAAGGAAGGTGCTACCACTAGACACTACACTCATGGTTGATCCTTCCACCATTGCTCCTTAGACCACTCCATCTGCTCCTTCTGTGGAGCACTCAAGTATACCCTAGCACTCCTCTATACCTTCAACTTCTACTGCTACTGCTGCTGCACCTGCCACTACTCCTATCTCTCATCCCTCCTTGACCCAGACCATGATTTATCAAATTTGCAATCTTACCTATTCTATGAATATGAGGGTTGTGAGTGTTAAGAATGATATGTCATTGTTGATTGATAGGGCTATTGAGAGAGTATTCGCTCCACTGAGAGTTAGGTTGACTAAGAGTTAAGCTACTATTGAGTCACATAGGGCGCAGTTCGATAACCTCACTATGAGGATACAGGCCAAAGAGGAGGCCGAGTGTAGATCAGAGATGATATATACTACGAGGGCTGAGTTGGGCACCTTGAGGGTTGAGGTATACAGATATATCCATGCTTTGGGGTGAGGTTCCCCTACATGATGCATCTATATTTGTTCCTAGACTGTGCCTAGCAGTGAGCCTCCTCAGAGTGTGCAGCCGAGTGGGGATGCTGGGAGAGTTGAGGATGTTGTTGTTCTTGATTTTAATGCGGAGTACGAGAGGGCTGACAATGATTTTGCTGTGGAGACTGATGATGAAGAGCTTAGTAGAGGGGAGGATTTGAAAAGGATTGCATTAAGACTTAGTGAGTTGTAGGACACCGAGGAGGTGATAATCCAGGCATCATTGGATAGATCCCTTCGGGAGACCTATGTAGTTGGCACCAGTGGAGTCTCTTCAAACTCCACCATTCAACCTACTACTGTGTCGGTACTGATGCCTTGGATGATGCTCCACTACTGATAACGCTCAACTACACCTCTTATAATTCAAAGTGTAGGTGATCGCTAACAAGTATAAACCCAACGGAGAGTTGGGGTCGATCCCACAAGTAGGGGTACAAAAAAGAATTCAACTACGAAGTATAAGCGTGTTCTAATCTTTTGTAGAATCTTAATACACAAAATTCAACATAATGTAAATCATCAATTCTAATTATCAATACCAAGAGAGTTGAATAACTAATTTCTATCGAAGATGATTAATACGGGATCTTAATCAATAGAGAGTAGGACCTTAGGAGTGTCTGAGCAATCAGATACTAATTTTTCTTAATGGGTGATCGCTAATTGCTTTAAGTTGTTGAATCTCAATGGGTAGGATGGATTATCGCTATAATAACTATTTATCAATCAGCTATCACGTATCAAGTGAGTTCTATTGAACCTCAAAAAGCTTTCAATACAAAACAACCAAATTCCTTAATTTAACCCACTTTATGAAGCTGAGTTGTATCGACAAGAATCAATACAACTATCGGTCATAAATCCCACTTTAATGCATCTATCACAAGCAAGCATAGAGATATAGAGCTAGAACTAAATTTGCAACATTAGTTCATAAGTGAGAACATGAATAAACAACTAAAACCACTTCAAAATAACATTAAATATAGCAATTAGAAACACCCATAAGATAACCTATGTATCCGATTACATATTCACACCCCTAAGAACAAGGGTTTTAGCCAACCATAGCAAAAAGTAAGAGATAGTTACCAAAAAGGTTTTCCATCCAAATGACAAGGTCTTCAATACTCTAATGCTAAAAATTAAGATTAAACCTTCAAAACCCAATGTCTAAGATAAAAACCCTGTCAAGAATGTTCAATAGCTACAACATTATCAAAGGTATGAATGTTTTCTTCAATCTTGTCACGACCCGATTTCTCAATTCATGATGGCGCCTACACCCCACCGGTAGGCAAGCCAAACTCCATCCCGAAACTTAACAGTAATGGGACTAAGAGTGGAAACTAGTCCAAAACAAGCTGAAGCATTGAAATAAAACACAAACAAGAGAGCTGAACCAAAACCAACCCAAAATGATATATACAATACCTCCCAAAATCGGGAAGTCACATGTACAAAACAACTAACCAGAATACAAGTCCCAAAAGTGAACCGCAGAAACAACTGTCTCGAAAACAAAAGACAAGCCAAAATATATATACAGAAGGAGACAGGTAATCCCAGAATGCCATGTGCTCATTATAGTCTCCTGAAAAGACAGTTTTAGTCCCAAACTCAACGCTGATAACTGGTGCTCGGACCTATATCACGAAAATAGATGCAGAGTGTAGCATGAGTACCAAAACAACAGGTACCGAACAAGCATCATAGGCCGACTAAGCAAGAAAGGTAAAGACAGGCAGACAAGATAGAATCAGCAACAACAATATAGAGGTCAACAGAACGGAAATAGAACAAGTAGAAAGTAAACTGAGGGTATCTAACTAAACCCAACTGGGCCCCCCATAAGACCCGCTGGACACATTCGTGCGCAAGTTTAAATAAAACCCGAATGGACCCCCATAAGCCTGACAGGTACACAGAACAGCTATACTATAGAAATGAGGAACACAGAAGAGCTATACTACAGGCCCGCAACATATCCTCAAGAACCTGAATAGTGTGCTCTGACTGGCCATCAGTCTGCAGGTGAAATGTTGTCCTAAGATCCACATGGGTGCCCAACTCCTCCTGAAATGCTCTCCAAAAGCTGGAAGTGAACTGTGGGCCCCAGTTTGAGATGATAGAAATAGGCACACCATGAAGACAGACTACCTCCCGGATATAGATATGGGCTAACCTCTCAGCATGGTAGGATGTATGAACAGGGATGAAGTGTGGTGACTTGGTCAATCGATCCACAATAACCCAGCTACTGTCAACACCCCTAGGAGTCCATAGCAATGCAACAACGAAGTCCATGGTGATACGCTCCCACTTCCACTCAGGAATAGGTAATCTCTGCAACACTCCACCAGGCCTCATATGCTTGGCCTTCACCTGCTGGTAACACAAACAACTGGACACATAGTCTGAGATGTCCTTCCTCATACCACTCCACTAGTAATGCTATCTCAAATCACGACACATCTTAGTTGTGCCCTGATGAATAGAGTATTTGGAATCACGAGAATCGCTAAGGATCAGCTGGATCAAATCACAAACTCTGGGAATGCACAATCGGCCAGCAAACCTCAAAACCCCATCTGAACATAAGGAAGTCTGATCGGCATCACCTGCCAACACTCTATCTCTGAATGCTACCAAAGACTCATCTTCAAACTGATGACTACAGATCTGATCAAGCAGAGATGACTGAACCCCAACATATGTTAATACCCTGCTGGAATCTGAAACAACAAGTCTGATCATCTGATTGGCTAAGGACTGGATGTCTAAAGCCAAGGGTGACTCCAAAACATAAAGGAAGGCTAGACTACCCATACTCACTGCCTTCCGATTCAAGGCGTCTGCTACTACATTCACCTTGCCTAGATGGTAGAGAATAGAGTAATCATAGTCCTTCAGGAGGTCAATCCACTACCGTAGCCTCGAATTAAGGTCCCTCTAAGTCATGATGTACTGAAGACTCTTGTGATTAGTGTAGATCTCACAATGAACTCCATACAGGTAATGCCTACAAATCTTAAGCACAAAAACTAGAACCGCCAACTGCAAGTCATGAGTGGGGTAGTTGTGCTCGTGCATCTTAAGCTGCCTCGATGCATAAGCAATAACCCGACCCTACTGCATCAAAACACAACCCAAACCAACGCCAGATAAGTCACAATAGACTGTGAAACCCTTGCCCTCAACTGGAAGAGTCAATATATGAGCGGTGGTAAGCAACTCCTTGAGCCTCAGAAAGCACCTCTCATACTTCTCCGACCACACAAAGGGTATATCCTAGAGAGTCAACCGAGTCAAAGGTGTCGCTAAAGTTGAAAAACCCTTAACAAAGCATCTGTAGTGCCCTGCCAATTCGACGAAGCTCCGAATCTCAGTCACAGAAGTAGGCCTAGCCCAACTACGGATAGCCTCAATCTTCACCGCATCAACCATAATGCCATCCTAAGACACCACGTGCTCCAAGAATGCTACAGACTCAACCCAAAACTCGCACTTTGAGAACTTTGCATAAAGCCGATGATCTCTCAATGTCTGGACACCATCCTCAAATACTGCTCTTGCTCATAATGGCTCCACGAGTATACAAAGATGTCATCAATGAAGACAATGACAAAGGAGTCCAAGTACTGCCTGAACACTTGAGTCATCAAATCCATAAAGGCGGCAGGGGTATTAGTCAACCCAAAAGACATAACAGGAACTCATAATGGCCATAGCGAGTCCTAAATACTATTTTCGAGATGTCCGCTGCTCTATTCCTAAGCTGATGACAACCAGATCTCAAGTCGATCTTAGAAAACACGGTAGCACCCTGAAGCTGGTTGGATAGGTCATCAATACGAGGCATAGGATAATTGTTCTTCACCGTCACCTTATTCAACTACCTATAATCGATACATATCCGCATGGTTCCACCTTTCTTCTTCACAAACAGGACTGGGGCACCCCAAGGTGATACACTAGGTCTGATGAACCCTCTACTCAAGAGATCCTACAGCTGAACACTGAGCTCCCAAAGCTCTGCAGGAGCCATGAGGTATGGTGGGATAGAGATGGGACGAGTACCCGGCTCCAAGTCTATGGCAAAGTTAATGTCCCGATCTGGGGGTAGGCTAGGAAGGTCGACAGGAAACACATCTTCAAACTCTCGGACAATAGGCACTGAATCAACTGTAGGGCCCTCCCTACTCACATCCCTTACATATGTCAAGTAAGCCTCAAGACTCTACTAGATGTTAGTTCTTTACAAGTGAGACCAACGAACCTAGGCTCTGATACCAATTTATCACGACTCGATTTCTCAAGTCATGATGGCGCCTACAGTCCACCGGTAGGCAAGCCAAACTCCATCCCAAAACTTAACAGTAATGAGACTAAGAGTGGAAACCAGTCCAAAACAAGCGAAAGTATTCAAATAAAACACAAACAAGAGAGCTGAAGCGAAACGAACATAAAATTATATATACAATACCTCCCAAAATCTGGAAGTCACATGTACAGAACTACTAACCAGAATACAAGTCCCAAAAGTGGACCACAGAAACAACTGTCTTGAAATAAAAGACAAGCCAAAATATATATATAGAAGGAGACATGTAATCCAGAACGCCATGTGCTCACCGTAGTGTCCTGAAAAAATAGCTACAGGCCCGAACTCAACGCTGATAACTGGTGCTCGGACCTACATCACAAAAATAGATGCAGAGTGTAGCATGAGTACCAAAACGACAGGTACCCAGTAGGCACCATAGACCGACTGAGCAAGAAAGGTAAAAGCAGGCAGATAAGACAGAATTAGCAACAACAATAACAGAGGTCAACAGAATGGAAACAGAACAAGCGGAAAGTAAACTGAGGATAGCTAACTAAACCTAACTGGGCCCCTCATAAGACCCGCTGGACACATTCGTGAGCAAGTTTAAATAAAATCCAAACGGACCCCCATAAGCCTGATAGGTTCACAGAAGAGCTATACTACAGAAATGAGGAACACCAATTCCAAAACTCTCCAACCAAGGGTCCCGGACCCGGAAATCATTTCCTGGGCCTTGTCCATTCATCAGCCATGAGCCGGCAATACCGAGTCCCACACACGTAACCTCGGCCTCGTTCTGGAATAATATCAGAGCCCAACTCAATAATCAACACATGGGCCCAGCCCAAATCATCAGTCACGGGCCGGCTATACCGAATCCCACCAGCGTAACCTCGGCCGCATGTTGGAACAATATCACCCGCTCTACGGTCTCAAGGTCGAAATAACGGACTATAACCACGTGTCATCAGTCTCGGATGGGAGCTAATCAATCTGTACTCAATAGTCTAGCACTGGAAATATCGGTTCCATCCGGGTAACGTCAATCACAGGCTGGGACTAGTAGCCTATGCTCCACGGACTCGCATTGGAAATAATGGGTTACAATCATATAACGTCAGCTACGGACCGGAGCAAATAGCCTACCCCCGTCAGCCTAATGCTTGAAATACCGGATGCTAACCGCGTAACCTCAGTCTCGAATTGGAGCTATACACCTCAAACCAGATAGAGCCACTACGAACCACACAATGCAAGTCTAACCAACACAGGCCGCCGCCTAGAAGTATATCAAACGAAGGCTTCAAGCCTAAAACATTCCAACCATGAATCGGCTCAATGCAACATCCTCTGGCAGCATCCCACCATCTCAAAAAATAGAGGGGGGAGAATGGGAAGAATTGAAGGCCACAAGAATGTCTAAATCAAGGCTCACACTATCAAATCCAAGTCTCCTATATCAGTCTACAAGGACCTAGTCCATCCGAGTCGCCATCGGATACATACTCAAGTCAACGGGTGCATAGGACTAAGGCAACACTTCCTTAACCTATCCTAAGTCCAAAATCACAATAATCAATCCAGCACAAAATCAAAAGACCCGGACCCACTCATGCATCAACAGATAACCACCCAACAGATAACCCAAAACACAAATACCATCAATCCAAGTCAACAACCCAACCTACAACATGATACTAGCCCAAAACAACCCAACAGTCAACTATAAAAAGGGAAATCGGGTAAACAGGGAACCAATACTAGCTAGCCACCCCAGATTCACAAATATCAACCAGCATTTACACAATCAAGCTCAATCTAGAAGGAAAGGAAGCCGTAACCTACAAAGAAGCCGATCACAAGCGCTTTAATTCACTCAACCAAAGATTTCCTCTTCCGGACGGCCTCAAAATGCTGCCACGCTATCAAAAATAGAATCACAGCGTCAATACAATCTTTTAGACACTAAAATAAACCAATTCAGAGACAAACCAATTTTGGAGTCAAATTAGGCAATGTGGGATCCGCTCTGGATTTTTCAAAAATTGACTCCGTGAAAATGTCCCAAATTCTTCCCGAAACACGAATCCAAAAATAGATCACCCATTAGGGGTTGGATCGTCTCCTAACAGCCCACCACAACAAATCACAAAAATAAATATAATAGGCCAATAATGAACTTACCCTTGATTTCATGAAAAACGAGGAACACCCAATGAACCCCAACCTAAAACCAACGAAGCCAACGAGAATTCGAGCGCTTGGGATTTTGAATCGCCGAAAACCTACCACCAAGGAGATTTTTATGGAGGTTTGAAGCTCTCCAAAATGGGAGCTTCGACCTCATTACCTAGGCACTGCCAAGTCTTTCCTCTCCGCGAACGCGGAGAGTAATCTCCCCAAAGCTCTGCGAACGCAGCCCCAGGCCCGCTAATGCGGAGGACAAACCTCCACCATCGCATAGACCTCTGCGAACACGGCCCCAAGCCCGCTAACGCGGAGAGCAAGGATCACCCTCACCCAGCAGACGTTCGTGAATGCGGAGCACAAGGTGCTCCCACACACATACACCTCCACGAACGCGGAAATTCTTCTGTAAATGTGTAGCACAAGGTCCCCAAACCTCCGCAAACGCGGAGTAGACATCTTCATAGCTCCGCGAACGTGGAGCCGATCCCGCGAACGCAGAGAACAATGGTGTCTGCACTAACAGTTGCTGCACCATCTAAGTTTTGGAGAATATTAAAACTCCGACATGGTGCTCGGGATTCGTTCGGAACCCCGTGCACGCAAATGAAATAGCTACCCCCTCGAATTTGACATTCCAGACTCAATGGCGCAGAAAAAATTTCCAAACGAGGTCATTTCGACATAAAGTGGGTTCCACACTCAATGAGTCATTTTAGCCAACTTCTACAGGAGGTCTCAAAATTAGATCGGAAGGTCCCGGTAATTCTCGAAGGGTCGTTCTAGACCAAAATCGACATTCCAGAACTAACCGCGCTGTCAAAATTTCCATCCGAGCGCATTTTCCAAGAATGTTGATCGAAGTCAACCTTAAACCAAATTTCAAAGACTAAAGAGCTAACTGGCCCAAAAATCACAACGGAAACCCCGGGACTTGGGCAAACCATGCTCCAAGCCTAATTTGGCCGCTCCGGAGCTGATGCAACCGTAAAAATTCTCATCTGATGGAACCGTCAAAATTCTCATCAACTTTTCAAGGTTTAAAAGCTCCAAAACAGAAAAATAGGCATAAAACCAAAACGAATGACCAAGCGACAAAACAGTGAGTGCCAGCAAGTCATAAATGACTTGGGGTCGCTACAGGAACGCTCTAAACGACAGAAAGAAGGCATTAACACCGAAATGACCTTGAGGGTCATTAGAAATCTTGTTCAGCCTGATACCTTTTGCTCTCTTCAAACATTCATTTATACATTGCAAAAAATTTCCACATATTTTAGCACGAGGGACCATTCAAGCATGTAATTGAGTCAAATTTCCTATGATTTGTCCTATTCACTCATAAATAAAACTTTAGAAACTTGAAATTCCATAAAACTCAACCTCATTCTTAAGAGTACCATCTACGACCCGTAGAAACTTCTATAAACTGTACACTAGTCTCGTAGGACACAACCAGTGGCCCAAAATGAGATCTCTCCTTTCCAACTTGGCTTTCAAATTTTTCGCGGTGTTACAACATCTCCCCCTTGGAAATATTCATCCTCGAATAGGATCAAGCTAACATGAATAGAGTAGGGGAGAAACTAACAACCCAATCATGAATGCAATCTTCATCAAAAAGAAATTCAAGCTATCGGTCTAAGATCTCCACCGGAACATCTTTATAAGAAAGATTTTCTTTAACTTCCAAAACTTCTAAAGGAACTACAGACGTTAGATCTCCAACACACATTTTTAATAAGGAGACAGGGAATACCAAATCTATCAATGCTACATCACTAGGCAACTCATGTTCATAAGTAACTTTGCCAACACGCCTCAAAATCTAATATGGGTCCACATAATGGTAACTAAGCTTCCCTTTCTTTTCAAACCTCATTACACCCTTCATGGGTGAAATTTTTTTGTAGACCCAATTGTTAACTTCAAACTTAAGTTGTCTTCTTCTAACTCGAACCTTTTCCATAGCCTCATGCACCAACTCGGACCCTATCAAAATACATAACCGATCTTAATTTCTAAGGACGTCGTCTCCCCATTGGGAGAAAGCCTCAATGCTTTTTCAGAAACCATCTTCTTTAAATCAAATAGTACCGGGTAAAGATCCTGCTTATCTTTTACATCTGATACAAAAGATGACTCGGAACCATTATGAACAACTATACCACTTTCATTAGAATCAACTAAGCAAACACCCAATCGGGCCAACCTATGAACATCATGGACTAACTCCATCTTATAATCCTGAACATGAACAACACTTTCCATCGGTAGTCTACTACGATCCTCCGCCACCACATTTGCCTTACTAGGATGATAGAGGACACTCATATCATAATATTGCAATAACTCAAGCCATCTTCTTTGGTGAAGATTCAAATCCTTTTGGGTGAACACATATTTCAAACTCTTGTGGTCTGTAAACACATCTCCATGAATGCCATACAAGTAATGTCTCCAAATCTTTAAAGCAAACAGTACCGCTGCTAAATCCAAATCATGAGTCGGTTAATTATTTTCATGCACCTTTAATTGCCTTGAAGCCTAAGCGAAGACTTTCCTATGTTGCATCAAAAAACAACAAAGACCAATCCTTGAAGCATCACAATAAACTACAAAACCATTCGATTCTTCTGGTAATGTTAAGATAGGGGTTGAAGTGAGTCTATCCTTAAACTCATGAAAATCTTCTTATAAGCTTCCGACCATAGGGATTTTTACCTTCTTTTGAGTCAATGTTTTCAAAGGCGAAGCAATAGAGGAAATCCTTTAATAAACCTTCTAAAGTAACCGGCCAAACCAAAGAAGCTTTGTATATCTGAAGGAGAATGGTCTAGGCCAATTCTTAACCACCTTACTTTTCTTAGGATTGACTTGGATACATTCATCGGAGAAAATATGGCCAAGGAAAGAAACGGACCTCAACCAAAACTCACATTTGCTAAACTTAGCATACAACTCGCGATCTTTGAGAATTTGCAACACAATCCTCCAATGCTCAACATGCTTATCCTCAGTCTATGAGTAAATCAAAATATTGTCAATAAACACAATCAAAAACATGTCAAAATATTTCTTGAAGACTTTATTCATCAAATCGATGAACATCGTCGGGGAATTAGTCAAACAAAAAGATATCACCAAAAATACATAATGCCCATATTGAGTTTGAAAAGTCATCTTCGGAATATTACTCTCCTTCACCTTCAATTGGTGATAACCCGATCCAAGGTCAATCTTAGAGAAGTAACTCCCTGGTTGGAGTTGATCAAATAAATCATCTATCCTTGGAATAGGATACTTATTCTTAATGGTAACCTTATTCAATAGCCGATAATCAATGCACATTTTGAGGAAACCATCCTTCTTCCAAACAAACAACACCGGGGAACCCCATGGAGAGATACTCGGTCTAATAAAACCCTTATCCAACATGTCCTTTAACTGATCCTTTAACCCTTTAAGTTTTGTCGGGGCTATATGATAATGAGGAATAGAGATAGGCTATGTATCAGGTACTGAAGTCTATTTCCCTTTTGGAAAGAATACTAGGAAGATCATTCGGAAACTCATTTATAATTGGAACTAGCTCAAGAGTAGGGGTTTTGGAATTTAAATCCCTAACCCGAACTAGATGGTAAATGTCACCCTTAGATATCATCTTCCTAGCCTTTAGACAAGAAAAAAACGGACTCTTAGTGTAACGCCCTAGTTATTTAAGCTAATATTGGCACTCCAACAAGCTATTCCTTGATGTTAGGAACAACTCCTATTTCGCAATTCCTTGACTCGAATTTTGTAATGTGAGAAAACTTGTTTTACTTTAATTGTGATCGTATTATAAATTATTGTCTTAGGGTATCTCAGTAAACTTTCATTACATTATATATATATATATACCTATCTTTCTAATATTAGTAAAGAATGTGAAATGTTTTTAGGATTTTGGGCAGTCCTCCTTCATCCTACTATATTTATCTACGAATATCGCACCTCCTCAAGATTTTGGTTCCTTTAAGAATAGGAAATATTGAGAACTATATCATAACTTTATTAGTTACAAAATCGCACTGAAACATTTCTTCCATTTGGCTGAAAAACTTAAGACACCCTACTTTGTGGTAAGTGATCAAATTTGTTTGTGAGCTGGTAATGTTTAGTACTTTAAGCATATCTCGTTCTGTAGAACTCCGTTTTCAGTGAATAAATATGATTTGGAAAGATAATAAATACACGTACAACTGTTTTGTTTGGGTAGAAATAAAATTTACAATTATGGATTCGAAATATGGGACGCAACATAGAACAATTTCTGTCCAGAATTATGAATTAGAAATCCTGTATGTTCAACTGTTAGTGATTTGATTATATATTTTTGTACAAAATGTATTCTTCGGTGATTCTTCATTATTTGAAACATTACGAGATATAGCTACATCTTTCATGGAGGATATAATGTCCAATTTTGTAGTTTTCCTTTTCAAAACTAAGTTGCGAGATAAGGTACCAGGCTGGCCAGATTTACCCTTTTTGGAGCAGAGTCGTATTTGTACAGGATAGACTTATTTGTGATGATAATCTTGTTTTATGTCAACATTAATGAGCCACAAGAAATTTAAGAAGTTATTTAATTTTATTTTTAAGGTTGTTTGTACTCGTGTACAAGTCGAGGATCTTGGTATGTTTGTTGGTCTACGGCTTGAACTCTTGAAGTTGTGTTGGCTGATTTCTATGCTAAAAGATTGAGGTTGGTGTATAAACTCATACTTGTGCTCTTTTTACCTGCTAGTATATTTGAAAGGTTATCTTGGTACCTTTGTTGCTCTTTGTCCCTTGGTCTTGTAGTGCTTATATCCTTGGAAACTTTTAAGACACTTGCGTCCACTTGTACGGACTGCTTGATTACCTGGCATTCTTGTTGGGACTTTATCCTTATTGT
Organism: Solanum appendiculatum; assembly: GCA_018342035.1. Taxonomy (NCBI): domain Eukaryota; kingdom Viridiplantae; phylum Streptophyta; class Magnoliopsida; order Solanales; family Solanaceae; genus Solanum; species Solanum appendiculatum. The sequence goes on from JAGDQO010000534.1 coordinate 299,487, forward strand.
GGCTGTGACTTTGTCACTATTGGCATGCCTCTTGATACAAATCTTTTTCCATCTTGAATCTGGATTTTTGGTTCGTCTTAAGTATGGAAGTTGTCCATTTTAAGTACGAACTAGAAAGCCATTTATAATATGGTTCTTGGTTCGCTTGATTATTGGGCATGGACCTTTCTCGATACAGGGCTTCGGTCCTTCTTGTTACTTGATTATGCCGGGTGTGACGGCAGGACGTATATATTTTGTGAGCCTTGTTATTTGACCTCTTGTGAGATCGTGCTATGAGCGTTCTTGACACTTAGATCTTTAAATATCGAACTTGATATTCTTGATATATTGTTTACTTGATTTATTTATTATGTTTCAATTGTGCTGCTCATGATTGGAGAAAGGTAACTTGGAAAATCTTATGGCTCCAAACTTATAGTTTTTACACCACTAAGTTTTATGCTTAGCGATAGTTGTTCCTATCGTAGGGAATGCTTGACAGGATACATGAAGCTTGCCATTGGAGAGTGAGTTTTTGAAAGCTTTAAGGAATATCACATTTGCATAGAGGCATCTATATTTTGTAGAAATCTTGAGACTTGTATATGATCCATGTATTGTACAATTACATGTACTTTTTGAGGCTATTTTGATCTTGACACCATGGGTTGTAACATAAGTTTGGCGACATGTTTTGTTGTTTTGGGGTGTGTAAACCCTTGTCTTTAATATACTAAGTTTAATGTTTGTTTTAAATGTTTGTATAAAGCATGAACTAGTTAAATTTGGTACTCCGAAGTCGGTCATAATTTATAACATATTTGGTACTAGCATGTATAGTACATGAAAGTCTCTTAGCGTATTTGTTTAAATTATTTTGAGAGATTCTGCTGCCATAAATTGGCACTATTACCTTGTTTAAATTTTAGATCATATAAATTTCTAAATGACAAGCCTTCATATCTTTAATTATTTTCTTTTTTGGCCTAATTCCTCTATTAGATTATAATTAATATGTCCTATGTTAATGTCTTTTAAATGTCATATGTAGTATATTAGCTTTCTTTTTAAGGTGTTGCATCCTTCCGAGAGGGTCTCTACAAGTGTTGGTATCAGAGCCTAGGGTTGTGATTTTAGGACTTTAGTTGTGAATTGGTTGTATACTTGTTTCCTTTTTGAGAAGGTTTTGGTTATTTTATTTATTCACTTACATGATTTATAATATTTTTATTGCATGTATAGTGCATATGCATCATGTACATGTCCCTAATGCAATGTGATCTTCTCTTTTGAAGGAATTAAGTTATGGAATCTTCTTCTAATAGACCTATGAAAGCTACTCGTGAAGGTTCGGGTAACTCTATTTTCCAACCTCATGCACTCTAAGAGGTTGGAGAACATTTCTCGGATCAATATGTTCCCAATACTAGTGGGTCTGAAGTGGGAAACCATCAAGGTTTAAGAGCTGGTCCACATCCTCACATAAGTCATAGTGATCAAGCCATGAATCCTTTTTTCCAACAGATGGTTGAATTCTTACACCACATGGCTGAAACAATGCATGACCCTAACGTGATAAATTTTGAGAAAATGAGGAAAATGGGTGGAGTTGAGTTTGAAGGCACTGTTGATCCCACTGATGCTGAACAATGATTGGAGCACATGGAGAGGGTGTTTGAGCAGTTGGAGTGTTCAGATGTTGCAAAATTTAAGTATGCTATCTCACTATTATAAAAGGATGCTTACGATTGGTGCAAAATTTATTTATTCACTTACATGATTTATAATATTTTTATTGCATGTATAGTGCATATGCATCATGTACATGTCCCTAATGCAATGTGATCTTCTCTTTTGAAGGAATTAAATTAGGGAATCTTCTTCTAATAGACCTATGGAAGCTGCTCGTGAAGGTTCGGGTAACTCTATTTTCCAATCTCATGCACTCGAAGGGGTTGGAGAACATTTCTCGGATCAATATGTTCCTAATACTAGTGGGTCTGAAGTGGGAAACCATCAAGGTTTAAGAGTTGGTCCACATCCTCACATAAGTCATAGTGATCAAGCCATGAATCCTTTTTTCCAACAGATGGTTGAATTCTTACACCACATGGCTGAAACAATGCATGACCCTAACGGGATAAATTTTGAGAAAATGAGGAAAATGGGTGGAGTTGAGTTTGAAGGCACTGTTGATCCCACTGATGCTGAACAATGATTGGAGCACATGGAGAGGGTGTTTGAGCAGTTGGAGTGTTCAGATGTTGCAAAATTTAAGTATGCTATCTCACTATTACAAAAGGATGCTTACGATTGGTGGGAAAGTGTTCCGAATGCTAAGGTAAAACCTCCAGTTTTTACTTGGGATGTTTTTCTTAACGAATTTCATATGAAGTATGTCCCACCTGCTTATTGTGAGGCAAAGAAAAAAGAGTTTTTGAGTTTAAGGCAACGAGGCATGTCTATTCCTGAGTATCAAAAGAAGTTCCTACGACTCTCTCATTATGCTGGAGGTATTATTAAAGAGGAAAAAGACAAGTGCAAGAGATTTGAAGATGGTTTAAATGATTCCATCAGGAAGAATGTGGCAATCCTGCAACATGAGAACTTTACCAGGTCCGCTCAACATAAGCAAAATAGATCAGATTTTTCCACAGCTAGTACTCCAAATTAGGGCCAAGGCATGCCTTGCATTCCCACATGTGCACAATGTGGAAAGAATCATTATGGTACCTGCAGGAGAGCTTCTAGTGCATGTTTCAATTGTGGCAGCTTTGATCATAAAGTGAAGGATTGTCCTAATCCCAATCATCTTCCTTCCTTGCGCACTCAAGGTTCAGTTCATAAGCTTCCTACTAATCCTCCTCAGACCAATATAGGTGCAAGACCTAAAAACACACAACCAGCAGGTTCAACTGGAGTAAATCAAGCTAGTGTGCCAAGGGCTACTGCACGAGCTTATGCTATGAGACAAAGGGATGATCAAGATGGACAAGAGTGGTTGTCGGTAAATTTCACTTACTTGGCTTAAGTGTGTTTACACTGTTTGATTCTGGTTCTACACACCTATATTTGTTCAGGACTTGTTCTTCCTGAAAACATGAAATCTGTGACATTTAATTATGATGTGCTAGTTAAAAGTCCTTTGGGTTACCAAGTTGTATGTAATCGAATTTACCGAGCTTGTCCCTTCGTGATTTAGAACCTAGTCTTCCCTGCTGATTTGATTGAAATGCCTTTCAAAGATTTTGATGTTATTATCGGGATGGATTGGCTTTATAAATATCATGCAGTAGTGGATTGTACGTGAAAGCATGTGACTTTTAAAGGTCCTACATTTTCACGCATTATTATACACGGTGAAAGATCACTGACATCTAGTATTATTTCTACGGCCTTGGCAAGAAGGTTGATTCGTCCAGGTTGTGGTTCATATCTTGCTCACATAATTGACACACGGTTCAAGAGTCCTTGTATCATGGACATACTTGCTCTGTGTAATCTTATAAAATCTTCCTAGGTTGCCCCCTGAAAAAGAGGTTGAATTTCCGATCGAGCTTATTCTTGGATCTACCCTTATTTCTATCACTCCTTAAAGAATGACTCCAGCACAATTAAGAGAATTGAAAGCTCAATTGCAAGAACTTTTTGAGAAAAAATATCCACTTCCAAGGATCGATGATTTGTTTGACCAATTGAAGGGTGCTAAATTATTCTCAAAGATTGATTTAAGGTCTGGAAATCACCAACTGCGCGTCAGAGAGAAAGATGTTCCTAAAAAGGCTTTAAGAACTCGGTATGGTCATTATGAATTTTTTGTGATGCCATTCAGATTGAAAAATGCTCCTGCGATATTCGTGGATCTAATGAATCGCATATTCAAGCCTTATCTTGATCAGTTTGTGGTGGTCTTTGAAGATGATATTTTAATATTTTCTAAGTAGTGAAGACCATGATAAACACCTCCGGATTTTTTTGCAAATTTTGAACGAAAAAGAACTTTATGCTAAACTTTCCAAGTGTGAATTTTTGCTTAATGAAGTGGCTTTTCTTGGACATGTTGTATCAACCGAAGGTGTGAAGGTGGATCCTAGTAAAATTCAAGCAGTTGTAGAATGGAGGCCTCCCAAAAGTTCGACTGAGGTAAGAAGTTTTTTGGGCTTAGCAGGATACTATAGAAGATTTGGGAAAGGCTTCTCCAGTATCGCCTCCCCTTTGACTAAACTCTTGAAGAAAGAAGTAAAGTTTACTTGGGATGACAAATGCCAAGAGAGCTTTGAAACACTCAAATTCTTGTTGACACAAGCACGTATACTTACTCTACCAACTAAAGGGAAAAAGTATTTAATATATAGTAATGCTTCTCATCGTCGTTTGGGATGTGTTTTGATGCCAGAAGGGAAAGTTATTTCTTATGCCTCTCAGAAATTAAAACCACATGAATTGAATTATCCTACTCATGATCTTGAACTTGCTTCTGTAGTATTTGATTTTAAAATATGGCGGCATTATTTGTATGGAGAAAAATGTCATATATTCACTGATCATAAGATTTTAAAGTACTTGGGTACTCAGAAGGAGCTGAACCTAAGGCAACGTTTATGGGTTGAGCTCATCAAGGATTATGACTGCTTGATTGACTATCATCTAGGTAAAGCCAATGTGATAGCAGTTGCCTTAAGTCGAAAATCCTTCGCAAGCTTAGCTTTGAGTCCTTCGCCCTTGCTTCTTGAGTTAAGAGCCAAGAATGTTTGTTTTGCACTAGATTCAAATGGTTCAGTTATTGCTAATATACAAGTCAAGCCAATAGTACTTGAACAGGTGAAAGACGGACAAAGGTTAGATGAGAAACACATAAAACTAACGAGAGAAGTTCAAAATAGGGAAAAGCTTGATTTTACATTAACGGAGGATGGTATCTCTTTTTATCAAAATAGGTTATGTGTCCCTAATTATGAAAAATTTAGAAGAGAAATCATGAATTAAGCACATACTTCATCTTATGCAATGCATCCTGGAGGTATAAAGATGTACCAGGCCATCAAAGAACACAATTGGTGGAATGGTATGAAGAGAGACATTGTGGAATTCATTTCAAAATATTGGGTTTGTCAACAAGTAAAAGCAGAACACCAGGTCACAGTTGGCTTGCTACAACCTTTGCCCATGCTGGAATGGAAATGAGAGAAAATAACTATGGATTTGCTTCTGGACTTCCTCCCACTCAAAGAAATTAAGATGCAATAAGGTTGATAGTGGATAGGCTAAGAAAGAGTTCTCACTTCTTAGCAATCAGGGTGGATTACTCACTTGAGCGCTTAGCTGAATTGTACATTGATGAGATTATAAGACTGTATGGGATCCCTGTGTCTATTGTATCTGACCGAGACCCAAGGTTTACATCTAGATTTTTGGGTAGCTTGCAGGAAGCCTTGGGTAGTAAGTTGAAGTTTAGCACTTCATTCCATCCCCAAACAGATGGTCAGTTGGAAAGAGTGATACAAATTTTGGAGGATATGCTTCGAGCATGCATTATGGAGTTCGAGGGTAGTTTGGACAAACACTTAGCTTTGATTGAATTTGCTTACAGTAATAGCTACCAATCAATTATTGGAATGCCTCCCTATGAGACCTTATACGGAATAAAATGTCGGACCCCTCTTTGTTGGAGTGAAGTGGGTGAAAGAAAACTTATTGGTCCTGAAATTGTGCAACAAACGAAGACAAGATTAAAACGATCAAGGATAGTCTACAGATTTCTTCGGATAGACAAATGTCATGCACTGATCTTCAAAGGCATGATATTGAGTATCAAGTTGGCGATAAGGTATTTTTAAAGGTGTCTCCATGGAAAGAGATTATGAGCTTTGGCTAAAAGGGAAAACATAGTCCTCGATATATTGGACCTTATGAGATACTTGAAAGAGTTGGACCAGTTGCACGTAAATTAGCTTTGCCGCCTAAGTTAGATAAGATCCACAGTGTCTTCCATGTCTCCATGATCAGAAGATACCGTTCTGATCCATCTCATGTACTTCCAGTTGAATCTATTGAGGTTAATCATGACTTGAAGTATAAAGAAGAACCTATCGTAATTCAAGCTCGTGAAGTAAAGCAACTTAGAAACAAGAGAATCCCCTTAGTAAAGGTACTTTGGAGGAACCATTCTGGAAAAGAAGCCACCTAGGAGCGAGAAGAACACATGAGGACCCAATATCCACACTTGTTTCGCGACTAGTGTAAGTTAAATTTCGAGACAAAATTTCTTATGGGGGAGATAGTTGTAACGTCCGAGTTATTTAAGCTAATATTGAAACTCCAACAAGCTATTCCATGATGTTAGGAGCAACTCCTATTTCGCAATTCCTTGACTCGAATTTTGTGATGTGAGAAAACTTGTTTTCCTTCAATTGTGATGGTATTATAAATGATTGTCTTAGGGTAATTGAGTAAAATTCCATGACATTATATATATACATACATATCTTTCTAATAATAGTTAAGAATGTGAGATGTTTCTAGGATTTTGGGCAGCCACCTTTTAATTTGGGCAGCCACCTTTTATTTTGGGCAGTCCTCCTTCATCCAACTATATTTATCTAGGAATATCACATCTCCTCTAGATTTCGGTTCCTTTAAGAAAAGGAAACGTTGATAACTATATCATAAATTTATTGGTTCCAAAATCACAAGGAAAAACTTGTTTCATTTGGCTGAAAAACTGAAGACACCCTACTTTGTGGTAAGTGATCAAATTTGTTTGTGAGCTGGGTAATGTTTAGTACTTTAAGCATATCTTGTTCTGTAGAACTTCGTTTTCAGTGAATAAATTTGGTCTGGAAAGATAATTCATATTCCTACAACTTTTATGTTTTTGTAGAAATCTAATTTTGCTGTTATGGATTCGACATATGGGACGCAACATAGGAAAATTTCTGACCAGAATTATGATTTTGAAATCCTGTATGTTCAACTATTAGTGATTTGATTATATACTTTTGTACAAAACGTATTTTTCGGTGATTCTTCATTATTTGCAACCTTACAAGATATACCTACATCTTTCATGAAGGATATAATGTCCATTTTTTTTGTTTTCCTTTTCAAAACTAAGTTGCGAGATGAGGTACTAGGCTTCCAGATTTACCGTTTTGGGAGCATAGTCTTATTTGTACAAGATAGACTTATTTGTGATGATAATCTTGTTTAACGTCAACATTATTGAGCCACTAGAGATTGAAGAAGTTATTAAATTGTATTTTTAAGGTTGTTTATACTCGTGTACATATCGAAGACCTGGGTACGTTGGTTGGTCTACGATTTGAACTCTCGAAGTTGTGTTGGCTGATTTCTATGATAAAAGATTGAGGTTGGTGTATAAACTCATACTTGTACTCTTGTTACCTACTAGTATATTTGAAAGGTTATCTTGGTACCTTTGTTGCTCCTTTTCCCTTTGTCTTGTCGTGCTGGTATCCTTGGAGACTTTTAAAACACTTGTGTAACTCGCCCACTTGTACGGACTGCTCGATCACCTGGCATTCTTGTTGGGACTTTGTCCTTCTTGTGGCTGTGACTTTGTCACTATTGGCATGCCTCTTGATACGGATCTTTTGCCATCTTGAATATGGATTTTTTGTTCGTCTTAAGTATGGAAGTTGTCCATTTTAAGTACGAACTAGAAAGCCATTTTTAATATGGTTCTTTGTTCTCTTGATTATTGGGCTTGGACCCTTCTCGATACAGGGCTTCGGTCCTTCTTGTTACTTGATTATGCTGGATGTGACGGCAGGATGTATAGATTTGGGGAGCCTTGTTATTTTTCCTCTTGTGAGATCGTGCTATGAGTTTGATCTTAAAATATCAAACTTGATACTCTTGATACATTGTTTACTAGATTTATTTATTATGTTTCAATTTTGCTGCTCATGACTTGAGAAAGGTAACTTGAAAAATCTGATGGCTCCAAACTTTTAGTTTTTACACCACTAAGATTTATGCTTAGCGATAGTTGTTCCTATCATAGGGAATGTTCGAAAGGATACATGAAGCTGTCCATTGGAGATGGAGTTTTTGAAAGCTTTAAGGAAGATCACATTTTCATATAGGAATCTATATTTTGTAGAAATCTTGAGACTTGCATATGATCCAGTCTTACTTGGTCATGCATTATCATGTTTTTAGACTTATCATGTTATTATGTTTACATTCTTGCATCTTTAATATTATGTGTAACATCCTGGATTCGAAAAGAACTAAAATTTCTGACTTTTGAAGAATGAGGGTGAACCACGACCTAACCTACTGGCCGTAGGAGGACCTACTACCCGTAGATGGGGTCTCATGGATCCTACTATTTTTGGGGGTGAAAAATTTATAAATTTTTTGGCTTAAGGTAATGTGACCTACGGTTGGTCACCTACGGGCAGTAGGTTGACCTACCGACCGTAGGTCATGAAGTAGGTGGGGCAGTCGGGCAGTTTTTAAAGAGGGTCTTTTGGCCTTTTTCCAAAATGGTCTCATTAGTAATTAGGTCAGTTACCCACCTTTCCTAACACTATATAAACCTTTTTAAGCCTAAAATCTACCCTTTTTCCCTAATCAATTCCACTTTACTCTCAAAACTTCTCAAAAATATTTCTCTCTCTAGAAGCTCGAAGAAGAAGAAGGACCTAGGGTTTCAAGATCGAGCCTCCTAATCCTCCATTTATTTCAAGGTTTTGGAATTGAGGTATGATGATCTTCATCTATGGAGCCCTTTTCTCCATAGAGTCCTTAGAATTCTCTACTTTTCAAGTTAGAAATCTTCCACTGAAGTTAGGGTTTTTCTTCTATGTTATGGGTTCTTTTCAATGTTGACTTAATTGATTGTTTTATGAACTATAAAGAATGAATAAAGTTGAATTTCATGAATTAAGATGAATCCCCATGAACACATGTGATTTTCCCCAATTTCAAAATAAGGTTTGTTGATGGGTTGAATTGTGAAGAAGATGAATTTTATGAAGTCTATATGAAACCATGCATGATTTACTATTTCTAAAAGCTATGATTTCATGATGAATTATGAGTGATCAAAAGATGGGCTTTATGAAAGTATGCATGTTCAATGATGAATATTATGATGATTTATGAATTGCTTTGAGATTTAAGAATGAATGATGTTGTTGTTGAGTTGTGAAAGGGTTTCTCACATATTACTCAAACTATGAATGTGAAAGGATTTTTCTCACATAAAACATTCATAACATGTTGAAATGTTTTCTCAAATAAAGGTGAAGCAAGATTTAAGGAGCTATTCTAAATGACGTAAGCTAGGACTAGTCAATGGAAGACGAAACGTCAATACTAATGAACATTAGCTTTGATTGGTAACTCTAGTTGTACCTTTTCATGGATAATAAGATAAATAAGAATTATGACTAAATTTCATGGAATTTATTCTTAGTACCTAGAGGATATTCAGATGGAAGCTCTCCCGTATGTAGAGGCCGGGTTTCTAGAAGGAATCTCGTTATCCCATAAACTATGTGCCACAATAGGATGATTTTCTAGATAGACATTAGCTAGTGGATCCACGTAAGCTAGAAGTTTAAGGGTCCTACCTTGGAAAGTAGGATGGCCCTATCGGTGTAGAGTTAGACACCGGATTCGATGCTGATAGCTCACATGGTCTTACATGTCGGTTAAGGCTACTTCTGACAATAATTAACTAAAGTGACTTTTAAGGTATTTCTCAAGTAAAGTAAAGATGTTTAGCTTACATTGATCATGATTTACAAATTATGGTTTCTAACCCCTTTTTCTCATGGTTTAGCTTGAACATTGCATGATTATGAAAATGTCCCTTTTAGCATGTTTAAATGTTTTTATGCATGATTATCATACTTGGTACATATTTGTACTAACACATACTTTTGCCTACATTTTCTTATAAATGTAGGATCCGGCTCATCCCCATTTTCTCGTGGCTAGTTTGTGATATTAGAGATCTTGAAGAACTTGGTGAGTCCTCATATGTTCGAGGACGTAGCCACATTTACTTTCACGTCATTTACTTTCTTCTGAAGACATTGTATGGGTTACGTCCCAACTTCTTTCATTTACCCAGTTAGATGGCTTTGAGACTATATGTAGACTTTTGCTATTTTCTTAAACTCTTTGATAATGAATTGTCTTTTGAACTCTTAAATTGCTATTATCTTGTATGATGCATGCTAAGTGGCTTGTATGAGGTCTCTCGGGGTCTTGTACGCCATGTCACGTCTAGGGGGTACTTTGGGTCGTGACAAACTTGGTATTCAGAGCACAAGATTTTAGAAAGGTCCTAGGAAGTCTCATAAGCCACGTCGAGTAGAGTCTTGTTCATGAGTGTGAAGCGCGCCACATTTATAAATGAGAGACTGCAAGATGATAAGGAAACTCCACTTCTTTAATTATTCTAAAGTCGTGCGATAGAGTTTAACCTCATAGGTCTTCCTCTCCTAACTCCTATCTATGCTTTTCAAAATATGCCTCCACAAAGGAATTCTATAAGAAGGTATAGGAGTGTTAGTGCAAATGTGAGACAATAGGTTCCCCAAGTGCCGATAAACCCTTTGGCCGAGGAAGTGACTAATGATGAGTTTCGAGCTGCGTTTCATGCATTGGCCCAAGCCATGACGGCTCAAGCCAATAGGGAGGTTGTGGCTCTCGTGAAACAAAATGTAGGTACGGCGGCATCTAGAGTAAGGGACTTCACAAGAATGAATCCTCCGGAATTTCATGGTTCTAGGGTTGAGGAAGATCCTCAAAAGTTCATTGATGAGGTGTACAAAGTGTTAATGATCATGGGTGTGACGTCGGAGGAAAAGGCGGAGTTCGCCGCTTATCAACTTAAGGGTGTGGCTCAAGTGTGGTTTGAGTAATGGAAGCGTAAGAGGGCGGATGATGCAGGTCCTCTTGATTTGGAGGAGTTTAAGGTTGCTTTCTTTGATAGGTTCTTTTCCCATGAGATGAGGGAGGCAAAGGTACTTGAGTTCATTCACCTTCGTCTAAGGGATATGAGTGTGAAAGAGTATGCTTTGAAATTCACACAATTGTCCAAGTATGCTCCAACTATGGTCACCGATCCAAGGGCAAGGATGAATAAGTTTGTGTCAGGTGCTTTCGAGTTGGTGGTCATAGAGTGTCTAACTACAATGCTTGTTAAGGAGATGGATGTCTCCCGTGTTATGGTTCATGGACAACAAATAGAAGAAGAAAACCTTAAGGAGAAAACTAGGAATTTGAAGAGGGCAGGAAGAAATGTTGGTGATTCTTCATATTCAAGGTCCTGTAGAGGTAATCATTTTCAGGGTATGGTTTCTAGTGAGCAAATGTGGTCCGTGTGTCGGGAGTGTGGAAGGAGACATAAGGGTGAGTGCTTAGCCGGTATGGATGTTTGCTTCGGTTGTGGTAAGAGCGGTCATAAGATAAGGGATTTTCCATCTCTCACGACTAAGGGAATAGAAGGTAAGCAAGCTTCACCTAGTGGTTCGGGTTCAAATGCTCCCAAGGAAAATTGATTCTATGCACTTGAAGATCGCCATGAGCAAGAGGGTTACCATTTTGTTGAAAGTCTTTCATTTTGATGTTTATGCTTTGCTTGATCCCGGTGCTACCTTGTCTTTTGTGACGCCATTTGTGGCAATGAAATTTGATGTTCTTCCGGATGTGTTGTTATATCCCTTTTGTGTCTCTACTCCTATTGGTGAATCTATTGTGGCTAAGAGAGTCTATAGAAATTGTCACGTCTCCTTATCCCATAGAGTCACTCATGTTGATCTTGTAGAGCTTGATATGTTAGATTTTTATGTTATTCTTGGGATTGATTGGTTGCATTCTTGTAATTCTTCTATTGATTGTAGGACCCGAGAGGTCAAGTTTCAATTCCCAAATGAGCCTATCCTAGAGTTGAAGGGGGAAATTCTATGCCTAAAGGTAAATTTGTGTAATATCTTAAAGCTAGAAAGATGATTTCAAAGTGGTGTATATACCATTTTGTAAGGGTGAGGGATATGGATTTCGAAACCCCTACTCTTGAGTCGATCCCCGTTGTAAATGAGTTTCCGAAAGTGTTTCCCAATGATCTACCCGGTGTTCCTCTCGAGAGGGAAATATACTTTGGTATTGATATTCTCCACGATACGCAACCTATTTCTATTCCTCCTTATAGAATGTCTCTAGCTGGACTGAAGGAGTTAAAGGAGCAACTGAAGGATTTGTTGGATAAAGGTTTCATCCGACCGAGTATCTCTCCATGGGGTGCTCCAGTTTTGTTTGTTCGAAAGAAAGATGGTTCACTTCGTGTGTGCATTGACTACCGTCAATTGAACAAGGTTACCATTTAGAATAAGTATCCTCTTCCAAGAATAGATGACTTGTTTGATCAACTCCAAGGGGCAAGTTACGTCTGTAAGATCGATCTTCGTTCGGGTTATCACCAATTGAGGGTGAAGGAAGATGATATTCCAAAAATGACTTTTCGGACTAGATATGGCCATTATTAATTCCTAGTGATGTCATTTGGATTGACAAATTCTCCGCGTGTTTATGGATTTGATCAATAGGGTGTTGAGACAATATCTTGATATGTTTTTGATTGTGTTAATTGATGATATTTTTATTTACACAAGGAGTGAAGATGAGCATGCTGATCATTTGAGGATTGTGTTGCAAGTCCTCAAGGAACAACAACTCTTTGCGAAGTTTGGTAAATGTGAGTTTTGGTTATGTTTTGTGGCTTTTCTTCGTCACATTATCTCCGGTAAGGGTATTGACATAGATTCTAAGAAGACGGATGCGCTTAAGAATTGGCCTAGACCTCTATCACCTTAAGATATTCAAATTTTCTTGGGTTTGGCAGGCTACTATAGGAGGTTTGTTGAATGGTTTTCTTCGATTACTTTCCCATTGCCGTCTTTGATTCAAAAGAAGGTTAAGTTCACATGGTCTGAAGAGTGTGAGAAAGGTTTTCAAGAATTTAAAGATTGACATACCTCAGCTCCGATATTGACTTTACCGAAAGAGTCTGATGGGTTTGTGGTTTATTGCGATGCTTCAAGGATTGAGTTAGGGTGTGTTCTTATGCAAAACGGGAAATTCATTTCTTATGCTTCAAGGCAACTCAAGATTTATGAACAGAACTATCCTCTCATGACTTAGAATTAGCAGCGGTTGTGTTTGCTTTAAAGATTTTAAGGTATTATTTGTATGGTGTGCATGTTGATGTTTCTACCGACCATAAGAGTTTGCAATATTTTTTCAAACAAAAAGATCTAAATCTTCGCCAAAGGAGGTGGCTTGAGTTGTTAAAGGACTATGGCATAAGTGTCCTCTATCAGCCCAGCAAGGCGAACGTGGCTGCAGATGCTCTTGGTTGATTGTCTAGGGTAGTGTTTCTCATGTTGAGGATGCTAAGAAAGAATTAGTTCATGATGTTCATAGATTGGCCCGATTGGGTGTTCGGTTGATTGATTCTAGTGAGGGAGGTGTTATGATTCACAAAGGTTCAGAATCGTCATTTGTGTCCGATGTGAAGGCTAAGAAAATCTTGATCCTAATTTAGTTGAGTTGAAGGAAGCGGTGCTCAAGAAGTCTGTTGAGGCTTTCTCCCAAGGAGGAGATGGTGTGCTTCGATATCAAGGTAGTCTATGTGTTCTCGATGTAGATGGCTTAAGGGGACAAATTTTTTCAGAAGCCCATAGTTCTCGATATTCCATTCACTCGGGAGCTACCAAGATGTACCATGATTTGTGAGAAGTCTATTGGTGGAATGGGATGAAGAAAGATATTGCGGAATTTGTGGCTAAGTGTCCTAATTGTCAACAAGTGAAAGTTGAGCATCAAAAGCTGGGAGGTTTGTCCCAAGATATTAGTATTCCTACTTGGAAGTGGAAAGATTTGAATATGGACTTTATTGTTGGTTTACTACGCACCCGGAGGCAATATGATTCTATTTTTGTTATTGTAGATTGTATGACAAAATCAGCCCATTTCATTCCCATCAAGGTTTCTTATTTGGCACCGGATTATGCTACGTTGTACTTAAGGGAAATGGTTAGATTGCGTGGAATGTCATTACCCATTATCTCCAATCGTGGTGCATAATTTACTTCTCAATTTTGGAAGTCTTTCCAAAAGGGTCTTGGTACTCGTGTTAAGCTTAGCACGACCTTTCATCCTCAAACTGATGGGCAAGTGGAGCGTAATATCCAAACTTTTGAAGACATGTTGAGAGCTTGTGCAATTGATTTCAAGGGTAATTGGGATGATCATTTGCCTTTGATTGAATTTGCTTACAATAATAGCTACCATTCTAGTATCTGTACGGCTCAGTTTGAGGCTCTTTATGTAAGGAGGTGTAGATCTCCTATAGGTTGTTTTGAAGTTGGTGAAGTTACTTTGATAGGTTTTGAGTTGGTACATGAGGCTATGGAGAAAGTTTTGCTTATTAGAGAAAGGTTGAAAACGGCTCAAAGTCGACAAAAGTCCTATGTTGATGTTAGAAGGAGAGACTTAGAATTTGATGTTGATGATTGGGTTTACTTGAAAATTTACCCATGAAGGGTGTAATGAGATTTGGAAAGAAAGGGAAGCTTAGTCCCCGTTAAGTAAGCCCATATCAAATTTTGAGAGGTATTGGTAAGGTTGCTTATGAACTTGACTTACCTAATGATTTGGTATCGATGCATCCGATTTTTCATGTCTCATTGTTGATGTAATGTGTTGGTGATCCGATATCAGTAGTGCTATTGGAGAGTTTTGGCATAAAGGATAGTCTTTCCTATGAAGAAGTTCCGGTTGAGATTTTAGACCAGCAAATCCGAAAGTTAAGAAATAAAGAAGTTGCTTCTGTGAAGGTTCTTTGGAGGAATCAATTGGTTAAGGGTTCTACTTGGGAGACCGAGGCCGATATGATATCCTGATTGTCTCATCTCTTTCCCTCTGATCCTACTCTAGCTTGACGTGTCTAGTTCCTCATGGTTCATTCTTTTGGTTTCATATGTCTTAGTTGTTCCATGATTCGTTGATTATGCATGTTCATGAAGAGTTTAATTTTGAGAAAATGAGCTAGCTTGATTGATTTTTCTTTGATTATGTGCGTTTGAGTGTGAATTGCATTAAGCTTACATGAACTGATGTTTTGAACATGCTTTAGCTTGGAGTTGATATTTCCTCCTCGGATACATGCATTTATGTGATTGCACACATGTTGGGCTGTGAAATCATGATCTTACCTTTCTTATGATGTTTTGAATCTCATTCGAGGAAGAATGTTTCCTAAGGGGAGATACTGTAACACCCCGGATTCGAAAAGAACAAAAATTTCCAACTTTTGAAGAATGGGACCTACTGCCCATCGGTGGGGTCTCGTGGGTCCTACTATTTTTAGGGATGAAAATTATAAATTTTGGGGCTTAGGCAATGTGACCTACTGTTGGTCACCTATGAGCAGTAGGTTGACATACCAACAATAGGTCATGAAGTAGGTGGGGCAGTCGGGCATTTTTTAAAGAGGGTCTTTTGGTCTTTTACCTAAATGGTCTAATTAGTAATTAGGTCGGTTACCCACCCTACCTAACACTATACAAACCTTTTTAATCCTAAAATCTACCCTTTTTCCCTAATAACTTCCAAATTACTCTCAAAATCTCTCCCAAATATTTCTCTTTCTAAAAGCTTGAAGAAGAAGAAAAAGGACCTAGGGTTTCAAGATCAAACCTCCTAATCCTCCATTGATTTCATGGTTTTTGCATTGACGTATGATGATCTCCATATATGGAGCCCTTTCCTCCATAGAGTCTGTAAAATTCTCTATTTTTCAAGTTAGAAATCCTCCTCCATTGAAGTTAGGGTTTTTCTTCTATGATATGGGTTCTTTTCAATATTGATTAATTGATTGTTTTATGAACTATAAAGCATGAATTGAGTTGAATTTTATGAATTAAGATGAATCTCCATGAACCCATGTGATTTTCCCAATTTCGAAATTAGGTTTGTTGATGAGTTGAATTGTGAAGCAGATGAATTTTATGAAGTCTATATGAACCTATGCATGATTTACGATTTCTAAAAGCTATGATTTCCTGATGAATTATGAATGATCAAAAGATGGGTTTTATGAAAGTATGCATGTTATCAATGATGAATATTATGATGATTTATGAATTGCTTTAAGATTAAAGCATGAATGATGTGGTTGTTGAGTGGTGAAAGGGTTTCTCACATATTACTCAAACTATGAATGCGAAAGAATTTTTCTCACATAAAGGATTCATAACACGTTGAAAGGTTTTCTCAACTAAAGTTGAATCAAGATTTAAGGAACTATTCTAAATGAGGTAAGCTTTGACTACTCCATGGAAGATTAAACATCAATACTAATGAACCTTAGCTTGGATTGGTAACTCTAGTTGTACCTTTTCATTGATAATAAGATGAATAAGAATTATGACTAAATTCCATGGGATTTATGCTTAGTACTGGGAGGATATTTAGATGGAAGCTCTCCCGCATATAGAGGCCGCGTTTCTAGAAGCAATCTCTTTATCACATAAACTATGTGCCACCATAGGATGATTGTCTAGATTGAAATTAGCTAGTATATCCACATAAGCTAGAAGTTTAAGGGCCCTACCTTGGGAAGTAGGATGGCACTATCGGTGTAGGGTTAGACACCAGATTCCATGTTGATAGGTCACTGGTCTTACATGTCGGTTAAGGCTACTTCCCACAATAATGAACTAAAGTGACTTTTAAGGTATTTCTCACGTAAAGTAAAGATGTTTAGCTTGCATTGATCTTGATTTACAACTTATGGTTTCTAACCCCATTTTTCATGGTTTAGCTTGATCATTGCATGATTATGAAAATGTCCCTTTTAGCATGCTTAAATGTTTTTATACGTGGTTATCATACTTGGTACATATTTGTACTAACGCATACTTTTGCCTACATTTTCTTATAAGTGTAGGATCCGTCTCATCACCATCTTCTCGTGGCTAGTTCGTGATAGTAGAGATCTTGAAGAACTTGGGAAGTCCTCATATGTTCGAAGACGTAGCCACATTTACTTTCATGTCATTTACTTTCTTTTGAAGACATTGTATGGGTTACGGCCCAACTTCTTTCATTTCCAATGTTAGATGGCTTTGAGAATGTATGTAGACTTCCGCTATTTTCTTAAACTTTTTGATAATGAATTGTTTTTTGAACTCTTAAATTGCAATTATCTTGTATGATGCATGCTAAGTGTCTTGTATGAGGCCTCTCGGGGTCTTGTACGCCGTTTCACGTGTAGGGGGTACTTTTGGTCGTGACAAACTTGGTATTCAGATCACAAAGTTTTAGAAAGGTCCTAGGAAGTCTCGTAAGCCACGTCGATTAAAGTCTTGTTCATGAGTGCGAAGCGCGCCGCATTTATGATTGTGAGGCTACCAGATAATTAGGAAACTCCAATTCTTTCATTATTCTAAAGTCGTGGGATAGAGTTTTAACTCATAGGTCTTCCTCTCCTAACTCCTAGCTATGCTTTTAGAAATATCCCTCCACGATGTAATTCTGTGAGAAGGAATAGGAGTGTTGGTGCAAATGTGAGACAAGAGGCTCCCCAAGTACCGGTCAACCCTTTGGCAGAGGAAGTGACTAATAATGAGTTTCAAGCCGTGTTTAATGCGTTGGCCCAAGCCATGACTTCTCAAGCCAATAGGGAGGTTGTGGCTCCCGTGAACCAAAATGTGGGTACTGCGGCATCTAGAGTGAGGGACTTCACAAGGATGAATACTCCGGAATTTCATGGTTCTAAGGTTGAGGAAGATCTTCAAGAGTTCATTGATGAGGTGTACAAGCTGTTAATGATCATGGGTGTGACGCCGAAGAAAAAGGCGGAGTTGGCCGCTTATCAACTTAAGGCTGTGGCTCAAGTGTGGTTTGAGCAATAGAAGAGTGAGAAGGCGGATGATGCGGGTCCTCTTGATTGAGAGGAGTTTAAGGTTGCTTTCCTTGATAGGTTTTTTTCCCTAGAGATGAGGGAGGCAAAGGTACTTGAGTTCATTAACCTTCGTCAAGGGGATATTAGTGTGAAAGAGTATGCTTTAAATTCACACAATTGTCCAAGTATGCTCCAACTTTTGTCGCCGATCCAAGGCAAGGATAAGTAACTTTGTGTCGAGTGCTTCTGAGTTTTTGGTCAAAGAATGTCTAACTGCCATGCATGTTAAGGAGATAGATGTCTTCCATTCGATTGATCATGCACAACAAATAGAAGAAGAAAAGCTTAAGGACAAAACTAGGAATTTGAAGAGGGCAAGAAGAAATGATGGTGATTTTTCATATTCAAGGTCCGGAGGAGGTAATGATTTTTAGGGTAAGGGTTCTAGTGAGCAAATGTGGTCCGAGTGTCGGGAGTGTGTAAGGGTGAGTGCTTTGCCGGTATGGATGGTTGCTTCGATTGTGGTAAGAGCGACCATAAGAGAAGGGATTGTCCATCTTTCACGGCTAAGGGAGAAGAAGGTAAGCAAGCTCCACCTAATGGTTCGGATTCAGATACTCCCAAGAAAATTTGATTATATGCACTTCAAGCTCGCCATGAGCAAGAGTGTTCTCCTGATATGGTTGCCGGTATGTTGATAGTCTTTCATTTTGATATTTATGCTTTGGTTGATCCCTGTGCTACTTTGTCTTTTTTGGCGCCATTTATGGCTATGAAGTTTGATGATCTTCCGGATATGTTTTTAGATCTCTTTTGTGTCTCTACTCCTATTGGTGAATCTATTGTAGCTAAGAGAGTCTATAGAAATTGTCCTTTCTCCTTATCCCATAGAGTCACTCATGTTGATCTTGTAGAGCTTGATATGTTAGATTTTGATGTTATTCTTGTGATGGATTGGTTGCATTCTTGTTATGCTTCTATTGATTGTAGGACCCGAGTGGTCAAGTTTCAATTCCCAAATGAGCCTATCCTAGAGTGGAAGGGGGGAAATTCTATGCCTAAAGTTCAATTTGTGTCATGTCTTAAAGCTAGAAAGATGATTTCTAAGGGGTGTATATACCATCTTGTTAGGGTGAGGGATATAGATTTTGAAACCCCTACTCTTAAGTCGGTCTCTGTTGTAAATGAGTTTCCAAAAGTGTTTCCCAATGATCTACCCGGTGTTCCTCCCGAGAGGGAAATAGACTTTGGTATTGATATTCTTCCCGATACGCAACCTATTTCTATTCCTCCTTATAGAATGACTCTGGTTGGACTTAAGGAGTTAAAGGAGCAAATGAAGAATTTGTTGGATAAACGTTTCATCCGACCAATTAACTCTTCATGGGGTGCTCCAGTTTTTTTTGTTCAAAAGAAAGATGGTTCACTTCGTATGTGCATTGACTACCGTCAATTGAACAAGGTTACCATTAAGAATAAGTATCCTCTTCCAAGAATAGATGACTTGTTTGATCAACTCCAAGGGGCAAGTTATGTCTGTAAGATCGATCTTCGTTCGGGTTATCACCAATTGAGGGTGAAGGAAGATGATATTCCAAAAATGGCTTTTCGGACTAGATATGGCCATTATCAATTCCTAGTGATGTCGTTTGGATTGACAAATTCTCCGGCCGTGTTTATGGATTTGATCAATAGGGTGTTGAGACAGTATCTTGATATGTTTTTGATTGTGTTGATTGATGATATTTTTATTTACTCAAGAAGTGAGGATGAGCATGCTGATCATTTGAGGATTGTGTTGCAAGTCTTCAAGGAACAACAACTCTTTGCAAAGTTTGGTAAATGTGAGTTTTGGCTATGTTTTGTGGCTTTTCTTGGTCACATTATCTCCGGTAAGGGTATTGACGTAGATTCTAAGAAGACGGACACGGCTAAAAATTGGCCTAGACCTCTATCACCTTTTGATATTCAAAGTTTCTTGGGTTTGGCTTGCTACTATAGCATGTTTGTTGAAGGGGTTACTTTGATTGCTTCCCCATTGACGGCTTTGACTCAAAATAAGGTTAAGTTCACATGGTTTGAAGCGTGTGAGAAAATTTTTCAAGAATTGAAAGATAGACTTACCTAGGCTCCGATATTGACTTTACCGAAAAGGTCCGATGGGTGTATGGTTTATTGCGATGCATCAAGGATTGGGTTAGGGTATGTTCTTTTTCAAAATGGGAAAGGCATTCCGTATGCATCAAGGAAACTCAAGATTCATGAAAAGAACTATACTACTCATGACTTCGAATTTGCGGCGGTTGTGTTTGCTTTAAAGATTTTAAGGTATTATTTGTATGGTGTGCATGTTGATGTTTCTACCGACCATAAGAGTTTGCAATATTTGTTCAAACAAAAAGTTCTAAATCTTCGCCAAAGGAGGTGGCTTGAGTTGATAAAGGACTATGACATGAGTGTCCTCTATCAGCCCAGCAAGGTGAACGTGGAGATGGATGCTCTGGGTCGATTGTCTAGGGTAGTGTTGCTCATGTTGAGGATGCTAAGAAAGAATTAGTTCATGATGTTCATAAATTGGCCCGATTGGGTGTTCGGTTGATTGATTCTAGTGAGGGTGGTGTTATGATTCACAATGGTTCAGAATCGTCATTTGTGTCTGATGTGAAGGCTAAGAAAATCTTGATCCTAATTTAGTTGAGTTGAAGGAAGCGGTGCTCAAGAAGTCTGTTGAGGCTTTCTCCCCTGGGGGAGATGGTGTGCTTCGATATCAAGGTCGTCTATGCGTTCCCGATGTGGATGGCTTAAGGGGACAAATTTTGTCGGAAGCCCATAGTTCTCGATATTCCATTCACCCGGAAGCTACCAAGATATACCGTGATTTGTGAGAGGTCTATTGGTTGAATGGGATGAAGAAGGATATTGCGGATTTTTTGGCTACGTGTCTTAATTGTCAACAAGTGAAAGTTGAGCATCAAAAGCCAGGAGGTTTGTTCCAAGATATTAGTATTCCTACTAGTAAGTGGGAAGATTTGAATATGGATTTTATTGTTGGTTTACTACGCACCCGGCAGCAATATGATTCTATTTGGGTTATTGTGAATCATATGACGAAATCAGCCCATTTAATTCCCGTCAAGGTTTCTTATTCGGCGGAGGATTATGCTAAGTTGTACTTAAGGGAAATGATTAGGATGCATGGAGTGCCATATCCATTATCTCCGATCGTGGTGCACAATTTACTTCTCAGTTTTGGAAGTCTTTCCAAAAGGGTCTTGGTACTCGCGTTAAGCTTAGCACGACCTTTCATCCTCAAACCGATGGGCAAGCAGAGCGTACTATCCAAACTTTGGAAGACATATTGAGAGCTTGTGCGATTGATTTCAAGGGTAATTGGGGTGATCATTTGCCTTTGATTGAATTTGCTTACAATAATAGCTACCATTCTAGTATTGGTATGGCTCCGTTTGAGGCTCTCTATGGTAGGAGGTGTAGATCTCATATAGGTTGGTTTGAAGTTGGTGAAGTAGCTTTGATAGGTCCCGAGTTGGTAGATGAGGCTATGGAGAAAGTTCGGCTTATTAGAGAGAGGTTTAAAACAACTTAAAGTTGACAAAAGTCCTATGCTGATGTTAGAAGGAGAGGTTTAGAATTTGACATTGAGGATTGGGTTTACTTGAAAATTTCACCCGTGAATGGTGTAATGAGATTCGGAAAGAAAGGGAAGCTTAGTCACTGTTTTGTAGGCCAATATCAAATTTTGAGATGTATTGGAAAGGTTGCTTATGAACTTGACTTGCCTAATGATTTGGCATCGGTGCATCTGGTTTTCCATGTCTCATTGTTGAAGAAATGTGTTGGTGATTCGGCATCTGTAGTGCCATTGGAGAGTCTTGGCATAAAGTATAGTATTTCCTATGAAGAAGTTCCGGTTGAGATTTTAGACCGGCAAGTTCGAACGTTAATAAATAAAGAAGTTGCTTCTGTGAACATTCTTTGGAAGAATGAATTGGTTGAGGGTGCTATTTGAGAGGCCGAGGCCGATATGATGTCCCGATATCCTCATATCTTTCCCTCCAATCCTACTATAGCTTGAGGTATCAAGTTCCTCCTAGTTCATTCTTTTAATTTCATGTGTCTTAGTTGTTTCCATGATTCCTTGATTATACAGGTTCATGAACAGTCTAATTTTGAGAAAATGAGCTAGCTTGATTGATTTCTCTATGATTATGTGCATTTGAGTGTGAATTGCTTTAAGATTACATGAAATGATGTTTTAATCATGCTCTAGCTTGGAGTTAATGTTTACTCCTCGTATATATGCATTTATGTGATTGCAAGCATGTTGAGCTGTTAGATCTTGATATTACCTTTCTTATGATGTTTTGAATCTCATTCGAGGATGAATGTTCCCAAGGGGGAGATAATAAAACACCACCGATTCGAAAAGAATGAAAATTTCCTACTTTTGAAGAATGGGGGTGAACCACGACCTGACCTACTGGCTGTAGGAGGACCTATTTCCCGTAGGTGGGGTCTCGTGGGTCCTACTATTTTTGGGAATGAAAAATTTCTATATTTTAGAGCTTAGGCAATGCGACCTACGGTTGGTCACCTACGAGCATTAGGTTGACCTACCAACTGTAGGTCATGAAGTGAGTAGGGCAGTCGGGCTGTTTTTAAAGAGGGCCTTTTGTTCTTTTTCCCAAAATGGTCTAATTAGTAATTAGGTCGGTTACCCACCCTTCCTAACACTATATAAACCTTTTTAAGCCTAAAATCTACCCTTTATCCCTAATAACTTTCAAATTACTCTTAAAACCTCTCCCAAATATTTCTCTCTCTAGAAGCTTGATAAAAAAGAAGAAGAAGGACCTAGGGTTTCAAGATCAAGCCTCCTAATCCTCCATTGATTTCTAGGTTTTGGCATTGAGGTATAATGATCTCCATATATGGAGCCCTTTCCTCCATAGAGTCTGTAAAATTCTCTATTTTTCAAGTTAGAAATCCTCCTCCATTGAAGTTAGGGTTTTTCTTCTATGATATGGGTTCTTTTCAATATTGATTTAATTGATTGTTTTATGAACTATAAAGCATGAATTGAGTTGAATTTCATGAATTAAGATGAATCTCCATGAACCCATGTGATTTTCCCCAATTTCGAAATTAGGTTTGTTGATGAGTTGAATTGTGAAGAAGATGAATTTTATGAAGTCTATATGAACCCATGCATGATTTACGATTTCTAAAAGCAATGATTTCCCGATGAATTATGAATGATCAAAAGATGAGCTTTATGAAAGTATGCATGTTCAATGATTAATATTATGATGATTTATGAATTGCTTTAAGATTGAAGTTTGAATGATGTTGTTGTTGAGTTGTGAAAGGGTTTCTCACATACTACTCAAACTATGAATGTGAAAGAATTTTTCTCACATAAAGGATTCATAACATGTTGAAAGGTTTTCTCAACTAAAGTTGAATCAAAATTTAAGGAGCTATTCTAAATGAGGTAAGCTTGGACTAGTCCATGGAAGATGAAACGTCAATACTAATGAACCTTAGCTTTAATTGGTAACTCTAGTTGTACCTTTTCATGGATAATAAGATGAATAAGAATTATGACTAAATTCCATGGGATTTATGCTTAGTACCGAGAGGATATTAAGATGTAAGCTCTCCCGCATGTAGAGGTCGGTTTTCCAGAAGCAATCTCTTTACCCAATAAATTATGTGCCAACATAGGATGATTGTCTAGATAGACATTAGCTTGTGGATCCACGTAAGCTACAAGTTTAAGGGTCCTACCTTGGAAAGTAGGATGGCCCTATCAGTGTTGGGTTAGACACCGAATTGCATGTTTATAGCTCACATTGTCTTACATGTTTGTTAAGGCTACTTCCGACAATAATGAACTAAAGTGACTTTTAAGGTATTTCTCAAGTAAAGTGAAGATGTTTAGCTTACATTGATCATGATTTACAACTTATGGTTTCTAACTCCTTTTTCTCATGGTTTAGCTTGATCATTGCATGATTATGAAAATGTCCCTTTTAGCATGTTTAAATGATTTTATGCATGGTTATCATACTTGGTACATATTTGTACTAACGCATACTCTTGCCTACATTATTTTATAAGTGTAGGATCCGGTTCATCCATATCTTCTCGTGGCTAGTTCGTGATACTAGAGATCTTGAAGAACTTGGTGAGTCCTCATATATTCGAGGACGTAGCCACATTTACTTTCTTTTGAAGAGTTTGTATGGGTTACGTTCCAACTTCTTTCATTTCCTATGTTCGATGTCTTTGAGACTATATGTAGACTTCTACTATTTTCTTAAACTCTTTGATAATCAATTGTCTTTTGAAATCTTAAATTGTTATTATCTTGTATGATGCATGCTAGGTGGCAGGTATGAGGCCTCTCGGGGTCTTGTACTACATGTCACGTCTAGGGGGTACTTTGGGTCGTGACACTATGTACATTTTGATTACTGACCGGATACATCCCTTGGGCCTATATTGTCATAAAATATAGATTATGTTGCTCCACATCCAGCCTACGTTTAGCACATACTTCTTATTAGCTTAGCATAATTTGGTGAAACCTTATGTTTCGAAGACCTTACAACCACATGTCTGTATTGCTTTATGTCATTTCAGTTTTTAGAATGTTTCATGGGCTAGGATTTGTCGTAGCCACACCTATATAGTAGAGGATTATGTCATACATAGTGTTTCCGCATTTCAGTCTTCATTCTCAGATTTTTGTATCATATGGAGATTAAGCTTTGAGACTTGTATTCCACTTATATGCATTATTTATTACAATTATGTTGTTTATCTTAGTGTGATTCAATGTCAAGTGGCTTGTTTAGAGTATCTCAAGATTCTAGTCACCGTCTCACGTCTAGAGGGTAGTCTTGGGTCGTGACAAGAAACTATAGCATTAATAGAGAACTTGTATTAGGAAAAAAGCTAAAATAAGGAAAAAAGAGTAAAGGAAGAAGGTAAATGAAGCAAGGGGTGCGGTGCATATGGAGGCGCTAACCCATAAACCTATTTACGACAAAACTCTACTAAGGACGACAGCTAGTCGGAGGCATAATAATCGAAATAACCACAAATGTCACATCAAAGCTAAGAAGGCCATTCTAAACCAAACCCTGCATAAATAATGTCTATTAAAGGAGAACAATGACAGTATTTACAATCTAACAAGGGACCACCCTTCATACTGCCAAAAGTACATAATCAATTAAACAATAACCTTACCAAGACCTTATATGCACAAAAGGTACATAACAACAAACAAAACCCATACAGCCCCCCCATAAGACCAATAGGAACAACAAACAACCAATTATGCTGGTGATAGGTAATTCATATGAATGCGAGTTATGAAATAAAATTTGTAGTATCATCACTAGCAAGTGTCTCATGCTATGATATATACTCCTACCTTCTACCCTCGGCAACCAGATATCACCTATATGCCTCCCTCTTCTTGTTCAATGTATCACATGGATAGAGGAATCCATAGGGGACTTGAGATTATCTGTGTATATCCGGCCTGTTCTCGATACAAATCTTACATAATCAATCAGCTTGGATCTGCTCGCTCAATATAACTAGAGATAAAATAGAACCAAATCAGTATAGGAAGGGTCGACGACTCTCCGATCGGTCAAGTAAAAAGTGAACGAATCCTTGATGCCTCTTTATCTCAATGTCTATTTATAAAGTAGTAAAGGTAGAACAACTCCCATAAAAACATATGTTAAAAGTAATTCGGGAAAAAACCCTACTTTCTCAAATATGATGCTGAGAACCAATACATGCACCGGGGTTGTACTACAAATCACATGAGAAGGAGAAACTAATGCAATTCATGACATCAGAAGCATCCAAACAATAGCATCCAAATCATAGAAGGAATACGACCAAAACACCTTACACATAGAGCACTGAAACTAACCTGGAATCCAGTTGATCCTTAACCAAGGCCTAAGGCTCAGAATGCTCCAACCAACTTAACAACAATGACATAAGAAGAAATATCCCTACTTATGCAACAAAAAGAGTTATGAAGGATCAACATTCAAAATAGTAACTCAAGAATCTCCATAGCAACCTGAAAATACCACCAAAAGGAAAGAAGCACCACTAACACTATCCTACAACTATAGTATGCATCGAAAGAACCACTGTTTAACCATGAGATGGAGATTTTTGATGTTACAAGTGCAATTAGGGTGAGTTCTCATAATTCCAAGAAACCACATGGTCCCTACACTAGAAGAGGGTACCAAACCATAGAAATTCTTACAAGAAGCAACAATAATAACTAAAGGATCGTCAAAACTTGTTCTAAGGTACTAACCAGACGAACTACTGATAATGCTTAATTACCCATCATATTAATCAACAAGTACTCTGTCACTAGCAATATAAGAACCAAACAAGTAAGATGGGGGTTGAATCCCACAAGTAATATTGTGTAGGCGATCGAAAAGATAAAGACTTTAAGATACTCGTTTGAATCCAAACAAACAATACAATTTTAATATGAAAGGTTTGGTATCAATCAATGATAGGGGGAGAAAGGAACAAGGGAAAAGGCCTTTTAAAGCAATAAATCAAAGGGAATTAGGGGATGAGAAGTTAATTAACATTCATATGATCCATTAAACATTAGTCTCATCTAAACTCATTTTTGGGTAAAATAATAAATGCATTTGAATCTAAACTATCCACCTACTTCTTTCGAACATAGGCAAATATGTCTCAACTACTTCCCTCGAACCTAGCTAAGTGGCAATCACAATTAATACAATTAAAGATGTTGCATGGATTAACTATTTCTAGATGTCATCCAATATGAGTTGTTACACCTCAAATTATGCACCAATCAACCTTTCCCAACCTTTATTGACTCTTTCAAGCTCATTCAAAGTAAATGGGCAAGTCCAAGGAGTGATCAAATCCATTAGAAAAGCAATTAAGCATGAAATCGATTAGATAATCAAACACCCACTTCATAAATGACAAAGTATTCAATCAATTACAAAAGCAAAAAGAATAAAATAAGCTACCCATTAAATGTCTATTTGTAGCACAAACCCCCAATTAATCAATGATCATATATGCCTACAAATAAAGAAATACAAAACAAGGAGTTGAAGAAAGGATAAAAATAGTTACAATTGAGTAGTCAATCTTCGCTCCAATGGTGAATTTAAGGAAACTTACTATCAAAACCTAAGCTAAAGCTACAAAGTGCTCTTCAAAGTTCTAAAAATGTCAAAAGATATTTTTCCAATCAACTCTTTATCAGCTTTTTTTAGAATTCGGGGTCCAAACATGTGAATTTCCCGCAATGCCCCTTACCAGTAAACTGCTTGTCGCTAAAGTGATCAGAAGACCGCTAACGCGATCTAAAGACCGCTAATACGATCTCGCTAAAGTTATCAAACCTTCGCTAAGGCGACCTCCTATACATCTTCAGCCTTCACTAAAGAGGCCAAAGAGGTCGCTACAACGACCTTGAATCTTCTTGACCTCAGCACTAAAGCAATTCGTGTGGTTGCAAAAGCAATCAGTTTACTTCCTGGACCCCCTCGCTAATGCAATCCCTGTATGGGTGCTAAAGCCGCCTTGACTCTTTTGATGACGAATTGTAAAAGTTGTACGTGGTTGCATTTGTCACATCTGGGAGTGAAATTTTCTACCTGCAACTCCTGTTTTTTCCACTCTTTTCTTCCTAATTTCATTAATTTTCATCACACTCCTTCTTAGACAAAAATATCGAAAACAACCATCAATCATAGGATAATTTGCCTCATTCTCTACATAATTAATATAAATCATATGAAAAAGATATAAATGAGTCAAAAATCCCTGACTCATAAACACTGCCAACTTAAAAATTTTGCTTGTACTTAAGTAAAATAAACTCAAAAACACGAGAGGCAATAAATTTAAGCATATACGTCTCCCACTTCAACTAAAACCATGATCATGAGTTGGTTGGTACTAACAATTAGTAAGAAAGCAAGTGATTTTCTATGAAAACATTCCCTCAATTTCAATTACACTTTAAAAAACACCATGAATTTTCAAGAATGATGAAGTGACAACGCTAATTCTCTAGAAATGACTCACAACCACTAGTCAATCAAATAATCTCCCTTGACTAAATTTTGGAATCTCTCGATTTCACTAATCCATCCTAATTTCCATGCCCTCATAAGAAAGAAATTGTCCCAGAATTAAACACACACATATTAATAAGACAAGGGATAAAAGAACAAATACTCACACTCATAAAGAACATCTCATGCATACAAGTACCACGCCTATGGCTTGCCCTTAGTTATAATCACCATTGGCTGAAAAGCACTTGATCAAAGATCACAAAGGACTTTTATCAATCTTGTAATGTAGGCGTCTAGAACGTTAGGATTACATTTGGATAAAACCTACTACACCCTCCTTGAACACTACACTCAATAATATTTCACTTTTCTCTTCACTATTTTTCTTCATTTTCAACCCAATGCACATTATTTCACATTTCAAACACCATGCCCCATATTTAATAATTTAATACCTTGAAGGATTCTTTTTTTTTTATTCTTTTCATTTTTTTTAAGAATTTTCTTTCTTTAGCATTTTTCGACTTTTCTTTGATTCATTTACTCATTGATCAACTCTAAGCCCGCATGTGATAAGTATCGCCCCTATTGGTTTCCACCAACACCCCCCAACATAGGCTAATTTTAAAGTTCAAGGAGGGAAGGTTCAAAAGAGGATTACTTTTTTCAAAATGGGAAAGACTTGTAATGAGGTTGCCAAGGAAATGGTATTCAGCTCAAAGGGGTCAACTAGTGATACATTTTAGTGAAAAGGTAGTTTTTTAGGTGAAGTGCACTTCAGAGAAAATCACAAATAAAGACTACGATAATTTCTCCAAACAAAAGTAATCAAGACCAACATTTACAGACTAACCCGGCAAATTCTTGCTAGCACAAGTGAACACCAGAGATTATTTCAACAACTAACTACACATGACATACAAACTATTCAAGAAGGATCAATATCACTTCCTAGCAAAAAACAAAGGAGTCATTTACCACACTCACCACTTATTGAGTAAGGAGTTACAGAAACTGTCAAAGCATTGTAACAACATCATTCACTTCCAAATTTCGGCCTTCACAAAAATTTAGGAGGGGTACTCATTTATGATTCACAATGCATGTCATAATCTATTAGTAACAAACAAGTAAAAATCTCATGTTAAAGCACCAACAAGGTCAACAAGGTTAGGGTTACTCAGACTTTACCATGGGCAAGAACCATCGATTACTCAGATTTCACCAAAGACAACCCTAATTCAAACTAGCTACGGGTACTCAAACTTCCCCTACTCAAAAAAATGCAATGGTTACTCAGACTTCACCGTGCACGCAAGAAGAACATTCATACAACAATGATAATTTGCCCTTAAAAAAGTCGTCACTATATTGATCATTGAGTATCATCACAAAGAAGCTAACAAAAGAAATGTAAAACTAACATAAAACACAAACAAGAAATTACTAATCTAACACAACATACAAAGGCCTGACAACTCCACAAATCCATAATAGTCAAGGCCCTCCAAGGGAAGACAAATAATCTAAATAAAAAAAAACAATCTAATAATAAAACAATACCTCAAAAGAACCCCTAAGGAGAGAACCTCCAACTAAAGATGGTAATGTGTCCTCATAATACAAACATGAAAATCAGAAAAAGAATTTGAGGGGATCCCTGGATGGTATTACTCGTTTTCCTCACTCTTGGTAGCCTCACTGTCCTCACCATCATCAGCATCCTCATCATCAGACCATTGTACAAGAACATCTTTAGTCTCATCCATCATCGAAGAAGGAAGTGGCTCATTTGCCGTAAGAACCTTCCATAACCCTTTCACCCCCTTCAACATGCAGGTGAAAAATTTATCTCTTCACATTTCCCTCTTCTTCATCTTGCCATGAGAGTGGCCAACTCACCATGTGACTTACCCAAGCTGGTGTATGCCTTCTCCAAACTTGATAGTTGAACCCTTTGCTTCCTTTGGTCCTCCAAGAAAACATCAAACTCACTTTGTGTGACAAATGAGTTAGGTCCTGAAGATGACTCACCCAACCCTTAAAGAAGCTTGGCCACCATCTCTCAGACTATCCTCAACTTTTTGGCCAATGACTTAAATTGTCCCTCCATCGATGGTCTAGAAGTCATCACTCACCAACTTGTGAGAATCTATATTTTTCTTCTTGCTTTTTGTGGAATTCTGTTCACTCTACTTCTTTAAATAAAATATTGGGATTATGGGACTTACCTAAATGTCACTCGGGTACTCCTTAATATCAACCCATTTCCTAATTCAGTTATCAACGAGAGAAACATGAGAGAGGTGTTGTCATGGAGTTTGAACTCATAGAATTCATTGACGAACAAGTGCCCAACATTCAATAGAATATCATTAAGTATGCAAGCTATAATCTATGCCCTCAACGCAAAAATGCAACAAGTGTTCCCAAACCCAGACACTCGGCTACAAACAATCGATATCCAATTGCTTGCTTTGGCCATGAATTCGGTTATGTGATCCTGAATATTGTAGTGGCCCAAGGTTTACTCTTGCCCAAGCATAACTCTCAAAATATATAACTGCCAGAAGCACAATATTTTGCCTTGAAGTCCTCCATGTCATGATTTTGTAACCCATAGACGTAGTTTTTCGCTTTAAGCCCAAAGTTGGTAACTTTTCCTAAATAGTCATCACCATGTTCGTTATGTTTCTCACCATGAGGTAAGCATAAAATTCTCTCATTCGCTGTTCATTTGCCTTGCAAGGCTTAGGTGTGAAGCATATCCATCCTATGGCTTTAAGTCTTTGATTGAAAACAAGAAGAGTTTTGGTGACCTTTTCATGTGATATCTCTCTCTAAAAAAACAACTTCTTCCTGATAAAATCTTCATAGTAGATATTTTGACTTCAAAGATAAATAAATCTCTTTCGATCATAGTCGCCATTGACTTCTACTTTATCAACAAGTTAATGTGCCATTCATGACTTTTCAAAATCCTAAGAATATCACAATAGCATGAGAACGTAAGAAACACGTTATACAATGCAATGCATCTGGTGAAAGTCAAAGAAAAGCATTAAAACTCAATTCGGGACTGATTTAGGCACCGTTGAAAAACCTACAATTTTGGCAGAAAAATGCCGCTGATATTGCTAAAGCTATAGGGTGGCGCTTAAGTGAACACCGGGTTAGCGGCCAGAGGCCGTGTCATCTAAAACCTCGAAAGCGTGGGGTGCCATTTTAGTGAGATCGCTTAGGTGCCTAGAGGCCTGCTTTTGCGGCCTGTCATCCTCAATATGAAGATCTAACTTTTAGCACTAAATTTTGCACACAAAAATCAATTAATCAAAGTTCAATTCAAACAACAATCAACAAGTAATTCAAAAACTTAATCAATTGATCACAAAATATTCTTAAATAAAATTTGAGCTCTCATAAGCTTTTTAACAAGCAATTGGTGGCCATCCTATTTCCTTATCGTTAGGACATAAAATAAATATGCAAGATTTCCATAATTTTTATAATTCAACCCAAACTCATGAAATCTATATGTAACAAGTGCAAATTTAGACAGATTTAAAAAAGATACTACCCTCAATTTATGAACTTTTCCATACAAAAAATATCTACAACATTTAAGTAAAGCAAGAGAATAAAAAAAATTATTTTACCATCTAAAGAGTGAGAAAGTAGAAGACATACCAGATGCTTCTTCCAAGATGACGATCAATGAGTGTGGAGAGAATTAGGAATAAATGAATGAGGGTAAAATGGAACTATTTTATTTTATTTTGGACCATTTGGTCTCCTTCCTTTACTTTTTAAAATCCCCAATGCCGCTTAAGCAGCCTCTTGGCTGCGTTCGCAGCATTAAATGAAAGAGGGGGCGTTGTTTTCACGTTGAACAGTTCCTTTAGCAATGGTTGTGGTTTCCTAGTGTATCACGTTTGTGGTAAAGAGCCGCTCTAGCGACTCCTGCTTTAGAACTCAGCCTTTAACTTTTGCGATATAAGAGACTGCTCGACTACAAAAAATAATCTCCAAACAATTGGGTGATATAGTTGGCATATTTGGTGAAATTTCAACTATATTTGGTGATCCTGCATTCCAGAAAGTGATTCTGTAACACCTTGGAAATCAAATGTTGAAAAGTTCAGAAAATGTTTTAGAAAATATGGTCCTATGATTGGACCTATGGGTTGTAGAGCACCTTATAGGTCGTAGGTAGGATTTCGCAGACACTGGGTATGAATTTTAGAAATTTGAAGTCCCAGTAGGCTGACCTACAAATGGACAGGATAGGACATAATAGGTTCTATAGGTTATAGACTGGTTCCAGACTTAGTAAAATTTTGTACTTGAATTTGTGTTCTATGAGTTGGCTCTACGAGCTGTAGAAACTCAAACGGTTCATAGGAAGGTCTCATGGATGTTGGAAGGATTTTTAGGCTCTAGAAAGTGACTCTATGGTTTATCAGTACAGGCCGTAGAAAGTCCAAAGCATCATAGGTCGGAACCATGGGTCACTTCCGACAGTTTTTAATGAAGGGTGTTTTTGTCTTTTCCTACCCAATAACCTTATACTATGTCAATTTTCACCTATAACTACCCCTATAACTAATTTTCAATTCTTAAATCTACCTAAACCCTCTCATTCTCTCAAATCCCTAATTTCCATCCAAGTTCATCCTCTCCAATTCCCTCTCAAGCTCAAGGAAGAAAGCTAGGGTTTGAAACTTCAAAGTATTCTCTTTCTCTTGCTTTCCTAGGATTTGATAGCAAAGTATGTGGGAATTCACCAATAGATTCCATTAATCTATTGGGTCTTAAAATAATCTCAATCTATAATTCATTTTTCACCAAATTTGATTAGAGTTTCACGCAATTCTCCATGGATCGTATTTGTTATGATTCAATTGTTTGATTTCAATCCTATTATGCATAATGGGATTCAATTACATGGTTTTTATTGATTTAATATTGAATCATGTTTTTTTCTTGATCTTGATGATGAATTTATGAAGAAAGCTTATGAACTAGTAAATTATTATTTATAAAAATTATGTATGTCTTATGAAAATGATATTTTATGAACTAAGGATGCTTTTGAGATAAGTATCAATGAATTGAAAAAGGTTTTCTCGCATATTATGAAATCATGGTTGTGAAAGTTTTTTCTCACGTAGTATGAATCATGATTTAAAGGAGCAACTCTATGCTGACTTATGATTGGATTGGCAGTTAGATTGTACCTTTCCAAGTATGCTAATATGAATATGATTATGACTAATTCTTGATTTTACTGAGCATCGAGAGGACTTTGAGATGGAGGCTCTCTCGTTAGTAGAGGTCGGGTCTCTAGAAGCAATCTCCTCATCCCAAACTACGTGCCCCCATAGGATATGTCTTAATGACCTATATAATGGATCCACAAATAGCAAATGAATGAATGTTACAGAGACTTCTTTGGCAAGTAGAATCCCCTTTTTGATATGAGGGCTACATCGAATTCCATGTTATAGCTCACATGGTTTATTGTCGGTTAAAGCTACCATCCCACAAAAAGAACTAAGTTACGTTCAAAGGTTTTATGAAGATTTTATTATGTTTTTAAAGTATGCATTGACCTTGTTGATGATTTATGATTTCTCTTTAAAGGTTTCTTACTATGTTTTAGTTTGGTCTTGCATATCATGTTTAAAGTGTCCAAATAATCATGTTTATGTTTTTATGCATTTCTCCAAAGTTAGTACATTCCATGTACTAATGCATACTTATGCCTATATTATTTTATAATATAGAGTCCAACATTTCTCCTCCTGCTCGTGGCTAGATCGGGATTTCTCAGTTTGACCATTTGAATTGGTGAGTCCTCATGCTCTGAGGACAAGACCATTGATGTTCCTTTATTAATTTTGATGTCTTCTATTTTAGACTTTATATGGTGTATGGGTTACGTACCAATCATTCTTTAGATTTTAGAAAAACTTGTGTCAGACTTAGAAACATTCTACAAATTTCTTATGTACCTGTTGGTATTATTTATGTCATCTTATGATTTGAGACTTATATTGCTATATCTCTTAAATTATATTTTCACTATGTCATGAATATGTCAAGTGGTTTATTTAGGGCCTCTCAAGGTTCTATTCACTATGTCACATCTAAGGGGTGCTTTGGGCCATAACAAACCTTGTATTTAGAGCATCGGGTTTTAAAAAGATTCTAGGATGTCTACCAGTCTCATCGAGTAGAGTCTTTTTCATAAGTGTGAAGCGGCCCACTTTTATAAATACGAGGCTATGAAGCGTTTAGGAAACCACACTTTTTGCACTACTCTAAAGTCGTGCCATAGAGTTTATATCTATAAAGGTCCTTTTCCTAACTTTTTTCTGATACTTTTCAGGATATGGCTGAAGATCTTATGTGAGAAGGAATGTGGGTTACAGTATGGAGCCTGAGGTTCCGTAAGCCTTGATCTACCCTTTGGCCAATCTAGTGAATCATACTAAATTTCAAGCCACTTTCCAAGTGTTGGCTCAAGCTACGACGGCCTAAGACAATAGAGAGGCTATTGCTCACAGGAAGTCAAATGTGGGTATGGCAGTGATAAGGGCAAGAGACTTCACTAGGATGAATCCCATGAAGTTCATGGGTCAAACATTGATGAGGATCATCAAGAGTTGAATGATAAGGTGTATACGATAGTGGAAATTATTGGAGTGTAACTATTGGATAAGGAAGACTTGGCCGGTTATAAAGTTAAGGGTGTTACTGAAGTTTGGTTAAATCAATGGAAGGGAGAGAGGGTTGTTGATGCGGGTCCTCTTGATTAAGAGAAATTTAAAGGGGCTTTTGTTGATTGTTTCTTTCCCCTATAGATGAGAGAAGCCAAGGTTCTTGATTTCATTAATCTTCATCATGGAAATATTAATGTGAAGGAGTATGCTTTGAAGTTCACTCAATTGGCTAAGTATGCTCCGACTATGGTTGCCAACTCTCAGGCAAGGATGAGTAAGTTTGTTTTGTATGTGTACGTAATGGTGGTAAAAGAGTATCGTACCGCTATATTGATTGAGGAGATGGATATCTCCCATTTGATGATAAATGCCCAAATAATTGAAGAAGAGAAGCTAAAAGATAAATCAAGGGAGTCAAAGAGGGCAAGGGCTTGTGATGGTAACTTTTCTCATTCTAGGTTTGATGGACATGGTCGTTCCCAATTCTGGAAAAAATTCTCCAATCAAAGTTCTTGAAATGCTTTGGCTCCTAATTAAAATAAAGATAGAGTTTCTAACCCAAGGAAGTGGTGGAAATGGATCCTCTATTCCCACTTGCCGAAGGTGTGGCAAGAGTCACACTTGAATGTGCTTAGCCGGTATGGATGGTTTCTTTTGTTGTGGGAAGAGTGGTGACAAAATGAGAGATTGTCTGACTCTTACTACTAAGGGAAAGGAAGGTAGGCAAGCAGAACCTAGTGGTTCTGGTTTGGGTGCTCCTCGTCAAAATAGGTTCTATGCTCTTTAGACTCGACAGGATCACGAGGGTTCTCCAGGTGTTGTGACCAGTATGTTGAATGTTTTTAATTATGGTGTATGCTTTGCTTGATTTAGGTGCTACAATTTTATTTGTTACCCCTTATGGAGCTATGAGATTTGGTGTTGGTCCTGAAATCCTTTCTAATCCCTTTCATATCTCTACAATATTGGGGACTCTATTGTTGCTAAATGAGTTTATAGAAATTGTCCTATTTTTGTTTCTCATACAGTAACTCATGTTGATGTTGTAGTGCTATATATGGTAGATTTAGATGTTATTCATGGAATTGATTGGATCCATTCATGTTATGCTTCCATATATTGTAGGACTCGATTGGTAAAATTCAAGGTTCCAAAAGAACCTATCATGTCATGGGAAGGAGAAAATTATGCTCTTAAGGGTCAATTCATATCTTACCTAAAGGCTAGGAAAGTTATTACTAAGGGTTGCATTTATCATATTGTTAGGGTAAAGGATATGGATTGCGAAACCCTTGTTCTTTAGTCAGTCCGGACTGTAAAGGAGTTTCAAGAAGTGTTCCCTGATGATCTTTCTGGTATTCCTCACAAAAGGGAAAGAGACTTCAATATTGACCTTCTCCTTGATACGCAACCTATCTCTAATCCTCTTAACAAGGTTTGTGACGTAACCCAATACAATTCAAAGACTGAAAGGAAATACATGAAAAAGAAATAAGAGCTAGGCTATGTCCTCGAATGGATGAGGACTCACCAAGTTTTCTATCAACTCTCTAATCAAGCTCTAGCCACGAGTTGAAGGTGAATCACCATGTCCTACATTAAAGAAGTTAATGTAGGCAAAAGTATGCGTTAGCACATTTAAGTACTAAGTATGATAGCAATGCACACAAACACATAAATCATGCTAGATAGAGACATAATAATGACATGCAACGGCAAAGCTAAAAACATGATAAACATGAGAAACATGAAACAAAAAGCATATATCAAGGTCAAAGCAAGCTAAATCATCTTTCCTTCTTTTTTTACTTCATCATGAGAACACTTGTTCATTAACTTGTGGGGAAAAGCCTTAACCAACATGTAAAACCATTTGAGCTATCAACATGGAATCCGGTGTCTAACCCACACCGAAAAGGGGTGTCCTACTTGCCAAAGTAAGACCATGAACTTCTTAGCTTATGTGGATCAACTAGCTAATGTCTACTTAAAGACAACATCCTATGGTGGCAACATAGTTTATGGGATAGAGATTGCTTTAGGAGACTCGGCCTCAACTAACGGGAGAGCTCCATCTAGAAAACTTGGCCTCCACTAACGGGAGAGCTTTCACTAGAAGACCCGGCCTCTACTAACGGGAGGGCTTCTATCTCAATATTCACTCGGTGCTAGGCATAATTCCCATGGATTAGTCATTAACATATTTATATCATTAAACATGAAAAGGTACAACTAGGGTTACCAATTGCAGCTAAAATCATGCTTATAGATGCTTCATCTTCCATGGACTTTATCCAAACTTACGTCATTAGAATAGCTCCTTAAGAACATGGGCAATCGCCTCTTTGTTCTTCTTTTATCATAGTGGGAGAATTACGTGAGAACACCTTTCACTACTTAACCATAGCATCATCATATCGTAACTTGGGTACTTTACTCTCAAAGCACACGTAATTCATCATGCTAATATTTCATAGTTCATAGAGCTCATATGGGCTCCTGCAAGTTAAACTCATATCATGCAATTCAATGCAAGGTGATGCTCAGAAAGCCATAATTATGACAATTTACCCATACATGAAGTAACTCACATAATAGAGTAAACTCATGCTTTTGACTTGATCATGCTAAATTCATAAGATTATCCTCAATTCATTCATAGTTCATGCTTGATTTCATAGAGAATTCATAAACTTCATCAAATCATAGATCAACCCAACAATCAAAGCATAGATTATCAAATTGGGGAGAATTAGCTTGGGATCATGGGGGTTCATGCAATCTTTACATCAAATCATGTAATTCGCGCTAATTTGTGCACTAAGTTACTTTATCACGCTAGATCGTGCACTAGGAATCATAAAATCAATAATTGGAAATCATAATTGAAGAATCCACAATGATTGATCACAAACCCTAATTCAATTGGGTTAGAGTAAACCTTTGAAAATCATGAAGAAGAGAGAGGACCCATTGGAGGAAAGGACTCCTAATGGTGAACACTATCATACCTCAAAGAAATCCACAAGAAATTGGAGAAGATTGAAAGTCTTCAATGGAGGATTCAAGCTTCTTCTTCTTCCTTGAAGCTTGAGAGAGTTTCTTTTAGAGAGAAATATTTGAGATGAGAGTCTAGGAATGAGTTAGAATGAAAGGAATTAGTCTTAGAAAGTATTTATAGGTCTTAGATTAAGGGTATAACCGACTTAACTTAATAGATAAACAATTAGGGAAAAAAACCAAAAATCCCTTAATTAAAAACTTTCGGGGCCAATAGACGGACAGGATCTACAGTCCGTACATCAATTGACAGACCGTCCTGCTCTTCCGGCAATTGATTCAGAAAGTTCATTTTGGGCTGAAAATTTGGCTAAGTCTGGAAGGTATCTACGGAACCCACCTACGGCCCGTCAACTGAACTACGAACCGTCCTGCTATTCCATAGGTCAAAGTTCAGAAACTTGGAAATCCTGAAAGTTCATAGTGCCATTCACGGTCCCCACCTACGGCCCGTCAATCTATTTACGACCCGTAGGTGGCCTCCATAGGTCACTGTCTTTAGGTGAGTTTTGCATTTTAAGTTCTTTGGAAGCTTGGGGTATTACAATATCTCTCCCTTGGGAACGTTCTTCCTCGAATGAGAATCGAGACATCATGAGAAGGGTAATAGACACGGACTAACAACCCAACCTAGCATGCAATCACATAAGTGCACATATCCGAGAAGGAAACATCAACTCCAAGCTAAAGCATGATCAAGACATCATATCATGAAGACTTTATGCAACTCATACTCAAGTGCACATAATCATATAAGACTCTTCATGAACATGCGTAATCAAGGAATCATGGAAATCAACTATGACACATGAGACCAAAAGAATGAACCATGAGGATCAAGATACCTCAAGCTAGAGTAGGATCGGAAGGAAAAAGATAAGGATATCGGGACATCATATCAGCCTCGGCCTCCCAAATAGCACCCTCAACTAATTGATTCCTCCATAGAACTTTCACGGAAGCAATTTCTTTATTCCTTAACTTTCGAACCTACCGGTCTAAATTCTCAATTGGAACTTCTTCATAGGAAAGACTATCCTTTATGCCAAGATTCTCTAATGGCACTATAGAGGTCGGATCACCAACACACTTCTTCAACAATAAGACATGGAAAACCAGATGCACTTATGCCAAATCATTAGGCAAGCCAAGCTCATAAGCAACCTTACCAATGCGTCTCAAAATCTGATAGGGGCCTACATAACGGGGACTAAGCTTCCCTATCTTCCCAAATCTCATTACACCCTTCATGGGTGAGATTTTCAAGTAAACGCAATCATCAATATCGAATTCTAATTCTCTTCTTCTAACATCGGCATAGGACTTTTGTCGACTTCAGGCAGTTTTCAACCTTTCCCTAATAAGGCAAACTTTCTCCATAGCCTCATGCACCAACTCCGGGGCTATCAAAGAAACTTCACCAACTTCAAACCAACCTATAGGAGATCGACACCTCCTACCATAGAGAGCCTCAAATATAGCCATACCAATACTAGAATGGTAGCTATTATTATAAGCAAACTCAATCAAGGGCAAGTGATCATCCCAAGTACCCTTGAAATCAATTACACAAGCTCTCAACATATCTTCCAAATTTTAAATAGTACGCTCCGCTTGCCCATCGGTTTTGGGATGAAAGGTCGTACTACGCTTAACACGAGTACCAAGACCTTCTTGGAATGACTTCCAAAATTGAGAAGTAAATTGTGCACCATAATCGGAAATGATGGATAAAGGCACTCCATGCAGCCTAACCATCTCCCACAAATAAAACTTAGCATAATCCTCCACCGAATAAGAAGTCTTGAAGGGAATGAAATGGGCTGACTTTGTCATTCTATCAACAACAACCCAAATCGAATCATATTTTCGCCTCGTGCGAGGCAAACCCACAATAAAATCCATATTCACATCTTCCCACTTCCAAGTAGGAATACTAATATCTTGGGTCAAACCTCCCGGCCTTTGATGCTCAACTTTTACTTGTTAACAATTAGGACACTTAGCCACAAATTCCGCAATATCTTTCTTCATTCCGTTCCACCAATAAATTTCCCACAAATCACGATACATTTTGGTAGCTCCTGGGTGGATGGAATATCAAAAACTATTGGCTTCCGATAAAACTTGCTCTCTCAAACATTGGGAACACACAAACGACCTTGATATCGAAGCACACCATCTCCCCCTTGGGAGAAATCCTCTATGGACTTCTTGAGTACCACTTCCTTTATTTCAACCAAGTTAGGATCAAGACGTTGCTTAGCTTTCACATAATGCACAAAAGAGGATTTGAAACCCTTGTAAACCGTAGCACCACCTTTAGTAGAATCAACCAATCTAACACCCAATCGAGCCAATTTATGGATATCGCAAACCAACTCTTTCTTACCATCCTCAACATGAGCAACACTACCCATAGATAATCAACCAAGAGCATCCGCCACCACGTTAGCCTTACCGGGGTGATAGAGAACACTCATATCATAGTCTTTTAACAACTCTAGCCACCTTATTTGGCGGAGATTCAAATGTTTCTATTTAAACACATATTGCAAACTCTTATGGTTGGTGAATACATCTACATGTACCCCATACAAATAATGTTGCCATATTTTCAAGGTAAACACAACTGCCACTAATCCCAAGTCATGAGTAGGATAGTTCTTTTCGTGCACCTTAAGTGGCCTTGAAGCCTAAGAAATGACTTTCCCATTTTGCATAAGAACACATCCTAGCCCAATTCTTGAAGCATCACAATAAACCACAAAAGCATCGGATCCTTCCGGTAGAGTCAATATCAGAGCCGAAGTAAGTCGATCCTTCAACTCTTGAAAACTCTTCTCACATGCCTGGGACCACACAAATTTAACCTTCTTTTGATTCAAAGCCGTCAATGGAGAAGCAATCAAAGAAAAACCTTCAACAAACCTCCTACAATAACCGCCTAAGCCCAAGAAACTATGGATATCCGAAGGTGATAAAGGTCTAGGCCAATTCTTAACCGCTTCCGTCTTCTTAGGATCTACCTTAATGCCCTTACTAGAAACATTGTGACCAAAAAAAGCCACGGACCTTAACCAAAACTCACATTTACTAAACTTCGCAAAGAGTTGTTGGTCCTTGAGGACTTGCAACACAATCCTCAAATGATTAACATGTTCACCCTCATTTTATGAGTAGATCAAAATGTCGTCAATAAATACAATCACAAACATGTCAAGGTATTGCTTAAACACTATTCATCAAGTCCATAAATGCGGCCGGAGCATTTGTCAACCCAAACGACATTACCGCGAACTCTTAGTGACCATACCTAGTTCGGAAAGCCATTTTCGAAATATCATCTTCTTTCACCCTTAATTGGTGATAGCCCAAACGAAGGTCAATTTTATCGAAATAACTAGCCCCTTGAAGTTGATCAAACAAGTCATCTATCCTTGGTAGAGGATACTTATTCTTTATCGTAACCTTGTTCAATTGGCTATAGTCGATACACATACGGAGTGAACCATCTTTCTTCCTTACAAACAAGACCGGTGCACCACATGGAGAAATATTAGGCCGGATGAAACCCTTATCCAACAAGTCTTTCAACTACTCTTTTAGTTCCTTAAGTTCTGCCGGAGCCATTCAATAAGGAGGAATTGAAATAGGTTGCGTATCTGGGAGAAGGCCAATACCGAAGTCTATTTCCTTTTCGGGAGGAATACCGGGCAAGTCATCGGGAAACATTTTCGAAAACTCATTAACTACGGGGACCGACTCAAGAGTAGGGATCTCAAAATCTATATCCCTCACCCTAACCAGATGGTAAATGCACCCCTTAGAGATCATCTTTCTAGCTTTTAGATAAGAAACAAATTGACTTCTAAACATAGAATTTCCCCCCTTCTACTCTAGGATAGGCTCATTTTGGAATTGAAATTTGACCATTCGGGTCCTACAATCAATCGAGGCATAGCAAGCATGCAACCAATCTATCCCAAGAATAACATCAAAATCTAGCATATCAAGCTCTGCAAGATCAACACGAGTGACTCTATGGGATAAGGAGACGGGACAATCTCTATAAACTCTCTTAGCCAAGATAGATTCTTCAATCGGAGTAGACACACGAAAAGGATCTAGCAACACATCCGGAACAACATCAAACCTCATCGCCACATATGGCGTCACAAAAGACAAGGTAGCACCGGGATCAAACAAAGCATAAACATCAAAATGGAAAACTCTTAACATATCGATAACCACCTCGGGATAGCTCTCTTGCTCATGACGAGCCTGAAGTGCATAAAATTGGTTTTGCTTCTGAGCATTCGAACCCGATCCTCTAGTGGAGCTTGCTTATTCTCCCTTCCCTTGTCCGTGAGAGATGGACAATCCCTCATCTTGTGACAACTCTTTCCATAATTATAACAACCATCCGTACAGGCTAGACATCTACCCTCATGCTTCTTTCCACACTTGACACAAGGAGCCAATAAAGAACCACCATTATTCCCTCCCTGAGACTTGGGGTTAGACACCCTATTATTGTTGAACTTCGGAGGATCATTAGATGAGCCTTGGCCGGAGAACCTTTGCCAAAATCTAGGATGACCATGTCCATCGGACCTTGCATGCGAAAAGTTACCATCTCTGGACCTAGCCCTCTTGGTCTCTCTAGACCTTTCCTTAAGCTTTTCTTCCTCAATTTGTTGAGCATATACCATGAGGCGAGAAATGTCCATATCATTAACAAGCATAGCGATGCAACATTCTTTAATCAACATTTTAGACACCCCCGAAACAAACTTACTCATTCTTGCCCTTGGATCGGCAACAATGGAAGGAGCATATCGGGACAACTGTGTGAACTTCAAAGCATATTCTTTCACACTCATATTTCCTTGTCGAAGATTGATGAACTCAAGCACCTTTGCCTCCCTCATTTCAAGGGAAAAGAACCTATCAAGGAAATCAACCTTGAATTTCTCCCAATCAAGAGGATCCTCATTAACCGCCCTCTCACTCTTCCATTGATTGAACCAAATTTAGGCAACACCCTTGAGTTGATAAGCGGACAACTCAACCTTTTCTTCCGGTGTCACACCCATGATCATCAACACCTTTTATACTTCATCAATAAATTCTTGAGGATCTTCCTCAACCTTAGAGCCATGGAATTCTAAAGGATTCATCCTCGTAAAGTCCCTCACTCTTGATGCCGCCGTACCCACATTTGGGTTCACGGGAGCCACCACCTCTCTATTGGCTTGACCTGTCACGACTTGAGCCAACACTTGGAAAGCAGCCCTAAACTCCGCATTAGTCACTTGTTCCGCCAAATGGTCAACCAGAACTTGAGGAGCTTGAGGAGGAGCTTCTTTTTCCACATTCTCTCCCATGTTTCTTCTAGTGTAAGCTCTTCAGGTCGCCATATCCTGAAACGCGTAGGATAGGGATCAGGAGAGAGATATATAGAGTTAAATTCTATGGCATGACTTAAGAGTAATGAAAGAAGTGGAATTTCTTAAACGTCTTATAGCCTCTCATTCATAAATGTGGCGCACTTTACACTCACGAATAAGACTCTACTGGACGCGGCTTATGAGACATCCTAGGATCTTTCTAAAACCTTGTCCTCTGAATACCAAGTTTGTCACGACCTAAGGTACCCCATAGATGTGACATGGCGTACAAGACCCCGAAAGGCCTCATACAAGCCACTTAGCATACATGACATACAAGATAATAGATAATAAAAGTTTGAAAGAGAATTTCATATCAAAGCTTTTAAAAGAAACAACGGAAGTCTACATCTCATGTCTCAAAGCCAATCTAATATAAAGAACAAGGTTTGGGACGTAACCCAATAAAATTCAAAGACTGAAAGGAAATGCATGAAAAAGAAATAAGAGCTAGGCTATGTCTTCGGATGGATGAGGATTCACCAAGTCTTCTATCAACTCTCTAATCAAGCTCTAGCCACGAGTGGAAGGTGAATCGCCATGTCCTACACCAAAGAAGTTAATGTAGGCAAAAGTATGCGTTAGCACATTTAAGTAGTAAGTATGATAGCAATGCACACAAAAACATAAATCATGCTAGAGAGAGACATAATCATGACATGCAATGGCCAAGCTAAAAACATGAGAAACATGTAACATAAAGCATATATCAAGGCAAAAGCAAGCTAAATCATCTTTCCTTCTTTTCTTTACTTCATCATGAGAGCA
This sequence comes from Solanum appendiculatum, assembly GCA_018342035.1. NCBI lineage: Eukaryota > Viridiplantae > Streptophyta > Magnoliopsida > Solanales > Solanaceae > Solanum > Solanum appendiculatum. Next base: position 343,588 of record JAGDQO010000534.1, read on the forward strand.
CTTGTTCATTAACTTACAGGGAAAAACCTTAATCGACATGTAAGACCATGTGAGCTATCAACATAAAATCCGGTGTCTACCCCACACCAAAAAAGGGTGTCCTACTTGCCAAGGTAAGACCATGAACTTCTTAGCTTATGTGGATCCACTTGCTAATGTCTACTTAAAGTCAACATCCTATGGTGGCAACATAGTTTATGGGATAGAGATTGGTTTAGGAGACTCGGCCTCAACTAACGGGAGAACTCCATCTATAAAACCCGGCCTCTACTAACGGGAGAGCTTTCACTAGAAGACCCGGCCTCTACTAACGGGAGGGCTTCCATCTCAATATCCACTCGGTGCTAAGCATAATTCCCATGGATTAGTCATTAACATGTTGATATCATTAAACATGAAAAGGCCCAACTAGGGTTACCAATTCAAGCTAAAATCATGCTTATAGATGTTTCATCTTCCATGGACTTTGTCCAAGCTTACGTCATTAGAATAGCTGCTTAAGAACATAGGTAATCGCCTCTTTGTTCTTCTATTATTAAAGTGGGAGAATTACGTGATAAAACCTTTCACTACTCATCCATAGCATAATCATATCATAACTTGGGTACTTTACTCTCAAAGCACCCTTAATTCATCATGCTCATATTTCATAGTTCATACAGCTCATATGGGCTCATGCAAGTTCAGCTCATATCATGCAATTCAATGCAAGCTCATGCTTAGAAAGGAATAATTAAGACAATTTACCCATACTTGAGGGAACTCACATAATAGAGGAAAATCATGCTTTTTACTTGATCATGCTAAATTCGAAAGATTATGCTCAATTCATTCATAATTCATGCTTGATTTCATAGAGAATTCATAAACTTCATCAAATCATAGCTCAACCCAACAATCAAAGCATAGATTATCAAATTAGGGAGAATTAGCTTGGGATCATGGGGGTTTATGCAATCTTTGCATCAAATTATGTAATTCAAGCTAATTCGTGCACTAAGTTACTTTATCACGCTAGATCGTGCACTAGGAATCATAATATAAATAATTGGAAATCATAATTTAAGAACCCATAATGATTGATCACAAACCCCAATTCAATTGGGTTAGAGTAAACCTTTGAAAATCATGAAGAAGAGAGAGGACCCATTGGAGGAAAGGACTCCTAATGGTGAACACTATCATACTTCAAAGAAATCCATAAGAAGTTGGAGAAGATTGAAGGTCTTCAATGGACGATTCAAGCTTCTTCTTCTTCCTTGAAGCTTGAGAGAGTTTCTTTTAGAGAGAGAAATATTTGAGAGGAGAGTTTAGGAATGAGTTAGAATGAAAGGAATTAGTCTTAGAAAGTATTTATAGGTCTTAGATTAAGGGTATAACTGACTTAGCTTAATAGGTAAACAATTAGGAAAAATACCAAAAAGCCTTTAATTAAAAACTGTCGAGGCCAATAAACGGACCGAATCTATGGTCCGTACATCAATTGACGGACCGTCCTGCTCTTCCGTGAATTGATTCAGAAAGTTCATTTTGGGCTGAAAATTTTGCTAAGTCTGGAAGGCATCTACGGAACCCACTTACGGCCCGTCAACTGAACTACAAACCATCCTGCTATTTCGTAGATCAAAGTTAAGAAACTTGGAAATCCTGAAAGTTCACAGTGCCATTGACGGTCACCACCTACTGCTCGTCAATGCATCTACGGCCCATAGTGGCCTCCGTTGGTCACTGTCTTCAGGTGAGTTCTACATTTTACACTTGAGTACATGCTTCGTGCTTGTGTGATTGACTTTGGTGCTTGGTGGGATCAACACTTCCCCCTAGCAGAGTTTGCCTACAACAACAACTATCACTCCAGTATTCAGATGGCCCCATTTGAAGCATTGTATGGCAGACGGTGTAGATCACCGATTGGATGGTTTGATTCAGTAGAGATGGATTCCTTAGACACTGACTTGCTTTGAGATGCCATGGATCAGGTTCGTTTGATTTAGAGTAGCTTGTTGACTGCTCAGAGTCGGCAGAAGAGTTATGCCGATCAGAGAGTTTTAGACATGGAGTTCATGGAGGGTGATCATGTTTTGCTACGGATATCACCCATGAAGGGTGTTCTGCGGTTTGGAAAGAAGGTCAAGCTTAGCCCTAGATTCATTGGTCCTTTTGAGATTTTGGAACGAGTGGGAGAGGGGGCCTATAGGTTGGGTTTGCCACCTAGCTTGTAAGCTGTGCATCCTCTGTTTCATATTTCTATGCTTCAGAAGTGCATCCTAGATGGGTTTCATGTGATTACACTCGATTCGGTGGAGTTGAGTCCTGATTTGACTAATGAGGAGGAGCCTACAACTATTCTTGACAGACAGGTTCGTAAGCTTACGACCAAAGAGATTGCTTCAGTGAAGATTCAATGGGTTCACCGTTCAGTTGGAGAGGCTACTTGGGAGTTCGAGTCCATGTGTGCCAGATATTCTCATCTTTTCGAGGCTTTAGGTACTTTCTTTTACTTTATGTTTGAGGACCAACATGATCTTTAATGGTGGATGATGTAATAACCCTGAAGGTCAATTTTGATATTTTTTGTTAAATGGCAATTTTACCCCTCCCGAGAGTTGCCTCGAGTCATGTTTGACTGATATCCGATGTTAGTTTTGTAGAAATTCTTGATAAGTTGTGGTTTTTGGAAAAAAATTTGAATTTTATATGTTAAGTGGTAAAAATGTGCTTTTTGAGCTCTTTCAGAGTTTGGAGACACAGATGGGAATTCCGTCGATTCCATCAGTTCCGAAATGTTAAAATTGGACTAGGAGAGTTGACGGAATCAGTTTTGGGGCTGTATCGTGGATTTGAGGTCTTAAGTTGGAAAATTGTGAAATTTTGATCATAGGGTTGACTTTGGTCAACATTCAGAGATCGGATGCTCGGATGTGGATTTCGACGACTCCGTTGGCTTCGGGGGATGATTTTAGGCCATGGGGTGGCCTAGGTTGAATTTTTAGAGGTCCCGAGTTGGTTTTGAGTTTTTAAAGCTTGAGTTAGTTTTGTTGCGTTATATCGGGTTCCAGGTCAAGTAGGCCTCGAATTCAATTTTCGACGGTTCCATTGAGTCTTGAACGTCAAATTTAGTAGGGCTGCATATCTGGTTTGTGTGCACGGGGTTCCGAACGAACCCTGAGGGTCCATTCAGTGATTTTGTGTTTTGCTGATTTTGTTGTAATCGGGTGCCAGTAGTTTTTGCCTCTGCATTCGCGGAGGGTGAGGCTGGTGGCCTCCACGTCCGTGGAGTGGGACCGCTTTCACGGAGGGTTGAGCTTGTGACCTCCATGTTCCCGGAGGGTCGATGCATTGTTCTCCGCGTTCGTGGAGGTAGTGTCCGCGTTCGCGGAGTTCATTAATGCGTGAAACAGTGTAAAGTCAAAAAATGTCCCATTTTCTCCATTTTTCATCATTTTGGAGCTCTCTTGGGCGATTTTTGAAGAGGCTTTTCTTGTGAATCAGTATGGATTGTGGTGCTTTGGATTGCTCTCAGAAAGGAAAAGCTCTGTTTGTGGATTGAGCGTGTTTTAGTTAAGGCAAGTGGACCTTTAAAACTTTGTGAACCTCGTTATATTATGAACCTCTTCCTTGTATGAGTTGGGGAGTAATGGGATCGAGGAATGGGACGAAATATTGTATGAAATCAATCTAATTTGATCGACGGGGTAGTAAAAAGGCTTATGTGCTAATGTTGTGAACCATGTGGAATTGTAGTGATCTTGTGTGTTGTGTTGTGATTAGTAAAGTGCTATGAAGGCCTTGATGAAATCATGAAATTGATGATTATGTCTTTTGCCTATTTTGCACTATGGGTTAGACTTGAATATCTTGCTTAGCAATTGATCCTACTTGTGATGAAAAGAGTACTGAATCGGAGACTAGGCAATTGATCTTGTTGTAAATGATGTAATAGATGATGTTGATATATTGTTGATAGTGTGATGTGATTGCATTGATAAGAATTGCGTTGTGATTGTGAACACTATCGTTTTCTCATATTTGTGTGAACATGCTTGTGTGAATTGGTTCTAAAACACTATGATGAGACACTTTGATGATTATGCCGATGGGAAATGGGTTCGGCAAGTGATGATTTATGCCAATGGGAAATGGTTCCGGTGAGTGATGATTTATGCCGATGGGAAATGGTTCCGGTGAGTGATGATTTATGCCGATGGGAAATGGTTCCGGCGAGTGATGATTATGCCGATGGGAAATGGTTCTGGCAGATACATGGTCCATATGTGGCCCCCATGGTTTTCGGTCTGAGATTCAGCGGATGTGTATCGTAGGACAGACATGCATCATGTTACTTGACATTGCATTGTCCTTTTCTTGACATTGTGGAGTTGTGTTTATGTCCTGTGTCGCTATATTTGATGTATTTGATGCTTATGTATTCTATTGTTGATATTTGTGGACTATTGTTGATCTATGTGTGATATAACTGTGTAGAATAGGTTGGGTTGATTTTCTGTGCAGGTTGTAGTGGTGGAGGTTTGGTTGGAAGGAAAGGGGTTCGTGAGTTTAGTTAGGTTGACCTTGTTTTATTAGTTGACTTGCTGGGTACCGTGGTTTTGGTATTCACCCTTGCTTCTACATCTGAGTAGGTTGCGAGCCCAGACCGTGATTTGATCTCTCTCTCTCTTTTCTTCCGAGGCTTCTCTGGATACTTGAGATGTAGTTGTTCAATGTCGGCGACCCTTCTAGATCCTTTTCTATACTTTGTTCTATTTAAGACACAAAAAATGTTGAGACTTGTACTTATCTATTGAACTTCTGTATTAGTGGGTTGTACATGTGACAACCAGTCTTGGGTTGGTTTTGTTTAAGTTGATAGACTTCCGCTTGATTATTTCTCTTCTTTATTTCTGCTATTTTCTGCTTGTTGGGTTTTAGGCTGACTTGTCCTGGTGGGATAGGACAAGTGACATCACACCCGATTTTGGGTCGTGACAGTTATTTATTGGATTTATGATATTTTATTAATATGAAATGAATACGCATCAATCATCAATTCTATTTAGAAATGATGACCAAATTAGGAGAGCTTAAAAAGGTGGAAAATTGTTCTATGTAGACCAAATTCATGTAAATGTATCTTAATGGTCATTCTACATAAATTGATTTATTCAATAACATCGTATATTAAAGTAATAAATGAATAGACATTCTTCATTGTGATATGAATATACACTAATTTTAATGTTAATAACACCTCTTTAATTTCTCTCGGATTTCATACGTCGTTACTCATTCATAATAATACTCATGTTCATAATATCATTTGGTATTTTATATTGTTATTTTATAAATAGAGGCATAATAAAATTTTATTATAAAAATAATAATCAAATCAATATTTATTTATAATATAAAGTTAGAATTAGAAGAGATGATGTGACATGCCTCTAAAGTCAACATATTTATCATTTATCTCCATTTTTGTTATTATTTATTCATTTTGTACATTTATTTACCCATTATATTAAATTAAATTTTCAACATTAAAACCTTAACTCTTTGCACTTAATCATACGTTTATTCATCTAATTTTTTGGATTCTCAATTTTAGTCTTAAGTGCATTGAATGGGAAGTAATTAACTTGGAAAGGATACAAAACAAAAATTGGGATAACTCCGTACTATATAAGGCTAATGTGCAAAAAGGATGTGTATGAATGGCGTGAGGCGTATTTGTTTAAAGAGGTTTTGTTTTATCAATTCTTTTGTTGTTTTTTTTATTTGTTTAAGAGAGGTTTTATCAATTCTAATGTAAGTCATTCTTTATTTCTTCATTGTTGAGTATGACTTTTAATAGATATTCATGTATCATTTATCTGACTTATCTTTTCTTTATTTTTTTCTTGTAATGATATTGCATGTTTCCACAATTCTTTTACTACATTTGTATGTTTTCTTAACTTTTCAAATTGATCAGGTATTCCTTTTTATAGAGGCGTGAAACAACCAATATAAAGAGTAAAATGACGATTTTCTAATATTTGAACTTGGAATAGAGAGGAGGATATGTGAATTTGTAACACCCCAAAAATTTCAAAGTTAAGACCCGAATAATTCTTCATTTACATGTAAGGTCATATCGGGTGATTCTTAAATTTCTCATATGTGTAAAGGTCAATTATTTAGTGTGGGAATGGTTTTGGATATGAATTAAGGACACTAGAATCTCCTAGCACAAAGTTGAGTTGAAAGCTTTCTTACCGATTAAGTTTCAATATGAGATTATACTTGGGTCAACTTCAACGATCATATATCTCAGTACATAACGAATTAGGTGGAACAACACCTATTAAATTAAAGTTCTTTGAGTCCTCTTTCCAATGCCACCAAGTTTGCCTTATTTCGAGTTCGGAGTAAAATGTTATGCTTATTTTAGAAAATCACTGTCAGATAGTAAAAGTTTAACGGATGGCTAAGAGGTCGGTGAAGTGTTTCACGGACCGTGGAGCCTTAAATGGTCCGTGAAGCCTTCCTTGAAGGGCACTCTTTAAGTTTTTTAAGTTGGGGTCATTTTGGTGTTTACCCTATGCGTTTGGTACTTAAACTACATCGTTTTAACCCCTATTCTAAGCCTAAACTACAATTTTTTCACCTAGTTAAGGGCTTAGAAAGTGTTAATAAGTTTTTTTTACATTCATTAATACTTCAAGTCATTACAGAAAGGTTCCAAGAAGAGAAATGCTAAGGTTTCGTGCGTTCCTAGAGCTTCGTTGATTTCGCCAAGAAATTTGTTCTTCCAGGTATGTAAGGCTATCATAGTATTGCACTAATTCATCCTCACGTCCTAAATCTACTTTCAAATCAGTAAATGAGTAATCTAGGGTTCCATCCTTAGATTTGAGTATTCTTGAGATGAGTTATGATGTTGAGTTATGAGTGCTTGAGTTCCTAATTATTGAATTTCTTTTTATAATCATTGAATTGCTTTATATTGTGCATTGAGATTTATTGAGTTGATTTTTCATGTCTATTCTTCAGCATGTCAGCATGAACCCTATTCCTGAGTATTTATTGAGTTCTTCTTGAAAACCTTTTAAACAAAACATAATTGTTTAAGCTGATTTTTGAGAAAGTAAAGCGGAGTTGAGAAAGAGCTTAACCAATATTTAAGCATGAGTATAAGGGAACTAAGTATTTCCTAAATGTTTCAGTTTTACGTGAAGAAAGAGAATATTATTTTGAGAAAACTAAAAGAGTTTTCAGAACTATTGAGTAGAGAGTAGTTACCTCTTAAAGAGGCCCTTTTTGAGTAATGATTTAAACCCAGAGAACGTATTTTTACATTGAGCAAAGAGAAACCTTATTTTCTAAATGAGCAATGAGTTTCAAAGATATTTCAGAGCAGTTACCTCTTTTAAGAGGATATTTTTTGCAACTATCTGAAACTAGAGAAAGAGTATGTTTTATACATTTGAGCAAGAGTATATATTATTGGGAGCAGTATTGAGCACCGGTATGGGGGAGAGTTCAGACAACTCACAACCCCCAGAAACTATGTCTTTCCAACATGGGTACAAGATCATACTTTTTAGATGAATCCTTAGTGCCTTTGGGCAGAGCTTAGTGGATTCACTTAGTTTAGAGGTTCTATATCCCGACACGATATAGGATAATTCTGGCAGCATGGACAAGACACTGTACATCACGTAGCTCATTGTGATAGTTGTTGGTTAGAAAACCTCCCAATAGAGTTAAAGTGCATTTTTATATATCACTTATTATATTGAGTTTAGAGATGAGAAGGTATTTTGTAGAGCTTTAAATGCTTTTATTCCTTTATTTTTTTAAATTCAGCTTGACTACATTGTTATCTATTGCAGTCCTGTAATGACCTTCAGGTCATTTATGTGTTTATGCCTCCTATTCATCGTTCAAAGTTTTCCTATAGTGACCCCGAGTCATTTATGACTTGCTGAGACTGACAATTTGGTCACTTGGTCGTTTGTTTAGTTTTTATGTGAGTTTTAGTGTTTTGGAGCTTTTGAATCTTGAACAGTTAGTTTTAATAAAAAGTTCAAGAAGATCACCTTAGAATCAAATTCTAACGATTCCATCAGCTCCGGAAGGGTCATTTTAGGCTAGTAGAATGGTCCACATGACACCCAAAGCTTTTAGTGCGAGTCTGTGCGATTAGGCAATTTAACTTTCAAGTTAAAGACTAAGTTTGACTTTAGTCAACATTCTGAGTAATCAAGCTCGGATGAGAATTTCGTCAGTGCGGTTAGCTCTGGAATGTTGAATTTGGACAAGAACGACCCTTCATTTGGATCCCGAGGCTTGGGGCTAATTTCGAGCCACTTGTGGATTTTGGCTTAAAATGGAGTTTGAGTGTGGGACCCACTTTCATGGAGATGACTTCATATGGGAATTTCGACGCTCCGTTGAGTCAAGAATATCGAATTTGGTAGGATTGCATATTTCATTTGCATGCACGGGGTTCCAAACTAATTTAGAGCACCTCATCGAAGAATTTAGAGTTTAAGCAAACTAGCTGAAGTGCTGATATCTGGTGCAGGATTTTAGTGACCAGAAATCAGACATTTAGCGATTAGAACTAGACTTTTAGCGGCTAGATCTGGGCTATTTATATAGCGAATTTGCAGCCTAATTTCTTATTTTCAAAAGGCGATTTATCCCTCATCTGAGCTCCGATTTGAGTTATTCAAAGTTTTATGTGTTCGTTGAGAGCGTGGCTACTTGGTTCTTGTTTTTGATGCTGCCCTCTCTTTAATTTTTGTCTTGAATAGGGTTTTTATTGCATTTGTTGTTGTGGGCGGTTTTAGGCCTCAGATTGTGTTCATGTTTAGAACACAAGTTTGAGGTGTAGTTTAGGAGTCAATTCCTAAAATTCCGGTGCGGATCCATAATTTTTGCTTCACTCTAAAAATTGGTCCGACTCCATTTTGGGTGATTTCGGTGTCTAAATGATCGTATTGATATTGTGATCCTACTTTTGAATGTTTGGCAGCGTTCAGAGGCTGTTTAGCAGGGAAATGCTCTGGCCTTGTGATTTGGAGCGCGCGTGGTCGGCCTACAGGTAGGCTACGGCTTCCTTTATATCTAGATTGAGCCTGAATGTGTTAACTCATGTTGTTTTAGGTTTGATCGGCATTATTTTGGGCATAGTACCTTGCTAGTTGGGTGGTTTGGATTAGTACATGGTATGTTAATTACATGAATTTAATTGTTTTATGATGCATGTCCAACCTTAGCCTAGGATAGACCAGTGTTGCCTTAGACTCTCAAACTTTGTTTCTTTGCTTTGTCCCCGACGTCGTTCGGGACAGACTAGATACTTGTAGAGTGGAATAGCAAACTTGAGTCTGATAGTACGAGCCTTATTGTAGGTAAATTTGTGGCTTATTAGATCTTCTATCCTCTCTCTCCCTATTTCGCCGATTGCGAGGTGTTACTAGAGGTTTATGCTATTGCAATGATTTCAGATTGAGTTGTACTAGACTGGGAGCCTTCTGTTAATACCTTTGGGTGGGTGGCACCCATGGTGACTTAATTTGACATGGATTCTCCTTGGAATTGACACACCATTTCTACACATTTCACCCAGTTGACTCTCCATGATGTTCCTTTTGAATGGTCTGAGGAGTGTGAGTTGAGCTTTTGAAAGCTCAAGGAGTTGCAAACTACTGCTTCTGTATTGACTCTTCCAGTTGAGGGCGACAACTTCACGATCTATTGTGACACATTCGATGTTGGTTTGGGTTGTGGTTTGATGAAGTGGGGCAAGGTTATTTCTTATGCACTACGGTAGCTTAGGTTATATGAGCGCAACTACCCTACTATTGACTGTGGAGTTGGCGGTGGTAGTTTTCACGCTTAATATCTTGAGGCACTACCTTTATGGAGTTCGTTATAAAATTTAAATTGATCACAATATTCTTCAATATATTATGAGCTAGAGGGATCTTAATTCGAGGCAGCGTTGCTGAATGGAGCCTCTGAAAGACTATGACCTCTCTATTCTCTACCATCCGGGAAAGGTGAATATAGTAGCGGATGCCTTGAGTCAGAATGCAATGATTATGGGAAGGTTAGCCTTCCTATCATTGGTGGAGTGACCTTTAGCTTTGGACATTCAGCCTTAGCTAATAAGAGGGTTCGGTTGGATCTTTCAGATTCTAGGCGTGTTCTAGCCTATGTGGGAGTTCAATCCTCTCTACTTGATCACGTAGCCGTCAGTTTAAGGATGAGGCATTGGTGGCACTTCAAGATCGTGTGTTAGCAGGTGATGCCAGTTAGGTTACCTTGGATTCAGATGGGGTTTTTAGGTTTGCAAGTTGTATTTTTGTTCCAAGAGTTGGGGGTTTGATTTAGTTGATAGTTTGGAAGGCCCGTGATTCTAGATATTCCATCCATACGGGCACCGCAAAGATGTACCATGACTTGAGGAAGAATTATTGGTGGAGTGGTATGAGGAGGAATATTGCAGACTATATATCTCATTGCCTTAGTTGCTAGCAGGTGAAGGCCTAGCATTTGAGACCTGGTGGTGAGTTTCATAGATTACCCATTCCAGAGTGGAAGTGGGATCGCATTACCATGGACTTTGTGGAAGGTTTGCCTCAGACTTCTAGAGGTGTTGATAGCATTTGGGCCATCATTGATCGACAGACCAAGTCATCACACTTCCTCCCTGTTCAGTCTTCGTTCAGTGCCGAGAGGTTAGCTCGTATCTACATTCATGAGGTGGTATGTCTTCATGGGGTTTCGGTCTGTATTATATCAGATTGGGATGCTGAGTTCACTTCTAGCTTTTGGAGGACTTTTCTTGATGATTTGGGCACTCGTGTGGACCTTAGCACAGCTTTTAACCCGCAGACTGATGGTCAGTCGGAGCGTACTATCAAGGTCCTTGAGGATATGTTGCGGGCTTGTCTCTTTGAATTTGGTGGTCAGTGGGACTAGTTCTTGCATTTGGCAGAATTTGTGTACAACAATAACTACCATTCTAGCATTCAGATGGCCCTGTTTGAGGCCTTATATGGTAGGCATTGTGCTTCTCCAGTTGGTTGGTTTGAAACTACAGAGCCTAGACCGCAAGGCACAAACTTGATTCAAGAGGCTTTAGAATAGGTGAGGGTGATTCAGAATAGGCTTCGAACAGCTCAGAGTAGGCTTCAAAGTTATACGAATCAAAGATTGCGACCTTTGATGTTCTTAGTTGGTGATAAAGTTTTTCTCTGCGTGTCACCCATGAAGGGCGGGATAAGATTTAGAATGCGGGGCAAGCCTAGCCCCCAGTATATAGGGACTTTTGAGATCCTCCGAACGGTTGGGGAGGTAGTATATGAGTTAGCTTTGCCTCTGATATTCTTAGCTATCCACCCAGTCTTTCATTTCTTCATGCTACGCCGGTATGTTCCAGATGAGTCTCATGTGCTCCAGTATGATGCAGTAGAGTTGGATGATTGCTTGACCTTTGTGGAGGAGCTAGTTGCTATTCTTGCCAGGGATGAGCGGCCATTGCGCTCGAGAGCCATTCCTGTTGTTAAGGTCCATTGGAGGAATCATCTAGTTGAGGAGGCTACCAGGGAGACCGAGCATGATATGCGGGAGCAGTGTCCTAGCTTGTTTGAGCCTTCAGGCACTTCTTGACTCTTACTTTCACAGGCGAAAGTCCTTTTTAGTAGTGGATGTTTTAATGACCATCAGGTTATTTATGTATTTATACCTCCTATTCGTTGTTTAGATCTTTGTTGTAGTGATCCCAAGTTATTTAGGACTTACTGGGACTGACAGTTTGGTCACCTGGTCATTCATTTAGTTTTTATGTGAGTTTTAGTGTTTTGGAGCTTTTGAACCTTGAACGATCAGTTTTGATCAAAAGATCAAGAAGATAACCTCACAATCAAATTATGAAAATTTCATCAACTCCGGAAAGGTCATTTTAAGGTAGTAGCATGGTCGGCATGACTCCCAAATCTTTCAGTGCGAGTTTGTGCGATTAGGCATTCTAACTTTCAAGTTAAAGCCTAAGTTTGACTTTAGTCAACATTCTGAGTAAACGAGCTCGGATGAGAATTCTGTCAGCACGGTTAGTTCTGGAATGTTGAATTTTGTCTAGATTATAAGCTATTGAGGAACCCCCGTTTGAGGTGTATTTCTTGTTTTAGTTGCTGCCCTCTCTTTAATTTTGGCTTCAGTTCGGTTTTTATTGCACGAGTTGTTGAGGGCTGTTTTAGGTCTCGGATTGTGTTCATCTTTGGAACACAAGTTTGAGGCATAGTTTAGGATCTCTTGACATAGTCAATTCCCGAAATTATGATGCGGGTCCCATAATTCCTGCGGGACTCTAAAAATTGGTCCAGCTCTATTTTGGGTGATTTTGGTGTCTAAACAATCGTATTGACGTTGTGATCCTATTTTTGATAGTATGGCAGCGTTCAAAGGCCATTTGGAGAGGAAAAACTCCAGCCTCGTGATTTGGAGCGCATGTGATCGGCCTACAGGTAGGCTACGGCTTCCTTTATATCTAGATTGACCCTGAATGTGTGAACTCTTGTTGATTAGCGTGAATTGGGGGCGGGGACCTAGTGTTCTTACCTCTCTTCTTAGAGACCATGTTAGGTTTGATCGGCATTATTTTGGGTATAGTATCTTGCTAGTTAGGTGGTTTGGGTTTGCTCTTTCTATGTGAATTACTTGAATTTACTTTCTTTCAGATGCATATCCAACCTTAGCCTAGGATAGACTAGTGTTGCCTTAGACTCTCGAACTTTTTTGCTTTGCTTTGTCTCCGACGTCATTTCGGACAGACTAGATCCTTGTAGACTTGAATAGCAGACTTGAGTCTTATAGTATGAGCCTAGTTTAGGTGAATTTGTGGCTTATTCGATATTCTATCCTCTGTCTCCCTATTTCTGCAGTTTTGAGGTGTTACCGAAGGTTTATGCTATCGCGACGATTGGAGGTTGAGTTTTACTAGGCTAGGAACCTTCTATTGATACCTTTGCGTGGGCGGCGTCCCATGGTGACTTGACTTGACATGGGATTCTCCTTGGAATTGACACACCCTTGGTACTCTTGTAAGTTAGGTTATGAGTTGGTTGGTTGCGATGATTATTTACGATTCGAGGCTGTTATTTCCATTTCGAGGGTGATGTTTTACAGTTCAAAGCCATTATTTCTAGCTTGAGACTGATGCTTTGGGTTCGAAGCCCAGATTCTATTACTATGGGTTTGAGGCCCAGATTCTTTCATTTTAGGTTCGAGGCCCAGCTTCTACCACTTTGGGTTTGAGGCCCAGATTCTTTCATTTTAGGCTCAAGGCCCAGCTTCTACCACTTTGGGTTTGAGGCCCAGATCCTATCACTATGGGTTCGAGGACCAGTTGACTTCTTTTGGACTTGGGTTTGAGTATCTTCTTCTTGTAGTCTTAGCTATTCTGTGTACCTGTCGGGCTTATGGGGGTCCATTTGAGTTTTATTTAAACTTGCGCAGGAGTGTACCTTCTAGGCTTATGGAGTTCCAGTTAGGTTTAGTTTAGCTATACTTAGATTTACTTTATGTAGGCTCATGTGCTTTCTTTTTTTTCCCGCTTTGACCTCTGTGTGTCTAAATTCTCTCTTTTCCTCTTGTTTTTACCTTTCTTTCTCAATTGGCCTTTTATGCCTACTGAGTTTGTTTGTTATGGTACTCATGCTGCACTCTACATATTTTTAGTGATGCAGTTCCTAGTACCTGTTACCAACAATGATTATTCGTGCCATCTTTTGTAGCTGCAGTAGTTCGGAGGGGAGCGTGAGCACTTGGCATCCTGGATCACCCTGTCTCTTTCTGTACTTATGTTAGCTAGTCTTTTACCTTTGAGATGGCTTGTGGTGGTCTACTTTTGGGAATTGTATTTTCTTCATACTAGATAGCTCTGTGTGCTCCTAACTTCCAGGCTATGGGAAGGTTTCTATTGTTTATAGTTTTGGGTCTTTCCTATTTCTGTCGTTTCTTGTTGTTAGTATTACTTTCTTTAGTTCTTCCCTTATACCCATTATGTCAAGACCAAAGGTACCCCCCTAGATGTGACATAGCCTAAAAGACCTCGAAAAGCCTCATATAAGCCTCTTAGCACACATTACATACAAGATAATAGAGAATAAATGGTTCAAAATAGATTTTTCGTATCAATGCTTTTAAAAGAAACAGCGAAAGTCTACATCTCATGTCTCAAAGCCAGTCTAATATAAAGAACAAGGTCTGGGACGTAACCCAATACAGTTCTGAAACTGAAATGAAAATACATGAAAGGAAATAACAACTAGGCAATGTTCTCGGATGGATGAGGACTCACCAAGTATTCTATCAAATCTCTAATCAAGCTCTAGCCACGAGTGGGTGGTGAATCGCCAAGTCCTACACCAAAGAAGTTAATGTAGGCAAAAGTATGCGTTAGCACAATTAAGTACTAAGTACGATAGCAAATGCACATAAACACATAAATCATGCAAAAGAGACATATAATCATGACATGCAATGGTCAAACTTAGAATGTGATAAACATGAGAAACGTGAAACATAAAGCATATATCAAGGCCAACGCAAGCTAAATCATCTTTTCATTTCTTTATCATGAGAACACTTGTTCATTAACTTGTGGGGAATAGCCTTAACCGACATGTAAGACCATGTGAGCGATCAACATGAAATCTGGTGTCTACCCCACACCGATAAAAGTTGTCCTTCTTGCCAAGGTAAGACCATGAACTTCTTAGCTTATGTGGATCCACTAGCTAATGTCTACTTAAAAACAACATCCTATGGTGGCAACATAGTTTATGGGATAGAGATTCCTTTAGAAGACTCGGCCTCAACTAATAGGAGAGCTCCATCTAGAAAACCCGGCCTCTACTAATGGGAGAGCTTTCACTAGAAGACCCGGCCTCTACTAACGGGAGGGCTTCCATCTCAATATCTACTCAGTGCTAAGCATAATTCCCATGGATTAGTCATTAACATATTTATATCATTATACATGGAGAGGTACAACTAGAGTTACCAATCAAAGCTAAAATCATGTTTTTAGACGCTTCATCTTCCATGGACCTTGTCCAAGCTTACGTTATTAGAATAGCTCCATAAGAACATGGGTAATCGCCTCTTGTTCTTTTAAGTCATATTGGGATTATTATGTGAGAAAACCTTTCACAACTCAACCATAGCATCATCATATCATAACTTTAGTACTTTACTCTCAAAGCACCCTTAATTTATCATTTACTTTATATGAGACATGCACAAGTTCATTAGCTTTATCTTTGCTTAGGTCATCATGCTCATAGTTTATAGATCATAGAGTTCATATGGGTTCAAGAAAGTACTCATTTCATGCAAATTAATGCAAGGTCATGCTTAGAAAGCCAAAATTAAGACAATTCACCCATCCTTGAAGGAACTCCCTTAAAAGAGGGCAATCATGCTTTTGACTTGATCATGCTAAATTCATAGGATTATCCTCAATTCATTCATAATCCATGCTTGATATCATAGAGAATTCATAAACTTCATCAAACCATAGCTCAACCCAACAATCAAAACATAGATTATCAAATTGGTGAGAATTAACTTGGGATCATGGGGGTTTACATCAAATCATGTAATTCACGCTAATTCTTGCACTAAGTTACTTTATCACACTAGATCGTGCACTACAAATCATAAAATCAACTGTTGAAATCATAATTGAAGAATCCACACTAATTGATCACAAACCCAAATTTAATTGGGTTAGAGTAAACCTTGGAATTCATGAAGAAAAGGAAGGGCCCATTGGAGGAAAGGACTCCTAATGGTGGGAGATATTGAAACGACCCCAAAAATGCCCGAAAATGTGCTTCGGAAACACCTATAATTGTAATTTCCATATATCTCAAAATCCGTGCATGATTTCGGAAATTCGACTTCATATTCTTATTTGTGGGGTCAAATTGAGTGGGAAATGGGTCTAACCCGAATTTTAGAGCAACCGTATCAAAATTCAAAAATCGCAAAAAAGTTGCGATTTTGGAGGGTCAACTTTAAAGGGGCATATCTCTTAGCACACAAGGAATTGGAAGGGCTGCAAACTATTAAATTAAAGCTCTTTGAGTTAGCTTTCCAACGCACTTGGTTTCACCTCATTCCGAGTTAGGATGAGGGAGTTATGACCATTTTCGTAAAACCTGTCTGTGCAGATTTGCAATTTCCAGTGAGCTATTTTTTTAGGCGGGTTGGAGACGTTTTTTATAAAAAGGGGATATGTCCCATACTTAGTCATTTTTCTTAACTCCAAAAACACTCTCTAAGCCCTCTCCAAAAATTCCACCAAGATCTTCAACCAAATTCAAACATCTCAAGCTCTAATTCCGGATTCAAGACTCAATCTCAAGCTTCGATTCTCCATTCCAATCTTCATCAAGGATTCTCCAAAGTTGAGGTATGTGGGTTTGATTGTGGAAACCTTCCTTTCCACAAGTCCAACCATTTATCCTCTATTTCTACTTCAAGTTTATGGGTCCTTATGATTATTTATGAACTCTTGAATTATGGAATTACTACTACACACCCTATTATGGTCCATTTTGCATATTATCATGAAATGGAATTATTATGTGATGTTTATGGTTTACATGCTTCCATGATCAAATTATGAAGGTTGATATATATATGTATGTTGTTGGTGGGCTGATTTATATGGATTTTGGAATTGGTTGGACTTAGTATTCTTGAAATACATGATTTCATTTACATGAACAATTGCCCACCTTGTGTTTGATAAAATGCCCATTTATAGAATTCTTAGGAAAGGGAAGGTCCAAGGTACGTCCTATGAGTCGGATGGTTATATGTAATTACTGAAATGATGATGAAATGGACACATGTAATACTGATTTTCTCTATATAAGTGTTGTGAGTCGACCAAGCCTAGTACGGGGGGTAGTAGGCCCGTATAACCGTATCGAGGGGTTGGTACCTTTGGTTGCCTAGTACGGGGGGTAGTAGGCCCGTATAACCGTATCGAGGGGTTGGTACCTTGGTTGCCTAGTACGGGGGGTAGTAGGCCCGTATAACCATATCGAGGGGTTTGTACCTTGGTCCCTAGCTCGGGGGGTGGTAGGCCCGTGTAACCATATTGAGGGGTTTGTACCTCTTTCGCCTCTCCAAGGGGGTGGTAGGCCTTGGAAATACTATATTGATGGTCACTCGCCACACATGTACTACGTCCCACTAAATATGATTTTTATGTAAGCATCATTATACATATCATTTCATTAATATGCTATCTATTGGGTATGATTACGCATTTTTCCTATGATGTCCATCTAATGTAGCATTGCATTGCATCCCATATACTTAGTACATTCAAATGTACTAACGCATACTCTATGCCTACATGATGTCACCATGTAGGGACCGGAGCACCGCTTGACCATCCTCCTCCGCGTGGCTAGTACGATTTTCTATAGTGGTTATTGGTGAGTCCTCCATTTCGGGGACGTTGCTCATGATCTTTTGCTATGTATAAAACTTTTCCTTTCTAGTTATGTTTTGACTATGAGGGTGAGCCCGGTAGTTTGTCTTGGCCCCGCTAAGTACTCATGTTTAGAGGTGGTGTTGGACAAGTTGTGTATTATGCTTGAGCTTGACTCATCTATGGTATTTATGTATCATTTCTTTTTTTTTCTTGCTCCCTTAGTCCCGATTTCCCCCTTGATTATGCTTATCGCTTATGGTCATTTAATTGCTTCCGCGACCAAGGATGTGTAATGATACGCTATGAGGCTTGTTTGGGGTTCCTTCGGGTTCCCCATTCGCCGGTCACATCTAGGCCCTAGGCTTGGGTCGTGACAAACTTGGTATCAGAGCACTAGGTTGAATGATCCTCGGAGTCCAACACCCCGCGTTGATTAGAGTCTGATTCATGGTTGTGTTGTGCACCACAACTATGAGTAGGAGGCTATGAGACGTTTTAGGAAATGTTTCCCTTCTCCATGTTCTAAGTCGTGCTGTAGAGTTGAATTAAGTTCTTCCCTAACGGTTGTTCTTTGCTATGCTAGATCATGCCTAATACAAGAGGAAGACGAGCCCGCGCACCCGAGGAACAACCGACCAATGGGGATCTTCGGGATGCCCTTACTTTATTTGCACAAGCTATGGCTAATCAAGCCAACCACGGGACCCAAGCCCCTCAGGCTCCTACCCCGGCATCTCGGGTGAGAGACTTCGTGCGGATGAATCCCCCAGAATTCTATGGGTCTAAGTTAGATGAAGACCCTCAAGAGTTCATTGATGAAGTCCACAAGATATTAGCTATCATGGGCGTGAGGTCAGAAAATAAGGCGGAGTTGGCGGCCTACCAACTAAAAGGAGTGGCCCAAATATGGTACAACCAATGGAAGAGAGAGAAGGGGGCAAACTATGTGGTGCCTTGGGAAGAGTTCAAAACGACTTTCCTTAATCGATTCTTTCCTCTAGAGCTTAGGGAAGCCAAATTGGTGGAGTTCATGAATTTAAAACAAGGATCTATGAGTGTGAGGGAGTATGCCCTCAAGTTTAACCAACTTTCAAGATATGCTCCACACTTGGTTGCCGACTCACGGTCTAGAATGAATAAATTCGTGATGGGTGTGTCCGACCTAGTGAGTGAAGAATGCCGGTCCGCAATGTTGATTAGTGACATGGACTTGTCCCGCTTGATGGTCTATGCCGAACAAATGGAGGAGGAGAAGTTGAGGAAGAGGAGGGGTCATGAGGCCAAGAGGGCCCGTTTTGAGGGCAAGTTCCAAAGTCGAAGGGGAGGCCGATTTCATCAAGGCCAAGGGTCTTCTCATGCGCCCCATAGGGGGTTTGCCAATGACGTTCCAAGGGCCCAAGGTGTTGGTGGTATGGGTCCTAGTGATGTATGTCCGAAGTGTGGTAAGGGCCATGGTGGCCCGTGTTTGATAAATACCGGTGCTTGCTACAGTTGTGGGAAAATGGGGCACAAGGCAATGGATTGTCCCCGAAATCGCAACAAGGGTAAAGAGGTCCGTCCACAAGGTGCCAATGCGGTTCCTTTGGGGAGAGGGGGCCGACAAGATGGTGCCCCAAGGCACAATCGATTTTATGCTTTGCATGGGAGGCAAGGGGTCGATGAAGTCCCCGATGTCGTTACCGGTATGTTGAAAATCTTTGACTCTGATGTATATGCACTAATTGATCCGGGTGCCTCTCTTTCTTTTGTCACCCCCTTTGTTGCCAAAAAGTTTCATGTTGAGCCCGACTTGTTGCGTGAGTCATATAAGGTGTCTACTCCTATTGGTGCATATATTGTTGCTAGGAAAGTCTATAGAAATTGTCCTATTTGCATCTTGCATAAAATATTGCCTTGTGATCTTGTTGAATTGAACATGGTCGATTTTGATGTTGTTCTTGGGATGGATTGGTTGCATGCATACTATGCTTCTATTGATTGTAGAACCCGTAGGGTCAAGTTCCAATTCCCAAGTGAACCCATCCTTGAGTGGGAAAGCGAAAATGTGGTAGTCAAGGGTAGATTCATCTCTTGCATTAAAGCCCGTAAGTTGATATCTAAGGGGTGTCTCTATCACCTTGTGAGGGTTAGGGATGTGGAGTCCAAAACCCTTCTTATAGAGTCGGTTCCGGTCGTAAATGAATTCCTTGATGTCTTTCCTAATGACCTTCCCGGTGTTCCTCCCGAAAGGGAAATAGATTTGGCATAGACCTCCTCCCCGATACTCAACCCATTTCTATTTCCCCTTACCGTATGGCCCCGGCGGAGTTAAAGGAGTTGAAAGAACAATTGAGGGACTTGTTGGAGAAGGGTTTTATTAGGCCTAGCCAATCACCATGGGGTGCACGGGTTTTTTTTGTGAAGAAGAAAGATGGGTCCTTTAGGATGTGTATTGATTATCGGCAACTCAATAGGGTCACCGTCAAGAATAAATATCCTCTTCCTAGGATTGATGACTTGTTCGACCAATTGCAAGGGGCTAGCCTCAACTTCTCTAAGAATTCGATCTTCACGTCCGGCTGTATCATCAGTGAACGGTAGGGAGGGTGACATTCCCAAGACAAGCCTTTCGGACTAGGTAGGACATTATGAATTAGTGGTCACGTCCTTTGGGGTTGCCAATGGCACCGCTACTCATGGACCTAATGAATAGGGTATTTAAACCCTACCTTGATTCCTTTGTTGTGGTTTTCATTGATGATATTTTAATCTATTTGCATAGTGAGGAAGAACATATGGGTCACTTGAGGGTTGTGTTGCAAAGATTAAGAGAGGAGAAGTTGTATGCCAAGTATGAAAAGTGTGAATTTTTGTTGAGGGAGGTTGCCTTCCTAGGTCATGTGGTGTCGGGGGATGGTATTAAGGTAGACCCTAAGAAGACCGACGTGATTAGAAATTGGCCTAGGCCATTGACCCCGTCGGATATTAGGAGCTTCTTGGGCTTAGCGGGTTACTACCGGAGATTTGTGAATGGGTTTTCTTCTATTGCTTCTCCCATGAATAAGTTGACACAAAAGAAGGCTAAGTTTGAGTGGACCGACGAGTGCGAAAGGAGCTTTCAAACCTTGAAAGATAAACTTGTGTCCGCTCCTATATTGTCACTACCGGATGGGCTTGAGGGATTTGTTGTGTATTGTGATGCTTCTAGAGTTGGCTTGGGTTGTGTCCTAATGAAAAATGGTAAGGTGATAGCCTAT